>CM010612.1:11144203-11311826 GCA_003430845.1 Xanthoceras sorbifolium | reverse complement strand
TAATAGCAATGAAGGGATGTCGTCAACTTCTATCACCATCAATAGAGGAGGCTGTTATAGCCTCCTCCCTCAAATCAATTGAGCCTACTCCTATCAATTGATAGGTTGTCGATCGGCATCCTCTCATCAAACCCATGGAAGAGGCAGGCTGGCATTCTCTCATTATAATTAGGCAGGTTTCAAATTTGGTTACGAGTAGGGTTAGAAAAAATTGAGGATATTTTTTATGAATAGAGTATTATTGATAATAATGTAATTAAATGTGGTTATTTTAGAAAATTATTGTAAATTTGTTAAGTAAGATTTACTGATTAAGGGAAAGGTCAAAAATTTTAACTTTTTTTATAGCATATTTTAACTTAATTTAATATTTAAGTCAGGAAAAGTGACAACCCCAAACCATTTTATTTAAGTCCTTAATCAAATTAAGAGTTAAGTGGTGAAAAACAAACACCCCAATAAGAATTGCCTAGTTACTTTAGAGTTCAAAATAAGGATTAATATGGCAAAACTGAAAAATAAAAATAAAAATAATGGAAAATTGCACAAATACTCTCAAGATTTTATTTTCTCAAAAACAAATTCTGAATTTAGTAGATTTCCAATGCCCATCTCTATCATTTATCTTTTAATTATTATTTTTTTTATTTTATAAATATCTTGAGGGTAAAATAGTTTTTTTATTAAATCCTAAAAATTTAACAAAAGGGAAATTTTGGGGAAAAATGAAACTAAAGGATGGAGTTTGACTAAACTTAAACCACATGGGGGAAATGATAATTTTCCTAATAATAATATAGTACAAATGACACTAAACTACCTAATATTTGTTAAATTACATTCATAATCAAAGTTTGTAGAAACTCTCACTGAACTCCTCTGATGTTAAGTTTGACCGTTGAAAAGTAAGCTCCAGTCTCCCTTGGTTCGCGATTCATGGTAGATCCACCTTGGATCTCTCGTTGCTTCTCTATTTTTTTTTTAACGATCAACCTTACTTTTTAACAGCCAAACTTACGTCAGGAGAGTTCAGTGTGAGTTTCTGCAAACTTTAATTCGAGTGTAATTCAACAAACCTCAGGCAAGTTAAGTGTGAGTTTCTACAAACTTTAATTTCGAGTGTAATTCAACAAAATCAGGTAAGTTCAGTGTTTTTCATTCTAATAATATATCGTAACTATAAATTATTATTAGCACAATTACCAAATTAGTTTAATTCTAATTATTTTTGTGACTTTTTGTATGAAAGATTCAACTGGTCCCTAGTATTTTAAAATTGTACGATTTTTGTCCTCCAACAAAAATTCAGCTAGTCAATCCTATCAACCAAAAGGTATTTTAGTTTTTTCCCTTGTAAAATTAAAATTAAATTTAAATAAACATTCAAATAATAATAAAAACTCGAAAAAATAAAATAAGAACTAAAAATATTTATGCAACAAAATATAATTAAAAAATATTATAATAATGTCAAAACTAATATGATGATAATCCATTAAAAAATTTCAAAATGAGGGCCACTTTCCATCGCCGGTGGAGCTGGCCTCAGGAGACCGAATAATGGCTGACAACTCACTGCGTGAACCTCCTATAAAGCTCTCTTAGGGCTCGTTTGTTTCATGGGATTGGATTGGATTGGATTGGACTATTTTTATGGGATTGGATTGGATTGGATTGGATTGGATTAATTAGTACTGTCATGTGTTTGGTGTAGGATAGGATTGGATAAATTTTTTTATTATGTTTTATATGTTAAATATAGTTTGAGATTGGTTAATTATTAGATTAAATTAATTTTAAAGTAAAAAATTATTTTAAACCAATAATAGAAATTAAATATGGTTAATTTTTTTAAATAAAATATTTATACTACTTTTTAAAAAATAAATATAACTATTTATAATGAATTTTTAAAAAAACTAACTTATATATATATATATATATATATATTAAACTATTATAATTCATTCATAATTTAGGGGAGAGGGACATTACTCGAATGGATTGAACATAATTAAATTTATACTGTAATGTTTTTGGTGCAATATGTATTGAAATAAATTATTACTGTGATGTATTTGATAGTATGAGACTGGATAAAATCAGGTTGAATTAAATTAATTTTTACATATAATAAATTATTTAAAATTAAATAAAAAATAAAATTACTTAAATTAAATTGAGTTAAAAATTATTTTATTAATAAAATGAATTAATAAAAATAATAAAATTATTTAAAAATAATTTTAAATAAAATAAATTATTTAAATTAATTTTTAAAAATACATAGAACTATTAAAAATTAATTTTTTATTAATATTAAAGATATATAATATTTTAATAAAATATTTTATATATAAATATAATATTTTATATTAAAAAAAAAAAAAGGTGGGACAATTTGTCCCACCTCTTGAGGCGGGATAAATTTATCCCGCCTCAAAAGGTTAAAAATTACTGATGGGATTGGCTGTTGCCAATCCCAACATGTACCAAACATGGGTTTGGATAAAAAATAATCCAAACCCAATCCTAACCTAGGTAACAAACAAGGCCTTACTGACTGAGTTCAATCAAGCAATCAAAATGGAGAGAGAGTTGGGTCACTAGCCATTAAAGCTCTGGTCCCCTCACTACACTACTTACTCACATTAACAATGGAAATTAAACCGATCAATACATATTTTATTTTATTTTTTGTTCTTGATTTCTAAAATTTCTGTTTATTAGGTTAAAAACATTTTCCCATCAACTACTTGTGCGTGTTTCGAAATATAAAAGCTTACAATGATTTTGACTTATTGTTAAAAAATTTGGCCCTTTTTATTGATTTTTTTGGCAAAAAAAAAAAAAAAAAAGTTGGCATGCTGGTGCTGTTTTGCCTGTTATCTTCTTCTACCACGTAACGTTTTCCTCGTTTTCTTTCTATTTAGGTTAATGGGGGGTTCGTTGACTTTCTCCAAACGTAAGTGATCAACCAAGATCGACAATTGGTGTCCACTCATTGTGGGGCTACCAACCATCATTTCTCCTCCCATAGTCATTGGAGAACATAGTCTAGCGACCTCCTCATGGTAGAGGAGTATGTGTGTGTGTGTGTATTCCTAAATGTTTTAAGATAGGCCCCTAACTGCTTTACCTGTCTTGTCACTTTTGCAAGCCACAAAATGGTTGAATTAAACAAAAACTAATGGACTTATTTTGTAATTGCCCTTATTATCATTACTTTTTTTTTAAAAATTTTTTAAAATATAATACTAAACGAGATAGAGATCTTAATATCGAGAAAAAAACTCCTCATATATACTAATAAAATATATATGATAAAGCTCAAACTCTCACCATAAACGTGGCAAGGAACGTGCATACCACTTAAGTTAAGAGGAGATGCATATATATTTTTCAATTTATCTTAGTTTTACCTTCAACCGCTGAAATCATAATATATGGAAATCATTTATGATTTTTTACCATATAGTATGACATTATTGGGTAGGACATCTACGCCTAGATATACATAAACATTTTTCTTATTACTATAATACTATTGTCATAAAATGATTAAGTATATGAGAAAATAGATTTAAGGGCATGACTGGTGGGTTGTATTGTTTTGTATTATAGGTTTAAAATTATTTTATATAATATAATGTTTGGACGTTAGATTGTATTGTATTAGGTAATACAAAGTGGATAATAATAAAAATATATCATTATTTAATGTTAATAAATTAAAATAATTAAAATTTAAAATAATAGTTTATTTGAATATGCAAATTACAATATTAATAACAAATTTGCCGGTACCTATCGAGATGAATGTGAGATTTGAACGGAAGGGAGGTGCACTACCTACTTGAAATATACAATTAATATAATATTAATATCAATAAAATACTAATAAATAATTTTAATTTTAATTTTGACATTACTGGTGATAATATAAATAAATTTTAAATATAATAAATAATAAACATACACTGACAAAATCAATGGTCATTTCATCTGGGACGTTGATCCCAACATGTGTGATGACCACTGTTCTTGCAAACGGAAGAAGAAGCCTAAGGCCTTGTGCTCTCAGTCCAAACAACCGTTCAAACCCGGTGATCTAGATTCCCCATGGATTGGTCTACATACACCCCGCAAACCTCTTGACGTTTATGAAGAAGCTCTTCGTATTCTCAAAGAAGAAGGCCTCCTTCCACCAGAACTTAAGTCTCCACCCGAGCCTGAACCCATTATGACTCCATCTTCCCAACCAATTCCATGCTACATGGCATCCTCTTATGATTACGATGCAGATTTTCCTCCACTTGAGAGATTCACAGGCAAAGATCACAACATTGCAACTCGTGCCTTTGTCCAACCTTCTGAAGTTCTTCCAGACGGAAGACAGAAGCCGTGCTCTCAAGCAGAAGAAGTTCTGAACGGGCAGACAAAAAATGTCATATCACATAACCAAATCTTAAAAACAATTTATTCAAAACTTGACAGAGCCCTGGATAGATCAGCCTAAACAGAAGAAAGATTGGCGGGCTTAGATTTTGAGCTAAAGAGAATCTATCTTGATTGTCAGAGCCGCGTCGCTCAACTTGATGCTAATCTTAAATACCTGATCAAAAGCAGCGATTTGGTACAGCTTTTGATTGAAAAGAAAGAGAGATCCAAGAACTTAAAGCTAAAATGGAATACATTCATGAAGATATGGATAGACACAGACCCCCTGTGCCACCTATCCCAGTTTCATCTTATGGTTACTCTCTTTTCAACTCTCCTCCATATACTTCATCCTCTCCTACAGACTATTCTAAAGCCTTCAAAATGACTCATGAAGTTTTTAGAAGAAATCCTATCCAAAAACAATCTGTTCCCAGGCCATCATCATCCACTAGAAAATATAAGCAACTAATGGATTATCGAAAACTCAGACGATCTCCATCCCCTAAACACAAGAAGAAATCATTCTCTATTGTTGAACCACAATCTCCTAGTTTCTTCTCTACTGATTTCTCTGATGATACTGATCCAGAACAAACTGATGTTAGCCGTATGTTTATGGCAACACCCTCTGATGACAGTTTCAATCGCTCCTCCCAGACTAGAGCAGAATCTTCCCATGCTCATAATGATGAACCTATTATTGATGAGCCGCCTGAAGAAGAAGAAGATTCTGAATTTCGTCCAAGACCTCCAGAGCCACCACCTACAACTGATAAAACTGGCAATGGTCCTTGGTTCTCTTTTGATGCTACTGATCTAAAGAATTGGTGGGATAAAGTCCATGAATTTGGAGCTTGGATTGACCTCCAGATGAGAAAATCACACTGACCTCTTCAAGATGTTCTCAGAGAATTCACTTCTCGTTTCACTGGTACCCTTCGATATTGGTATCAGTCTCTTGGAGAATACAGACAACTTCAACTGGTTCAAAGTGCTAGTGCTTCTCACATCCTTGGAATTATATTAAAAGAATTCATTAGAAATTTCCAGTTGATCAATAAACAGGCCAGACAAGAATATTTTGAAATGAAGTGTTGTTCTTTGAAAAGAAAAGATCTCAACTTTCATTTCAAAAAAATGTCTCACAAATATTACATGCTGAATGGCCTCAATGATGAAACCTTGAGACAAGTTTATATTAATTCTCTTCCTGATGAACTCCAAGTTGAGATTCACTGACACATGGCTTCTACAAGAAGAGACTTGAGAAATACTTCTCTTGGTGAAATTCATTAGGTTGCTCTTACCTCTCTTGAAAAAATTTGTGATACCCAAAAACTCTTCTCCAACATGCTCAATGACAAAGCCAAGTTTGATAAAGTCTGTAAAAAGCCTTATTTATAGATTAAATGCAAGTCTGACAAATGCTTTTGTAAGACTAAGAAGCGGAAGCATTTCCTCCCCAAAGAAGGCAGAAAGAATCGACGATTCCGCTACTTCCGGAAGAAACAGCGAAGAGGAGTCCACAAATCTAGCAGGTGTTACATTTGCAAGAAAAAAAGATATTTCGCCAAACAATGTCCATAAAAGGCCAAGAAATCCGCAAAGATGATTCAATAGATTGAGCAGATTCAATCCTCTAAACCAATTCTAGATTCAGATGCTGATATTGAATCCCTATTTTCAGAGCAATCAGAGCTCAATGATGACACTGTTTTTGCACTACCCTACTTCAACCTAGACTCTGACCTTGATTCATCTTCCGAACCCGACTACTCGGACTCCACAGAAACTTCCATTTTTCAACTACAGCCCATACAGTCACATGTACTTTCAGCATGCGAAATGAATTAAATGTTATATGAATTTAATAAACTAAAAATAAAAACATAATATCATTATAATACTATAAATCTAAAAATTAATTAAATTAATTAATCTATTGAAAAATTAAATTAATTAAAATATAAATAAATCATTAAATATTCTTGAATTTGGTTATATAAATAATAATTTATTTAATATAATTTTTAATCTTATATTAATTATTATTTAAGAAAATATAATACACCGGTATATGTGTGTATATATATATATATTTATTTATTTATAATATCAATTTTATTATAAAATTGTATTGATATTATTATTTAGAAAATATTAAAAATATAAATTACATCCAAATATTATATACCTAATATAACTTAATACGAAATATCACCAAATACAAGATTGTATAAGAATAATACAATCTATTCATATCCAATATAATTCAATACGCTACAATACAATTTGTTAAACAAAATTTTAATATAAATGTGAAAATGAAAAATAATGTGTTGCCGTAATAAAAATCTTTTTCATACAATGATATACTATTAAAACATTTTTCTTAAACCTTTTGTTTGTATTATTTTCAAAAAAGAGTAAATAACACTCATACCCCCTGAGACTTGTTCTTCTATAAGAGGAAACAACGTTTGGATTTATTGGCAAAGACATCCCTTGTCGTTAGTCAAATTCCATCTAATTTAATGGTTGAGTGTGAAAAAGATAAAAATTGCTCCAAATATTATATAAAATTACTAAAATTTATTAAATAAAAAAATAGTTAAGATCTCCACCGTCTATCTCGACTATTTTTTATTTAATAAATTTTAGTAATATTATATATTGTTTTGGGGGTAAGTTGGTTTTTTTTACAGTCAAATCTAATTAACTATTAAATTGAATGGAATTTGATTGACAGTAGCGAATGTCTTTGTCAATAAGGCGAATTGTAATAAAGTATTTTGACATTTGGTCATATTGTAATGAAATCGTAAGTTTTGCCTTAATTACACATTAGTACCCCGAACTAACTGGTTGACCATTAGAGTTGACCGTCAACCAATAGTCAAAGGGTAATATGATCATTTTCACCTTAATTTAAAAAAAAAAACGAAATAAATTTTTTAAAAAATTAAATGAATCTCCCCACTCCATCAAGATTGATGAACATGGATATCATAATGAAAAAAAAAAATTAATAAAATTTTAAAAAAGAGAACATAAAAAAAATGTGTTCTTGGTGTGATGGAGATTCAATCTCCAAATTGGATATTTACTAAACAAGAACACTAAGAATGAAAAAAAAATTATGAGGAAGTAAGCCTGGCCACGCAATGTCATTTTAAGGAAACTGCCCTTGCGAACACGTTCCTACAGGAAGGCAATAAGCATCCGAAGCTTCACTGAAAAACTCTTCCACCCATCGAATATTCTCAGACTCAAATTCTCCACTCGGATAATACAAATCCGTCGATTTTCATCCGTTTTTATTATCTTCGTGAAAATCTTTTTATTTATTTTCCTTGTTGTTATTGTCGTCTGGCATCGTCAAAAGCGCGAATGGAGAAGCTTCAGTGACAACAGAGAGATTGGAAAGTTGAATGTGTTGGTTTAGAGAGAGAATGAGAGAAGTGCGATGGAACTCCAGCGCAAATGGAGCCGAAGCACCATCACAGATGGAGCTAGCACTCTATATGCGATGGAGCGCTGCTCCATTAATGGGAGCAGATCTGTAACACCCCCTGACCCGACCTGACTGGATCGACCCAGGGAGCGCTACCGGGTTTTCAAAACTTTCTCAATTCACTTCATAAATTTTCAAACCATTGTGAGCCCATCAAATAAATTTTCAAACCATTGGAAAACCACATAGTTTATAATTTAAAAACATTTTCGAGTGAGTCCATCAATTAAATTTTTAAACATTTCGGCAGAGTTTCCTTTGTTTTTCGGATTTTCCAAAACCTGTTTTTCCACAACTCAAATCAAACAAAAATCACCACAACACTTCAAATATCGTTTTCAATCAATTGCGCACTCTGCCGTTTAGTGCAACTTTCCAACAGTTTATAAAATAAAATAATTCAGAATTCAATATTTACAAACATTATAAAAATGAAAAACAGAAATCATAAAATTATTTACAAAACATGTAAATATAAACTCTTCGAAATTACAGACTTCTGTATATGCACGCTACACAGAAAATATATATATATATATACAAAAATATATATAACTACCCCAAAGCAATGTAGTGACTCTGAACTCCAAGCTGCAGGAATCTCCTCTCTATTCCTTATCTGCTTCGGTATCCCTGTCACCTACGCGTTATGAAAACAACTAACGCGCTAAGCATATAGCTTAGTGGGTGTACACTAAACTCATATATAAAAATTCATAAATAACTTTTCATAATAAACTCATAAATACCTTTTTATAATCAGAATATCACAATATACATCTTTCAATTCCATACAAAATCAAACAGAGATAAACATATAAAATCGATTTATAAAGTCACTTATAACCATATCACTCAATTCATTTCAATTCTGGCCCTCTAGAATACTCAACATAAATCAGGACTGGAATATGGGTCGTTCGACCACAGTGGCTGTCTGTCGAACATAACTCCCACCCTAAGACGAATCCTAAGAGTGGTACGTATCTCCCTACCCTAGAACCGAGGGTTCGGACCCTAGAGAGATACATATCTCCCCATCCCAGGAACGAATCCTTATGAGGGTACGCGTCTCCCTACCCTAGGACGAATCCGTGAGGAGGTACGTGTCTCCCTACCCCTGGACGAATCCATGAGGAGGTACATAATATATCATCAATAGCAAACTCAATATCGGTGCAGTACTGCTAACAGAACCCAGCTGGTATACCAACCTCCTATATCCATTTCTATGTCTAAGTATCCTAGGGCCGTCTCGATAACACATTTTCAAATAGTCACTATAATTTACAATCAATATACAATCCAAATAATATGCTCAAAATATACATATATAATTTCATGAATGGTAATCAATATTTGGACAATATTCTAACACGAATAATTTTAATGAAATCGTAATAATTGAAATACGATCAAAATACGAGTAAAAGACGATCAAAATATAAAATCATTTCAAAGAAGTTATTATAAATACGTAATAACAAAATTCGTCAAATAAATCGCAGATTCAAACTAAAATACTGTAGAGAATTCGAAAACGGGTGTACACCAACCTGGATACCGTTTCCGTTCGACTATCGCGTTTCTAGGGTTTCTTTTTCCTCTCTTTTCTCTTTCTCTTTTCCTTTTCTCTTCCTCTTCCTCTTCTCTTCTTCTCCTCCTCTTTTTCTTCTTCTTCTTCTTTTTCTTTATTCTTCTTCTTTCTCTTCTTTCTTTCTTCTTCTTTCTCTTCTTTTTCTCGGTCTCTCCCTCTCTCTTTTTCCCTTTCTGTTTTTCTACACAGTTTGGCGATGACTTATTTTTTTTTTTAAATTTTTCGGTCGTCGCGACCTGTGGTCACGGTGACCAGGTCGCGGTACTCACTGGACCAACTTCACCACCTTCATCGCGATCACCCGTCGCGGTATCTGGGTCGCGATGGTGGTCGCCACGCTTACTGCCCGAATTTCATCTTTTCATCGCGATCAGTTCATCGCGATCTGTGGTCGCAGTGACTGATTGCGGTGCTCACTGCCAAGAATCACCATTTTTTCATCGCGAGCAACTCATCGCGATCTGTGGTCGCTATGAGTGGTCGCGATGCTCACTGTCTCAGTTTTTCACTTCATGCTTCATTCTTGGACCGTTCCCTCTGGTCCACCTGAAAATCATAAAAATAAACATACTTTTAATTTCGTTTACACCCTTTAAATCACACAATTTATATTCACATATTCAAAATGAATTATCCGAAATTTTGGGATGTTACAAGATCTGCTTCCATTGATGAAGCATATCTGCTTCCATTGATGGAGCAGATCTTTTACAATTTTTTTTTTTTGGATTGTTGGTGTTCTTGATTAAGTGGAGATCTAATCCCCATATTGGATATCTACTTTTTTTTTTCTTTTTTACAATTCCTTTTAAAAAAAAATTTAGTATGATTTCTAACGTCCATTAATCTTAATGGATGGTGGAGATTTATTTAAAATTTTTATAAATTTTAATAATTGATATATATTTTTTATTTTTTAATCAAGGATATTTGTATCATTTCACAAATATGTCAAAGTCAAACCATTAGTTTTGACTGAGTCAACTAACGGTAAGGTACTAATGTGTAAATAATGTTAAACTCACGATTTCATTGCAATATGACCAATCATCAAGGTATTTCAGTGCAATTCACCATTGTCAATAAATCCAAAAGTTATTTTTTCTTGTAGAAGAGTAAACCTTATGGGGTCTTGGTGTTATTTGCTTTTTCGAAAACATAAGTATTACCTTTCAAAAAAGGATAAATTGAGATGGAATATCTTGACGTTCTGTCCTATTGCAATGAAATTGCACTTTTCCTTAACTACAACCAAGTACCTCAGATATTATCATTTCCTAATGTATTTGAAAATATTACTTTTTGATCTATTTTTACTTTTTTAACTCATATGGTCTCTATCTTTTTCAAAATATATTAGTTTAATCCTTATGACCAAAATTTTAACGGTCAAATAAGACATAAAGTATAAATTAATCATCTTACCTTTTTTTATTAAATTATTAAATTAAAATGACGCTTTTACCCTTTAATTTTTGAACAACTTTATATATTTGGATAGTCCAATATAAAATTAATATATGTTATAAAATTTTATTTTTTTTAAAAATACTAAAAAGGATTAAATAATAAAATTATTAAAAATACAAATAAATAAAAAAATATTATAAAAATATTAAAAATAATATTATTTATTAAAAATAAAATAAATACTTATAAAATTTAAAATTTAGTAATTTAATACATATATATATATATATAATAAATTTATATATATTACAGTTTTATTTTTATAATATAATAATAATAAATGTATATATATATTGTAATTTTATTATTATATTTTATTTTATATATAATGTATATATACTATATAATATACTATAAAATATGTATATATATATAATATTTTAATATTTTAGTTTTTATTAACTAAATTTTGAGTTTTATAAATATTCAATTTTGAATTTTATTTTTATTTTTAATAAATGATGTTATTTTCAAATTTTTATAATTATTTTTAATTTTTAATGAATTTATAATATTTATTTTTTATTTAATTATTTAAATTGTATTTTAAAAAATAATTTGAGTTTTTATAATACATCAATTTTTTATTGGACTATCCAAATAGGTAAAATAGTTAAAATGTAAAAAATTGGATAGTAAAATCGTCATTAATTTAATAAAAAAAAGTAAGATAGTCAATTTATACTTTATGTCAGGTTTGATTGGTAAAATTTTGGTCATACGAATTAAAAGGGGTGTATTCAATTTAGATTTGGATTACTTTTAATGACTTTTTTTTTTAAGCGAATGACTTTCGTAGAGTTTGTGGATTTCTAATGACTTTTATAGACTTTGTAAGATTTATAAACGACTTTCGTAGACTTTCATTTAAAAGACTTTTGTAGACTTTCATCAATTTTTAAAATTACAAATAAACTAGTAGTTAACTTTACCAGCCCATTCAATTTTTATTTAGTAATAATCATTGATGAATATTGTTAGAAATTTGACCATACACGTATGACAAATAAAAAAAAGAGTCAAATAGATAACCAAAATACCATATTTTTTTAAACATTTATTACTCATCATATACTTGATGTCTTTAATTAAAAATTATTATCAATAAAATAACGTTTAAACATGATAAGACCAAAAAAAATAAATAAATACATTATATCAATCCATTCAAATTTTATATATATATATATATCATAATATAATTAAATTATTTAAATTGTTTATAGGGCGAATAATTATATATAATGTTTGACCTAATTTTCACCCGTCTATTACTAATGCATTTTAGATTTTGAAAAAAAAAAAATATTTTTAACTTATTTTTTAAATCTTGACAATATCAAAATTGAATTTCATTTTTGTAATTTTGTTTAGTACTAACAAAATAGTTAAAGTATATTTTAAAGTCTTGAATAACGAATAAATATAATATATATTCAGAAATAATTATTATATACTTTTTTTTTCTATTTACTTTAAATACTCTTTTTTTATCATGCCATGAATATTTTTTCAATTTTTTAATTATTTTTTATCCACATAATAGGTTGTGGGGTAATTACAATTTTTTTTGAATTATTCTTTTCGAATAATATGCCCAATAGCAAGTGATAATAAAAGTTGCCAATAATTATTTGTTAGAAAGTCTTCAAAAGTCTTTCAGATAAGTGGGAGATAAATTTTGAGTATTTTTGTGAAGAATTGTCTACAAAAGTCTAGCATTTTTAAAAGTCTATGAAAGTCGTTAACATTTTGAATACCGTGTGATTTTCATACACTTTTAAAAAGTCTAGATTGAATATCTTATGACTTTTATAGACTTTTTTAAAATTATTAAAAGTCTAGATTGAATGCCTTATGACTTTTGTAGACTCATTAAAAGTCTAGATTGAATACCTCATGACTTTTATATACTTTTTTAAAACTTATAAAAATTTATATGGAATACACCATGACTTTTATAGACTCTTTAAAAATATTTATTGAATACACTCAAACATTTTAATTCCATAAAAGTCCTTAAAAGTTTTTGAAAATCTAAATTGAATACACTTCCTAAATTGATATATTTTGGAAAAGGTAGGGATCATGTGAGTTAAAAAAGTAAAACTAGATCAAAACGTGATATTTTAAATACTCTAGGGATCAAATTGATAATTATCCGAGATACTTGGTTGTTGTTTAAGGAAAAATGTGATTTTATTACAATATGACCAAACTTCAGGGTACTCTATTACAATTTGCCCTTCAAAAGAAGAAGAAGAAGAAGAGAACATAATTATTAATCACAAATCGAACAATTAAAGGTTCGTTGCCTTAATGGTCGGAGGAGTCTCAAACTCTTTTAAGCCACTAAGGTTCAAAATCTAGTCGTGTTCGTATTAGAAGTAGATGGCTTTCGAGATGAAAATAGATATCTGACCGTACTCTTATAATTTAATTTCGATAGGTTCCGGAAATATTTTGACCTATTAAGTGTCAAATTTTTTTTTTAAAAAAAAAAAATTCACTGATAACATATTTTAAAAAGGAGATGTGAATAAAAATTAAAAAAAAAGCGCGTTAAACGTAGTAAATGTAAAAATATGGTATTTGGTTGCTTGACCGCGATAGTGTGAGCGTGCACGTGTGTTTTGTGCGCACGAAAGACAGTGTTCCCTTTTTTTCCTTCGAGTCTCATCGTTAATTGTCATATCTGTGAATCCCTCTACGAGAGGGATACTCCTTTCCTTTTTTTTCCTTCCCCCTTCTGTTAACCCAAAAACCCTAGTTAGGGTTTCATCATGCTCACCACTAATTAGATTAGCTCTCTTTTTTTTCTTTTCTTTCGATTTCTTAGGGTTTTTTTTCTTCTTCTTCTGGTTGACTCTGTAAATATGGAGAGATCCGATGGCAAAGATCTTCCCAACTTTACTCACAACTCCTCTGGTTAGCTCTTTCTTCCTCACCTCTCAATTCATGATATTATTTCTTTTGTGTTCATACTTTCGATTTGTGTTTTTTTTGTTAATGGTTCCTTTTGATTGTTCTAATAATTTCATGAGATTGTTTTCAGTTTCAGAAATCTAAATTTTCATGCTTTACTTCCTTCTTTACTTTTATGTTTTAATCTTTCTAAACAGTTTGAAATTTTTCAAATTTTGTGACACTGAAGTTTTTGATTTGATTGTAATGGAGTGGTTCTTTCAAGCTGTTTATTTGGGTTAATTTGGTTTGGGTTTATGTTGTGCCTAATAAAAGTTTATTAATTGGGGCAGCTAGCATCATTGTTATAATTAATGCTTTTTGTTTCAGGTAATGCAATGTTCGATGCGTCACAATATGAATTTTTTGGTCAAAATGTTGTGGAAGAGGTGGAATTAGGGGGACTAGAAGATGATAGAGCTGGTGCTCCTGTGTTCGGATCAGTTGATGACGAGTATCATTTGTTTGACAAAGGAGAAGTAAGATTTTTTTTCTTTTTATCCCATAGTTTACCTTACTTTAAATTTGCCATGACTTATCTTAACCATATAAAATTCTACACTATTTTTTGTTGGTTTCGAACCCTTTTGCAGTTCGAAGGAAGTATATTACTATTTCAGTGCAATTTATTGCATAGGATTTTTTTCTTCCCTCTCTTTATGAAGCTTAATCCATCTGAGAATATTTGACATATATGGTAAACTTGAGTTGTAGGTAAGAATTGTGAAGACAACCTACCAATGGTTTACTGCTTAACAGAGCATTGGACTAATGTAGGGAGATGCTTGTTAGTGCTTCTATTAAGGTGGATAAGTGGGCTTTAAGAGATCTGAAAAGTCGTATGGTTGATTTCCTATGCTTGGAAAAGTGTTGATGGTTTCCCATTAAAAAGAAAAAAAAAGCTATGCATGGAAGAGTGTCTCTCTGTCCTTCAAGGAAAAAGTTAAATTAGTGGATTCTTTGCACATTTTGAAGTTTAATTGATTGTTTCTTTTAAGTTTTTTTCTAGCTTTTTTCGGCGCTATTGATGTTTTAAACTTAAAATTATTTTTCTTTTCCTGTTTTATTATTTTATCAGTTAATTTGTGAGGTGTAACCTCTGTATAGTCTCATTATCTTTAATTTTTTTTATCTTTTACCCTACTTGTACTAGGATTGCCCCAATTTATAAGTTTGGTGTTCTTACTATTCTAGCAATGATAGACACAAGACTAGTGGAGGATTTAGGGATTTAGTCTTACACAGAGTTAATAAGGTAGAAAATTATTTATGGTACTGACTCCAGGTAATTCTGATTTTAAGTTTATCTATTTTTGATCTGTAAGCTGGCTTTTACCTATATTCTTTATTGTAGAAGGACTTTCCACTAGTTTATTTTTTCTTCATTTTTGTTTGTCAATTATACAATATCATCCATATGCATACATTTGGAAGGCCCGATTTGTAGCTTGATCATCTTGATTGAAAAGTCATTCGCTACAAACTGTTTTCATGATTATATATGATAATGAAAATTAAATGATGAATTTAACAATAAAAATGTTACTTGAAGACTTCCAGCAATTAATGTCAAAATCCAAACTCATCATGTTAATTGAATACATCGTCAGTATATAGAGAGGGATGTGATAAAGAGAAGCTCTTTATATAATAACAAAAGATGAGGTTATAAGTATTTTTTTTCCTCTCTATGCAATGTGTGTGTTTCTGTGTTTGAGAGGGTGGAATGCTTTTATTAATTCTTAGTTATATGTTGGATGTTTTAGTGTCTTAAAAAAATTTAACCTGGGCACACAATTAAATTTTTTTGTGTTGTAAAATTTATGATTTATTGTTGCTTGATCTTATAGCAGTTGTAACTGATATGACCCCTTGTGGAAATAAAATAGTCATTATTTTGCATATTCTTATTACGGCTTGTGGAAATATAATAGTCATTATTTTGCATATTCTTACTACAGCTTGTGGAAATAAAATAGTCATTATTGTGCATATTCTTACTGCAGTTGGTGTGTTGTCAATCTTCAGATGCCGATGATGTTGTATGAATTTATTTTGTGCACAGTGAATGATTAGAGAAAATGCTATTACGAGCTGATACATGAGATATACGAGTTTTTTCCTGATTAAGAAGTTGATGTCATTTCTCACCATTTATCTTGAAGCTGATGAATTACTTTCATTTTAATTGATAATCGTATTTTAGTAAAAGTTTTACTTAAGATTCCTACTTTCTTGAGTATAACCTATCTATGCATTGGCTCTAATGTTTTCCCTAACTATTGGTTTCAGGGTGTAGGTTTAGGATCTTTATCGGACGTGGATGATCTGACTACTACTTTTGCAAAGGTCAGCTTCTTTCACTTTTATAATGTTGCAGACACCGATTAATGATGAAATCTACATTGTTACTAGACAAAGATGTTCATTGATATTGTTGGGTTTGTTTTTAATTTTTTTTAAAAAAGAAAAAAAATTATCTCAATGAATTAAGTGCTTTTGTTTGTGTCTTAACTGCCTTTTTTTTCCTTTTTGAAATTGCCAAAACTAAACTACATTATAAATAAAATATAATTAATTTGTAACTAAACTGTCTTTAACCTATACCTGGATATGCTTATTTCAGAGATTACTCATTGAATGTTCTAGACTCAATTATCTTAGTCAGATTATTCTATACCTCAATGCTCAATTGTTAGAATACAGGGGCCACATATTAAATTGTTTGAAGTGTTTAAATTTCTTTTTTAAGTTCTTAAGTTTAGATAAAGTATTTATTCAAAATAGGAATAGGATATTCAATTTAGGTAGTCCATTATGCAACTTGAAAGAACAAATGTGCTTCTGAGGAGCTATAATTTTGCAGCATTTTCTGTCCATTAAGAGTTTGACAATCCTGTATTCATCATGTCTTTTTTTTTAAAGGATGCTGCTTATTGTAATATCAAGTAACCCTGTAACTGAGGCTGTAATAGAATTTATAGTTTCAATCATGATAGAAGATGTGACAACAATGCCTTAATTTTGATGGGAGTATCATGTGATCTAGTTACAAGCTTTTGGTTGGAAAATTGAGTTAATTTGAGATCATCTGAGAGAGTTCAGTTATGACGGTTTGTGGGAACTAGGGGAGTTTATTTTAGTAATTTGGTCTAGGGAGTAATGCACTGGTATTTAATAAGCAGCATGGATTTGGCTTGACATGATGTACACGGAATCTTTCTGATGTCTGTAAGGTCTTTTACTTGAGCAGGCTTGGGTAGTTCTGGTAGACCAAAAAGGCAGGGTCATCAGGTAATGATAAGAAGAACTAGGTGGTTATTTTCTGAAGTAGCCAAAGTTAATAATTATCAAGTGATAACTTAACCACTTCCTAGGCCTTGGAGTTAAATGATAAATTACAATTTTATATGGCAGAAAACCAGGATGGATAGAATTACCTTTTGCATCGGTTTATTATCTGTAATTTTCAGCATGGATATGAGATAACTAGATAAGTTTTGGAAACTCATATCAACTCAGTCTGTCAGTCATGAGCCATCTTGCCTTAGTTGCAGAAATGGAAAGTACTGATTCTTGAAGCCTGTTGCCAATTTATATCTTACATCTACCAGAAAATAATGTTTTGGTGTAAGATGGTTTTGAAAATGGAAAATTTAGCATTTAGATGTATAGTACAAGTAATTCTGGGTTTGAGATATAAATAAGTGTTCAGATGAAACGTTCTTGAATATGAAATCCTAAAGAATGAATTCTAGAGTTTGATGTGTAGTATAAGTAATTCTGTGTTTGAGATTAACTAAGTATTTGAAGACTTAAAGAATTCCAAGTGATTATTTGTTGAGATTAGAGATGTGTTCTATAGTTTTGAAAACTAGTATCAACAGTAGTTTCATAAAAAAATAGTGTGAACAGTTACTTGGGATTTTGAAAGAAGCAAAATGAAGAAGAGAAAAAAATAACGAGGAAAGAAGGATATTATGAGCTGTAAAGAGGAGTAAAACCTATTCTTGGCATTTGTGCCTTGAATAACAAATTTTGTAACTTGACAATAACTGAAGGCTTATAAAATAGATTAAATAGTAATTTATTGAATTATTTTTTGAACGATTTGTAATAATCCCAAAATTAAAGAATTAGAAATCTTAATTAACAAAATGCATATATTAAAGATAAAACTTAGATTTGATAACCTTTTTTATTTCTGCTGATAGGAAACTGGAACAAAGATCTCATAATGAAGGTGTAATTAAATTACCAAAAGGCCCTCAATTTGTAGGAATTGTCAGAATTACTGTCCCCCTACTGCTTAGAAATGTAACCATAACTCCTAATTGACTTAATTCTAAAAATAGTGAATGACTTAACCTTCAAAACCATCTGAGACTTGCCTCAACCTGAAGTGGCATGAGGGCCCATTCTTAGTTGCCATTTTGTTGTTTCTTGAAAATAAACAGAAAAAAATATATTTATGTGAGTGTTACTCAGTGAACAACCTGACTAATGGAAAGGTGATTGAAACCTATTGGGTTGCCCAAAATAATATTGACTATAAATAATGAATGAATCCCTTCTGGGTCCCTTGTAACCTTTTTTTTCTTTTGGAACTTTTGGGCCTAGCGTGAAGATAAAAATCTGTTAAGATTTTCAAAGAGAGTGAAGAAATGAATGTTTTGTGCACTTTTATGATCTTTATTTATTTTTTGATATTTTCTTTATGAATTGATGGCAAAATAAATTATCATTAGAACCTGTAATTCACTTACTAAAATAGCTCAGAGCCATAAATTGCTCGGAGAAAAGAAAGTAAAAGGGAAAAGGTGGCTAAGGAGCCAAAAATCTAATGTCATTTCATATTGTTTTTCCTTTAATTTATTGTTCCTGTATTTCACTGATAATTCTGTATAGATTTTTATTTTTTTATTTTTTTCTGATAAAATCTCAAACACCTCCTGTTTTCTTTTCACTTTTTATTTTTATTACTTCATGATTTAAGCATTATAGGCTATTTTTCTATTAAGTTTAGAGCCCATCTAGATATATTTGCTGCATAATATTTGCTAAAAGTTTTGAGGGACGAAATTGTACTAGAAGCAGTTACAGGGTCTTGCTAGATTCAGCTGTATTTAAGAACTTTCTGCTTCAGGATCTTAGCAGAAGTTGAAGCTATTCTTAGTTTCTTAATATACAGGCTTAACTCTTTAAGAGAATTGTGTGCTACAAACAGAACAGTTTGTTGGCAAACTTGTCTAAGCTTAAAGTGTAAATTGAAGCATTGAGTTTGATGTTTTTGTCAGCTCTGAAGCTTTAGAATGCTGACAGAATCTAAAGAAAACAATGGTGTAAGTTGTATAGAAAGTACAGAGAAACAAGACAGGATTGAAAATTAATTTAGTTGTTTCATGTTGCATTTGTCTGGTTACGGTTGTTCAATTTAAGATGAGAAAATCAGATAGTGTGCTATTGCTTGTTCAAGTGACGAGTGATCTCCTGGAACTATGTGACAACTACAATGTATTTTATGGGCTGAATGTGAGCTCTACATCCAACAAACATAGTTGGCTGAGAAGAAAACTTAACGATCATATTAGAAAGATACAAGGAAATTATTAGACAATGAGAAAAAAAGTCAAAACCTTTCATTTTACGGATTAAAAGATATAGTAATTTCGTTTCAGAAGACCCAATTAACTATGAAGAACTTAATTTTCAATATGATGGTACTTTATGTTGGGTGAACTTAGTAGATGCATTAATTGATTTGTATTAATATTTGACATTAATTGAACCTCATACCAGTGTGGCAATGTTTGAAAGTAATGTTGACAAATATCTTTTATGTAAGCATCTGATTTCTGATTGTTGTATAGATTGGATTCTGACAATAAAAGCTTGTCATATTAGAATCTTGAAAAGTTTTGATGTAATGAAATAATACTGTTTAGCATACTTGTGACTTAGAAGTTGTAGAAGTTACCCTTTTGAGTGTATGTGTGCTTACATAATACATCAGCTGAGATGGTATGGATGATACTTGATAGCCCATGGAATAAACATTTGTGATATTATTCAAAAGAGATATCCTAATTCTTGACTTCTTTCCTCTTGGGTTGTGCTGGAAATTTGAAGAAAATATGAACATCTTTTTCTCCAATGTTCTGTAGCTGCAAAGTTATAGAATAAGTTGTTTTAGGTGACCGGTTTAAAATAGGTTTCTTCTTATCCTGTGTTTTTCGTCTTACTGGAAGATTTTAAAACTTTTGAATAATCATACCTTATGGAATTTTTGCTGTTTTATGGGTTATGTGGTTAGAAAGTAATGAAAGAATATTTGATGAAGCTAAAGAGGACAACTAGTTATGGGATAGGTATATTTTTTAGCTTCTCTTTGGGAATCTGCCTTCAAGAATTCAATGACAGTTCTTTATTTTCTGTCCTGCTTGATTATGTGGTTAGAAAGTAATGAAAGAATATTTGATGAAGCTAAAGAGGACAACTAGTTATGGGATAGGTATATTTTTTAGCTTCTCTTTGGGAATCTGCCTTCAAGAATTCAATGACAGTTCTTTATTTTCTGTCCTGCTTGATTGGAAGGCTGTAATTAATTGATAGAATTCCCCGTATCTTGGTTTTGTTTTTGTTCAATTTGTTGATTTGGTGTGCTACAGGTTCACTTGCTATTAGGCTTCTTTCTCCTTGAATAAGATTTTACATATCCCTTTTTCTTTAAAGGGTAAATTGCAATGGAATACCTTGACATTTGGTCATTTTGTAATGAAACTGAACTTTTACTTAAACTACAACTTAGTACTTTGGATAATTATCAATTTGGTCTCTAACTTATTTTGAAATATCACTTTTTAACCTATTTTTATTTTTTTAACTCATATGATCCCTAACTTTTCTAAAATACAATAATTTAGTCCCTATGACTAAAATTGACAGTTAAACCTGTAATAAAGTATAAATTGTCCATTTTACCATTTTTGTTAAATTAGAAAGACGATTGTACCTTCTAAATTTTTATATTTGAACAATTTAATCTATTTAGATATTCCAATGAAAAATTAATGTGTTATAAAAATATTTTTTAAAACACACTTAAAAATGATTAAATAAAAAAATAAATATGATAAAATTCATTAAAAATTAAAAATAATTAAAAAAATTAAAAAATTAAAAGTAACATCATATGTTAAAAATAAACATAAAATTGAAGATTGAAATACTTAAAATTCAGTTAAAAAAATTAAAATGTTAAAATATTATATATACATGTTTTAGAGTATATGATGAGAACGTCACTAGGACTAGGAGATTAGAGAGATTGAGATTGAGAGAAGTACATTAGTTTGAGTTGTAATTCAAGTAAAATACCTTAGTTGAGTTTTAATTCTTTTAACTAGTTCTTTTGCTATTAGGTTTTTAGTATTAGAATTGTATTAGGTTTGTTATTATTTATTTGCTATTAGAATTGTTTTAGATTTTTTATATTTGTTTCCTATTAGGTCTAGGTTAGGTTAAGGAGTCATTATAAATAGACTAAGTTTGTAATCAATTATTATGAATGGAGTATCAATAATATTGAGAGGTTTTTCTCTACTTCGGCTTTTCTAAAGCTTGGGCTAGTTCTAAGGCTAATAACCTTGATCTAGATTTATCGGCTTTTTCCGAGACCAAAACCTTGGGAATCGCTTAGGCTAGGGTTAGTTCTCCAACAAGGGCTAATTCTAGAGGTTTGGTTGGTTAAATTCTTGACTAGTCAAACCAAAACTTTCTAATCTTAGAATTCTATTTCTAGGGTTAGAGTTTCAAATTGGGGATTTGGGGAATTCTGACTTAGGTCCTCAACAATTGGTGCTTTCATTGAGAGATTTTGAGATGTCGAATGGCGACAACAATCTGACCCCGACAATTGTTCTGAACAACGCGGCACGCCTAGATGCCTTGGAAGCAAGACACAGAGAATTACAAGCAGGGCAACAAAGGGTCGAAACGGAACTGGCAAGACTTTCCACAGTAGTGGAACTACTATTAGCCAGAGGTAAGCGGCACCCGACAGAGGGGGAGGTTGTTCCAGAAATAGGGGTTGAAGATGAAGTCATTCAAGAGACCGGACGAACTCATGGAGTAAGACCACCACCTGTTGAGCCAGGGTATAAGTTGGAAGTTGCGGTTGCAATTGAGGTTACAGTTGCGGTTGCCAACATTGCGGTTGCCAATGTTGCGGCTCCCAATGCTGAGTTGCAAGCGAAACTGATGGTTGGTGCAGTTTTGATTTCAAGTAGGGTAAGTTCCGTGCAAGGTGAATTTGGTAAGGATTTTAAAAGAAAAAAAAAACATGTTTTCGGGGATGAGTGGGATTTGAAGGCTGAACAAATTATGGTGCTACATGATGAGATGCTAGAAGTACTAGATTGGAAATTCATGCATGAAGAAAATAACAAATTATTGGGGCTGTATGAGAAGCCAATGCAAGAAAGAGATAAATCTACTTGGGAAGGTTATAATAGCAGGGCAAAGAGGCTTTCAGATATTGCCCTTGAGGGCAAGGGCATTCTTGAAGGAAGGGGGAATGATGAGAACGTCACTAGGACTAGGAGATTAGAGAGATTGAGATTGAGAGAAGTACATTAGTTTGAGTTGTAATTCAAGTAAAATACCTTAGTTGAGTTTTAATTCTTTTAACTAGTTCTTTTGCTATTAGGTTTTTAGTATTAGAATTGTATTAGGTTTGTTATTATTTATTTGCTATTAGAATTGTTTTAGATTTTTTATATTTGTTTCCTATTAGGTCTAGGTTAGGTTAAGGAGTCATTATAAATAGACTAAGTTTGTAATCAATTATTATGAATGGAGTATCAATAATATTGAGAGGTTTTTCTCTACTTCGGCTTTTCTAAAGCTTGGGCTAGTTCTAAGGCTAATAACCTTGATCTAGATTTATCGGCTTTTTCCGAGACCAAAACCTTGGGAATCGCTTGGGCTAGGGTTAGTTCTCCAACAAGGGCTAATTCTAGAGGTTTGGTTGGTTAAATTCTTGACTAGTCAAACCAAAACTCTCTAATCTTAGAATTCTATTTCTAGGGTTAGAGTTTCAAATTGAGGATTTGGGGAATTCTGACCTAGGTCCTCAACAGTATATTATATAGTATATATGCATTATATAAATAAAATATAATAATAAAATTACAATATATATATATATATATACATTTATTATTATTATATTATAAAAATAAAAATATAATAATAAATCTGCAAAATATATAAATTTATTATATATATTATGTATTAAATTACTAAATTTTGAGTTTTATAAGTATTCAATTTTAAATTTATTTTATTTTTAATAAATGATATTAGTTTTAATATTTTTTAATTTTTTATAATATTTTTATATTTATTTTTTAATTTTTATAATTTTTTATCATATTTATTTTATTATTTAATCATTTTTAAGTGTTAAAAAAAATAATTTTTTATAACATATATTAATTTTTTATTGGACTATTCAAATAGTTAAAGTTATTAAAAAGTTAAAGGGTAAAAGCATTATTTTAATTTAAAAATATAATAAAAAAATGTAAAATGATCAATTTATACTTTATGTTAGGTTTGACTGTCAAAAGTTTTTATCATAGGAACTAAATTGATGTATTTTTGAAAAATTCAGGGACCATAGAAATTAAAAAAAGAAAAACAGATCAAAAAGTGATATTTAAAAATATATTAGGGATCAAATTGATAATTATCTGAGATACTTAGTTGTAGTTTAAGTAAAAGTTCAGTTTCATTGTAATATGACCAAATGTCAGGGTATTCCATTGCAATTTGCCCTTCTTTAAAAGAAGAAAATGCATCAGCTGATTACTGGTGGCTTGGTTGTTATATATTTTTTCCTGCTGGTGCTATTGCCATGCTATAGTGTCTCCAACTTTGGTCGTGTTTGAGTGTTGTATTCCTGTTAAAGTGGTTCTGAATTTGTTTTTCTGTTGAACAGTTGAACAGAGTTGTCAGTGGACCAAGAAATCCAGGAATTATTGGTGACAGATCCGGATCTTTTTCTAGGGAAAGTAAGTAAAACTACTGCACATTATTCTGCTATTAAATCTAAAAATAGTTTGAGAAATACCATAGATTGTTTTTTATATCTACTTTTCCTTTTCTTATATAACATATTTGAGAGAACTTAGCTGAAGTTGTATGTGTATGAGAATGTGTTTAAGTCTGGAGAGAGAGAGAGAGAGAGAATGTGTGTGTGTGTGTGTGTAGAGTCTGGCTATATCAACTTAAAATTTGTGACTTACAAATAACAAAAACAATAACCAAGGAAAAAGAGCCACCTGGTTGCTTCACCACAGATTCCCAATTGTGTTGAATGAAAAAGAGTTGAGCTTCAAAGAGAGTTCCAAAATTTGTACATCTCCCTAATAGACTGAACGTTCCCACTAGAATCTTTAAAAAATCTCCTATGTGTTTCATTCCAAACCACCCAAAGAATAGCCATAATGCATGCTTTAAAACAATGGCCTTTTCACCTACTCCAAAAGCTTGAGGATTTTCTGCCAAAAAGGATCTACAAAAAAACTTGATAATCCCAGCTCAAACCTGTTGTCCTTAACAACTTATTACAAATCTAGAAACTAGTGGTCAATGGAGGAAGAAATGATTTATACTCCCTTAATTCTTTTTGCCCCAAGAAACAAACCATTGAGGGGATAAGCACATACTATAGGTTCTTCTTCGGGATTCTATCAAAATTATTTACATTTTCATGCGCAATAGACCAGGCTAGAAAGTTAACTTTGCCAGGTACTTCAACTTCCCATTTGAATTAGTTAGGTTGAAGGATGAGAACTTATTAGAATCATCTGTCAGGGCAAGGAAGTAGGATTTGACTGAGAATGGCCACTGAATTCTCCAAAATCGACATCCTACTAGCTTCTTTAGAAGCATCAAAATCATCTCCTTCCACATATGTAAGAAGAGCAGCACATTGAGAAGTCTCTCTTTCCCTAAGGTTTCTGTGAATTTTTAAGTCCCAACCCCAATCATTATGCCCTATAATTGCATAATCTGCTGTAGGAATCTTTTTTCCTGATGACAGACAACCTATAGAGATGAGGGAGCAAGGAGATGAAAAATCAGTCTCTCACCTCCAACTTTCCTCCTAAAAAGTAAAGTCTTATCTTCCTCCCATTCCCTACCTCAGCTTAAAGAAAGGTGCCATTAAGCTGCTGATTTGGGAGATAAAAATCCATGGGTATCTGTTGCTACTTGTGGATGGATAATTGGAATCTCACCCATCGTGCCAAAGAGAATTAGCAGCATGCCAAAGAGAATTAGCTTCTAGAGGAAATCCCCATAGCCATTTGCCTAGTAAGGCCTTATTCCTTAGGACCAAATTGGCTAGCCCTAAACCACCCTTTTGATGGAAGATGGGATACCACCCTCCAACTCACCAAATGATCTTTTTCCTCTCTCCCACAGTCCTATCCCTTCTTCAAGAAAACCTCTCATAAGCTTTTCCACCCTTTTTGCTATATTGGTAGGGATGCAGAAGAGTGAGAGGAAATAAGTAAGGAGACTATGTGAGCACAACTTGAGTGAGAGTTAAGTCTACCTCCTTTAGAGAGTTAGGCTTTTCTGCTTCCCAACCTTCCTTCCACCTTTTCCGTGGCAGGGTTCCAAAAGCAAATTATGGTTCATTTAATTTCTAATTGAATCGAAGTATCTGATATATTCATACCTAATGATTTTCCACAAAGTGGTGACGAAAGGTATAACTTGTACAAATCTTTCCATTTTCCAATTCGATCCGATCTATTAGTTCGTAGAGCTATTTACTCGATCGCAGCCATTTCTGGAACACCTCTAACAGAGGGGCAAATAGTCAATTTTGAAAGAACTTATTGTCAACCTCTTTCAGATATGAATCTACTAGTTCACTTGACATGCGTATTTTTGATTTTCCAATAGATTTACATCTTTATGTATCATTAATGGAAATTTTTTGATGTAGTTAGTAATAGCTTCGGTGGTTCGCTGTTCAAGAATTCTTGTTTAAGTTGTTCATACCATCCATACATATGAGTCAAACTTAATAGAATTTGATCAATCCTTTTTTTTTGTCATTAAAGTGGAGAACTGAACCAAGAATACTCTTTCTTTATCATCAATCAATCACTGTTTGCGACCATGGTAGTCAATGTACAATGGGTTTGGTGAGAATGGTAGTCGCTGTTGAAAGAAACCTTAGAAAGACACCTTAAAAACCAACGGGATCCATCAGATCCGAATCAGTGTTATTGGATTCAATGATATGATTGGATTTGGTTGAATCTAAATTTTGCAATCCAATTGGATTGAATCAAATAGCAGATTTTCTTTCAAATTGGATTGGATCAAATAGTGAATTCCGTAAGAAAAATAGAAAATCTAATCACATCGAATCGAATGTTTTATTTAAGTAGTTATTATAATCTAGTCAAATCCAATAAGAAAATCTGCCATTTGATCCAACCAAACTCAATATTATTTAAGCTCATATTTTACTGCATTCAAATCCATTGGGCTAAAGCACCACATACTTAGCAAGCCCAATATTCTTTTTGAGGTTTCTTTCTCACATATAATAAAATTCTCTTCTCTTCCTCAAGTAGCCTCTGTCACCACCAGTCACATTATATTTTTATTTTGATGTAATAGTGGCACAAGTAATTAGTAATATTGATAAATTTAGTTTAGTTGGGTTGGGTTGGATTTATTTATTTATTTTTACATTTGGATTGGCCTGAATCAAATTTAAGTTTTTAACAATTGGTTTGTAGTGGAATGGATTTAAATTGTAATTAAATTGGATTGATCAAATTTAAGTTATAATTGGATTAGATCATATTGGACTAGATGGAATTTTCTCGTATCCAATTGCATCAGTTATTGGATACTGTACAATCCCAATGGATTCAATCTGCTTCACTCCCCGAGTGACCCTTTTCCAGGATAATATTAATTTCCCTCTCTTCCTCTGCCACTCTCTCTATTACAAACATAACAGTGCTAAGTATATTCTTGCAATCTTTGTTATACAGAAAAAAAGTATTCTTGCAATTTGTTTTCTATTATAATTGGTTTTTAATTTTGTTTCCTACCTGTGGGGCTCCAAGCTTACTTTCCTCCCACTACGATGATTTGATTTCTCATTTATAAGTGAAGTAATTGGGCCATTTGCATATAAATCTGTATCATTAACTTTTGGTGGCTTTTTTATAGGCTTTTTTGGTCTTTTGGAGGCTGTTTCCTTCTTTTATCGTTAAGGACAGCTTACTCTCTCCTACTGTATATCTTTTTGTTCAATACAATTGTTTGAGTTCAAAATAATAATAATAATAATAATAATAATAATAATAATAATAATAATAATAATAATCTGTATCATTAACTTTGTTGTTACCTTCTCTTGGGTCCATATCTTATTTATGAAAGGTATAAGAAATTCAAAATTTAAGATGGCAGAATCACATTAAATATGATTTGAATTTAGCTAGCCGTCTTTGTCATGGTAAAGTGCAAGGGACTTCAAGCAATTGGGCTTGCCTTTGATAACTGCATTTCAACTTTCAAGGGTCCTTAGATTGACCTGTCGGGGTTATAAACTCAAGTCATGGGCTGAAGAGGAATAGTAGAATTTTAGAAGAAACTGAGAGAAGACCGGACTATTTAGCTTCATGAATAAATTTCTGATTTTATTAAAAAGCAAGAGAAAAAAATAAATTGTCCTTCATGGTTCTGTCATTTACCAATATTTATAATGACATTATTCATTCACTATGACATCTTTGATTGAGTTTTTTTAGATTTTCTCATATACAAACTGATATTAAGTCTCTCACTTCAGGTTCATCTGCTACTGAATGGGCACAAGATGGGGAATTTGGAAGCTGGTTAGATCAGAATATTTTTGACACGGAAAATGAGCAGGAAGGAAAGAGATGGTCGTCACATCCCCAACCTTCTGCTTGTTTTGCAGAATCAAAACCTTTGTACAGAACATCCTCATATCCTCAGCAGCAAGTACAGCATCACTTCTCAAGTGAACCAATTCTTGTACCCAAATCTAGTTTCACATCTTTTCCTCCTCCAGGTAGCAGATCTCAGCAGGCTTCGCCACGTCATCTAAATATTCCTTCTCCTGCTGGACCTCAGTCACCCTTTTCTGCACAAAATCTCTCTCCTGTATCCAACTCTAATCTTCATCTGGCTGGCTTATCTCATGGATTGCATTATGGAGGAAATGTGTCTCAGTTCACCTCTCCTGGTCTCTCTCTTAATAATAGGCCACAAAGTCATTGGGTTAGCCATGCTGGCCTGTTACATGGAGATCACTCTGGCCTCTTACACAATATACTGCAACAACAGTTACCTTATCAGAATGGCCTAAGATCTCCACAATTAATGTCACCACAGCAGCAGCTGCAACAGCAGAGACTGCATCATTCAGTTCAGCCATCTCTAGCCCATTTTGCAGCTTTGCAGTCCCAGCTATATAGCACTCATCCTCCATCACACAAAATGATGCATGGATTGACAGATAATAGGGAACAGAAAACCAAAACGTCTCACAGAGGTAGACACAACATGCGTTTTTCCCAACAAGGCTCTGATACTAGTAGCCAGAGAACTGATACTGGGTGGGTGCAATTCAGATCCAAGTATATGACAGCTGAAGAAATAGAGAGTATTCTTAAAATGCAGCATGCTGCCACACATAGCAATGACCCATACATAGATGATTATTACCATCAAGCTCGTCTTGCCAAAAAATCTGTTGGATCAAGGGCAAAAAACCATTTTTTCCCATCTCATCTGAAGGAGCTCCCTTCTCGTTCCCGCAACAGTACAGAACATCCACATCATCATGTTGATGCTCTTGGGAAACTTCCACTCTCTTCCATTCGTAGGCCTCGTCCGCTCCTTGAGGTTGACCCTCCCTCTGGTTCTGTCGATGGAAGCACTGACCAGAAAGTCTCTGAGAAGCCTCTGGAACAGGAACCGATGCTTGCTGCTAGAATCACTATAGAAGATGGCCTTTGTCTTCTACAAGATATAGATGATATTGATCGGCTCCTGCAGTTAAGTCAACCTCAAGATGGTGGGACTCAGCTCAGGCAGAGGCGGCAGATCCTTCTGGAAGGATTGGCGGCATCACTACAGCTTGTTGATCCGCTTGGAAAAAGTGGCCAGACAGTTGGGCTAGCTGTGAAGGATGACATTGTGTTCCTTAGGTTGGTCTCTCTTCCTAAGGGTCGGAAGCTCTTCATCAAGTTCCTTCAGCTTCTCTTCCCTGGTAGTGAGGTCACCCGTATTGTCTGTATGGCTATTTTCCGTCACTTGAGGTTTTTGTTTGGTGGGCTTCCCTCTGATCCAGTAGCTGCTGAGACAACTTCTAATCTTGCTAAGACAGTTTGCACGTGTATTAAGGGCATGGATCTTCGCGCACTTAGTGCATGTCTTATTGCAGTTGTTTGTTCTTCAGAGCAACCGCCACTCCGCCCTCTTGGAAGCCCTGCTGGAGATTGTGCAACAATTATTTTAATATCAGTGCTTGAAAGAGCAACTGAACTGCTAGCCCATGCTGCTTCTAGCATGCGTAATCTTGACCTCTGGCATGCTTCATTTGACAACTTCTTTGATCTTCTTACCAAGTATTGCATGAGTAAATATGAAACTATAAAGCAATCCCAGGCAGGCACAGAAGTCAACAATTCAGAGGCTATAAAGCGGGAAATGCCCAGGGAGCTTCTACGTGCTAGTCTCCCTCACACTAACGAGGAACAGGTTAATTCTTTAAGAAATTTTGCAAACCAATGTGAATCCAACACTGGATCTGTTGCCTGCTCTGCCCGTGGTAGCCAAATAATTTCTGAATCAGTGCGGGGTTAAAGGTGGAAGAGATGATGTGGCTTGTAGAAGTCATTGCTATAGCTGGGCAGTCTTTTGCATATTTCCTCTAGGAAGCTTTGAGGAAGTGAATCTGCGGAGGAATCAAATACATGACGTGTATACAGTGGAAGCAACGCCTGTGCATTTAATTAGGAAGTGAATTAGCCTTCTCTGTTTTATTATTCCTTTTTATTATCGAGAAAAAAATACCCATAATGCTCATCTTGAATTTGTGGTGATGCATAAATATGTAATATTATGATGGAAAGGTAACGATGGGAGTTGGTGACTGGAAGTTTTTGTCTTCTGGGGAGCTTTATTTTGGTGCTCTGTGTTGAAACTCCAGACAGCTGGAAGCATAGGTGATAGAATGTACAGGTGGTGGTGGTCACAAAACTTTGAAAACTCACTTTTGTTCCATACTGTTCATTTCCAAAACATCTGTGATTATGTTTCTCAAGGTGGGGTTATCTGTCAAGTAATGTACAAGGAAGTGGGGTTCAAGGAGTTTCTTTGAATTAACAAAAAATATTGTTTAGTTGCATAATTGTCATATAATATATTGTTGTGACCCATGAGTTTCTTGCAATTTGTTTATTCATTCTGGACATGCATTTGGTTTTATGAAGGATATGTATTTGAGGATTGGATGATAAAATCCTAAACATCATGCTTATGTTTTATCTTCCTCTGGAATTAAGATGTATTTTGGTGGGTGAGTATCCAGGCAAACCAACTTTGAAGTGATGTGCAGCAACGGCTTGCTGTTTTAAATTTAATATTATTTGGGCATGTTTCTTGCTTGGGAGAGGTATGAGATTGGATAAAAATTAATACAATCTCTTCTTTGGAGTCACCAAATGACTTTAGACTATTTAGTTCAAGAATCGTTTTTATCCCACCAAATTAGGATAAATGAAACCTCTCTAAAAATAAGAATTTAATTTATCATCCTTCTCTCCCCTTAATTTTTTTTTTCCTGTACTTTTTTAATAATTAGTTCTTGTCTCTCTCTCTCCCTCTTTCTTTTCTTTTTTCTTTTTTTAATTTCTTATATTTTATTAAACTATTATATATAAAATTAAATTTAGTTAAAGTATTTTAAAATTTTATTAAAACATTTTAATATTTTCAATATCAACTAAAACATATATTATTTTATTTAAGATTTAATTTAAATAGTTTTATTTATTTTAAAATATATTTTTTATTTAAATAATTTCATATTATATATAAATATAAATTTTTTAACCCATTTTATTTTAATTTAAAATATTTAAACAATTATATTTTTCTTAGAATTTATTTTAAATAATAGATTATTTTTATCAATCTCAACTGTATTAAACATAAAATACAATTATTATTTTTTCTAATCCCATATAATACCAAACAAGAGACAGTACTATTTTTAGTACTATCTATATTAAACAAAACATATCACAGTACTAATTAGTTCAGTCCAGTCCAGTTTAATCCAATCCTATACCATAAAATAGTCTAATTCAATCCCGCGCACCAAAAGCACCTTTATAGAGCAAATTATAATTCAACTCCTTAAGGTTGCCATTTTATGAGGCCAAATAACTTTATCATTTTACTAACAATAATTTTTCTTATTACTTAAATTTTGTCAAACATAAAAATTAGATGGGTATTTTTGTCCTTTTAAGTTTTTTTAAATATTTTATTTGATAAATAACCAAAAAAAAAGTTGGCAATGAATCTCCATAATTAAAAACAAAAAAAAAATCACCGGTATGAATTTTTTTTTTTTTTTTAATAGATCTTTACCCGTCAGTCTGTGGAGATTCATGTCTTTTTTTTTTTTTTCAATTTTTTTTAACTTTTCAAAGTTCTATTTTTTTATTTTGAATTTATAAAATTACTGTATTTTGGTTTTTTATTTAAGGGTAAATTGCAACGGAATACCCTGACGTTTGATTATATTGCAATGAAATCGCACTTTTACTTAAATTACAACCAAGTACATTGGATAATTATCAATTTGGTCCTTAATGTATTTGAAAATATCACCTTTTATTCTATTTTTTCTTTTTTTAATTCAAATGGTCCCTATCGTTTTCAAAATATATCAATTTAGTTTCTATAATCAAAATTGACGGTCAGATCTAACATAAAGTATAAATTGACCATCTTACCTTTTTTTTTTTATTAAATTAGCAAGATGATTTTACCCTCCAACTTTACATTTTAACAATTTTACCTATTTGGATAGTTCAATAAAAAAAATAATTTGTGTTATAAAAACTTAATTTTTTTTTTAAAAAAAACTTAAAAATGATTAAATAAAAAATAAATTCGTTAAAAATTAAAAAATAAAATCATTTATTAAAATTTAAAATAAAATTCAAAATTAAATAATTACTAAATTGTTAAAATATTATATATACATATTTTAGAGTATATTATTTAGTATACATACATTATGTATATATATAAATATATATATATATTATAAAAATGAAATATAATAATAAAACTACAAATATATATACATTTATTATTATTATATTATAAAAATAAAAATATAATAACAAAACTGCAATATATATATAAATTTATTATATATGTATGTACTAAATTACTAAATTTTGAATTTTATAAATATTCATTGAATTTTATTTTATTTTATTTTAAATAAATAATATTACTTTTAATATTTTTTAATTTTAATAAATTTTATTATATAATCATTTTTAAATATCTTTTAAAAAAAATTAAATTTTTATAGAGGGATTATCATTTTGGTCTCTAACTTTTTAAGAATTATCAATTTTTTAAAGCAGTTATGGTTAATGATAGCTTTGGACCCTAACTTTTAGGAAATGTATCAATTTGGTCCTTTGTAAGTCAACCATTAGTCAAACTTAATGGTTCTAGGGGTATTTTTGTCTTTAAACCTATCAATGAGTCAACGGTAAATTTTTAGTGAAATGACATATCTACCCCTAATTAAAAATTTAAAATAAATTAAATTAAAAAATTTAAAAATTTTAAAAAAATTTCAATGGATCTCCACCGTCCATCAATCTTGATGGACGGTGAAGATTATATTGAAATTTTTTTAAAAAATAAAAGTGAAAAATAAATATTTTTTAATTTTTTTTAAATAAATTAAAATTCGAAATGGTGGAGATTCAATCTAACAAAAAAAATCAAAATTTGAAGATGAATGAACTCATAAAACTGGGTTCGTTGATCCTCAACGAACCCAGATCTAGGTTTGTTGAGATTCAACGAACCCAGAAAACTGGGTTCGTTGAACAACAACGAATCCAGATTTCTAGGTTCGTTGAAGATCAACAAACCCAGAAAACTGGATTCGTTGATCTAGGTTCATTCATCTTCAAACTTTGAATTTTTTTTTGTTAGTAGACCTCTACCATTTCGAATTTTATTTTATTTTTTAAAAATATTTAATTTTCACTTTTATTTTTTAAAAAATTTCAATATAATTTTCACAGTCCATCAATTTAAAGATCCATTAAAAAATATATTTTAAATATTGTGCGTGCGTGCGTGCGTGTGTGTGTGTTCACACCACAAACACAGATAATTTTTACTTATCTTTATTCTAGGCTCATTGGATCCCTAAAGTATTAAAAATGGCTTATTGATCATTTTGATCAGTTTTTTTAACAGTCACATAAAATAAGTAAAATGTCTATTTTACCCTTGTACTATAGTTAAACAAATATAAAATGATTTTGCCCTCTACTTAGTTTTAATTTTACATTTTTACTATGGTGTGGATCCCAAGAGCAGTTAAATTTTGCCAATATATTCAAGGACCCAAATACCCACAATTAATAGCTGAATTTACTAATGGGCAAATCGTAATGAAGTACCTGACGTTTGGTCAGATTGCAATGAAATTGCGAGTTTAACCTTAATTACACGTTAGAACTCTTGATTAACTGGTTGATCGTTAGAGTTGACGGTCAACCAATAGTCAAAGGGTAATTTGGTCTTTTTCACCTTAATTTATTTTTTAAAAAAATAAAAATTTTTAAAAATTATAAAAAGATTAAATGAATCTCCACCGTCCATTAATGATGATGGACGGTGTAGATTATATTGATTAAAAAAAAAAATTATGTTCTTGATGATGGAGATCCATATTGGATCTCCACCGTCCATCAACATTAATGGATAGTAGAGATCCAATCTGGATCTCCACCAAGAACACTAAAAACACAAGCCCAATAAAAAAAAAAAAAAGTCTACAGATCTAGTCCATCGATCTGCTCCCTTTAATGGAGCAGTTGATCTATCGTAGATGGAGCCGAAGTTCTGCGATGGAGTCCATCGCAGATGGAGCCGAAGCTCCATTTGTGCTCCATCAATAAGAGCAGATCTGCTCCCATTGATGGAGCAAAAACTTCCTTTTTTTTGGGGGGGGGGGGGGGGGGGGGGGGGGGGGGGGGTTTGTGTTCTTGGTGTTCTTAGGGGAGATCCAATCTGGATCTCCGCCACTAAGAACATAAATTTTATTTTATTTTTTATTTTTTTATCAATATAATCTTCACTGTCCATTAAGATTGATGGACGATGGAGATTCATTTAATCATTTTATAATTTTTAACAATTTTTTTTTATTTTTTTAAAAAATAAATTAAGGTGAAAAAGATCAAATTACCCTTTAACTATCGGTTGATTGTTAACTCTAACCGTCAACCAGTTAGTTAAGGGTACAAACGTGTAATTAAGGCTAAACTTACAATTTTATTATAATATGACCAAACGTTAGGGTACTTCATTGCAATTTGTCCTTTACTAGTTTATCCTCAGATATTTTAACTAAAAAAAAAAAAAGAGTAAAAGAAGCTGCATATGACCGTTGTTCATTGGTCTAAAAATCTGTCTATAAAAGCACTTTTAATTGTTATTTCTTTTCTTCAATTCATTTATCTTCTTCTATTCTTCTTTATCTATGAACCATCATTTTTCTTTTTTATGAAATACTCCAAAATTTCTGCAATTATTGACATTTATAGTAAGCAAGGACGAACTGAGAAGTTTCTGTAATACCCCCTGACCCGACCCGCCTGGATCGATTCAAGGAGTGCTACCCGGTTTCAAACTTTTCTAAACTTAATTTATAATTTGAAAATCTTTGTAAAAAATATTTTGTATTTTAAAATCTTTTACAGTGAGCCCATCAAAATTGTTTGAAAAATTTTGACAGAGTTTCCTCTGTTTTTCTAACTTGCCAAAAACCTGTTTACAAAATCATAACTTTCCAAAATACACACTTCAATTTCTCAACAATAATTTGCGCACCCTTCCATTTAGTGCGACTTTCCAAACATTTTCAACAAAATAATTAATAAAAGATATTTTCTAAATTATAACTATAACTTCAAAACCACATAAACTATTAAACAGATATTTACAAAACTTATACATTAAAAACTTTCACATTCTTTTATATACATGCATGCATCAATAAATGAATATATATATATATATATATATATATATATATATATATATATATATATATATCAGGACGTGAATAGCGACTCAGGAGTAATGTCACTCTGGACTCTGTCTACAGCTATCAACTCTTCAATCTTTATGTCCGCTGATTTCTCTATTTCCTACGCATGATAAACATCAATGCGCTAAGCATATAACTTAGTGGGTGTACACTAAAATATTTTTCAATATAATATAAAACAACGGAAATAAATTTCAGAAATGCATATTATTATACGTAAGTAAGTAAAATTTAATATTACAAATATAGAATAAACTGAAGCTATATTAATTAAAACATTTTCGGATGTTTCTGGATTTAATCTCAAATAAAATTCTTTTGCATTCATTTCCTAGTTTTCAGTAACTCCTTTATTCATTTCTTAACTGGGCCTCTGAAACACATAATAGAGTGGACTGGATTACGGGTTATACAGTCGGGTTTCTCATCTCAAAATGAAATGGTATCCCTATATTCACAGTCGGTTTTCCATTTCAAAATGAAATGGTATATGTATATTCACAGTCGGTTTCCCATTTCAAAATGAAATGGTATCCGTAGATTCACAGTCGGTTTTCCATTTCAAAATGAAATGGTATCCGAATTTACACAGTCGGGTTTCCCACTTCAGAATGAAATGGTATCTCTATATCACCAGGAATCTTAGTGCAGTACTGCTAAGTACACCCAATTGACATGTCAACCTCCTATATCCATATTTCCCTATACATATATCATGGTCATTATTCAGGTATTACAGATTTCATAATTCATCAAACATGCTCAAATTTTCAACAATCTAATATAGGGAAATAGAAAACGAAATATACTAGTATATTTCAGAAATTCAAATCGTTAAATTCAACATAAATCACATTTCTGTAATTCAAAATCATTCATTTATAATCAAATTCAATTTTCGATTAAATTCAAATCAATAAACACATTTACAAAATCCAAATATATCATCAATAATCATATAAAAGAGACTCAAAATTATATTCAAACTTATTTCACAAATCAATATCGAATCAAATTGCCTCAAAATCGTTTCATTAATTTATCACAAACAATATATATATATATATATATATATATATATATATATATATATTCAAAATCACTTTCAATTATATTTCATATATTACTAATAAAATCAAACCATATTAAAATCAATGCATAAAATCAATTTTTTATTGTTTTCGAATTTATAACATATTTCGAGAATACGTAAATAAAATCAAATCAAAGCTAAATCAATTTCAAACTGTAAATTCGAATCAACAGAGTTCAAACAATTCAAAATCAATAAAATTCGTTAAATCCGAAATATTCTGAAAAAATTAACATACGAAAACTAGTGTACACCAAACCTGAATCACCCTTTCTTCCTTCTCTTCTTCTCTTTCCTTCTTCTTCTTCTTCTTCTTCTTTTCTCCTTTCTTCTCTTCTTCTTCTTCGGCCTTTTTTTTTTCTTTTCTTCTTTTCTTTTCTCCACAGCCTCTCCTCTGATTTCTTCTCTAAATTTTCTGTTTTGTTTTGCTTTTTGTTTTTTTTTTGTCCACTAACAATATTATATATATATATATATATATATATATTATAAATATTTTTTTAATTATAAATTGCTCCCTTGAGCTTCTTAAAATCCTACAATGGCACAAATTTACTTTAATCACATGTGATTTACTAATTCTCCTTTAATTACCAAACTAACCCACCAATCACATTCCATCTCAATAATATTCAAAAAATATTCCACACTTATTCAATTAACAAATTAACTTCACCAATATTCAATTGGACCTATTATTCTCCAAATGCACCATGAAAATAATATTTCTAAGTCGGTTAAAATTACTATTCGTTTATACACTATATATCGAATATATATACTTTTCACCAATTTAAATCACATACTTAACTTTTGCATACTCAATAATAATTAATAATAATCCAAGGATATTTATTATATATACAAAAAATTAGGGACATTACAGTTTCATTTCGGTTTCACTTTTGAGACCTCGAAGAAAACCATGTATAAAAGAAAAAAAAAATCCCTAAATCCCTAATGCCTCGTTTGTTTGCCAGGACATGATTGGATTGGATTTCTCCAATCTCAGTCCTGTGTTTGTTGCCTACACATGATTGGATTTCTCCAATCCTGTGTGGGCAACTAGTCCCATTGTGAGTCCCGCCATACAGTTTGGGACAATACTATTTTAGTTATATAATATTTTAAAATAATATTATATTATTTTAATTATATAATATTTTAAAATAATTTTATTTTACATAAAATTAATTTAATCAAATATGATTTTATCTAATTTCATTCTACATAAACAAGGGACAATACTATTTTTAGTCAAATCCATACTACACCAAATATATCATAGTACTAATTAGTCCTATTTAATCTAAATCAATCCAACCATATCACATAAAAATAGCCCAATCCAATCTCATGCAACAAACACACCCTCCATGTCATTATGTCCTACCCAGCAGCTTCTTATATATATATATATATATATATATATATATATATATATATATATATATATATATATCTCTCTCTCTCTCTCTCTCTCTCTCTCTCTCTCTCTCTTATGCCTTCTCCATATATTGTGATTCCCCATAAAAAAATGGAGATTGGAAAATAGATCTCTAAATTTGGAGCTTCACTATTTCAATCTCTATTTTTATTTCGACTTTCTATATCTCAAGATTACCCTTAGGCCTTTTGCATAGTTCTTTATTTCTTCAAAATGGACATCCATTGGTCTCCAACCGTTCTCTATAACGGGGTTCTAAAAAAAAATAGGGTGATTTTCATTTGGGTCCCTAATTTTTGAAAAATTATCAGTTTTTTAAAACAGTTTCGTTTATTGGTATACTTGGGTCCTAACTTTTTAGAAATGTATCATTTTGATCTCTCTGTTAGTCAACTGTTAGTTAAACTTAACTATTCTAGGGATATTTTTGTCTTTTAACCTAGCTCAAATTAAAAAATTAATAAAAAATAATAAATAAAAATCTTAATTTTTTTTAAAAATTAATATTGTAAAACTTAATTTTTTTCAATTTAATTTTTTTTACTATTTAAAAAAATGATATTTTTACAAAAAAAAAAAAAAAATTTGAACATCAACATTTGAAGGTGAAGAACAAAAAAAAAAAAAAAAAAAAAAATTGAGCTGGGTTCGATTCGAACCTAGATTTGGGTTCGAATCGAACTCAGAAACTAGGTTCGAAGACGAACCCAGTTTGGGTTTGAATCGAACCCAGCTCAATTTTTTTTTTTTTTTCTGTTCTTCAAGTTCATCTTTAAGTTCAAGATTTTTTTTTCTTGATTGAATCTCCACCAAGAACATCAATTTTGTTAAAATATTAAAAAAATAATAAATTAAAGAAAAATTATTAATATTTTTTTTAAAATTTATTTTAATAAAATCTCCACCGTCCATCAATTTTGATGGATGATGGAGATTCATTTGAGTTTTTTTTTTACAGACTTTTAAATATTTTAAAATTTTGAATTAAAAATTAATCTTAAATGACCATACTATCCTTCTAATTATTAATATTCTTTTTTAAAATTTGAGGTTAAAATGGTAACTTTAACTTATTTAAATAGAGTCAAGGGCAAAACAGTCTTTTTACTAATTCTGTTACGTTTGACTAGCAAAAATTTGATTAGAGGGACCAAAATGATACATTTCCAAAAAGTTAGGGCCTAAGTATACCAATAAACGAAACTGTTTTAAAAAACTGATAATTCCCCAAAAGTTAGGGACCCAAATGAAAATCACCCAAAAAAATAAAAAGAAGATTGACAAATGGATCTCCAAATTTGGAGATCCACTATTCCAATCTCCATATTTTTTTCAACATTATATATTCCACTATTATCCTTTAAACAAATTTTATTCCTCTCATATCCTTTTTAAATTTTTGACTAAACTCAATTAACTTATTATAACATTTTATTTATAAATGTAATTAGCATAAAAATTATATCATTGGAAATATTTTATGGAGATCTTTCAAGTAATTATAATATTGATATATTTTAATTATTTTTAAAATTTTCATTTATCACATTCATTTATTAATTAATAATTTGTAGGTGCAAAAATATTATGTAAGTAAATTATTATCTAAAATAATTAAGAGAAAGTTTGAAAAATAATTTATAAAGTAAAAAATAATAATTTTATTATTTAGATATTGTAAAATGGAGAATGGTTAGAGTTGTAAATTTATGAAGATTAAGAATATTCCATTCTAAAGAAAAAAAATGGAGAATCATTGGAGAAGGCTAACCACTCTTTAAACAAATTTTATTTCTCCCATATTCTTTTTAAATTTTAACTAAACTCAATTAATTTATTATAACTTTTTATTTATAAATACAATTACTATAAAAATTATATAATTGAAATTATTTTATTGAGATCTTTGAAGTAAATATAATATTGACTATGTTTTAATTATTTTTAAAATTTTCATTTATCACATTTATTTATTAATCAATAAACTTCTTCAATATATATATATATATATATATATATATATATATATATATATATATATATATATATTACCATTTAATATAATACTTAATTCAAAATAATTTGGTGAAACAAAAACAATTACATTAATATCTTCAAATGAAAATATTATAACTAATAATGAGAAACAACAAAGCAAGAACATGAAAAAGTAAATAAAACCAACAAAAAAAAGTATTGAACTTTAAAACTTCTAAAGTTTTAATATTCCAATAAATTATCTCTATTTCCACCATACCCATAAGAAAAATTTGGTTAGACAAAATAATTAAATTATTAAAAAATTAAAATTAAAATTGGTAGATGTAAAAATAGTTAGGTGTGATGATTTAGGAAAAAATTTGTAGGTGTTAATAAATTATGTGAGTAAATTATTATCTAAAATAATTAAGAGAATGTATGAAAAATAATTTATAAAGTAAAAAAATAATAATATTTTATTATTTAGAGATTGTAAAATGGAGAATGATTGGAGAAGGCCTCACCAGTGGAAATTTCTACACTCTCCCTTTATTAGCTACCACATCTCTCTAATCTGGTTCACTCCTCTCTCCATCTATCAGTTACTGGACTCCAAGTGTTATGGTTAATTTTGGAAAAGAAAAGAAGAAGATAGAACAGAGGAAGAAGAAAAAGAGAGATAGTTGATTTGTAATAATTCGATAGTTTATTTCCTTCAAAGAGAGCTGTTTATAGGCTTTACAAACTACAACTAATCCATAAAGCAAGGAAGCTTATCCTACTAACAAGCAAATATCATCCACTAACAGTAATGCCCCAAAAGAAGGAATCCCTGCACCTAAATGCTCTAAAACAAACAATTAATTTATTTGATCAATGACTCAGTCCTCCGAACTAATCAACGGTACTATGCATGGCAGGGCTTGTATGGGAATTATGATCATATCATTCCCCTCCCCTAAAATCTCCTTGTCCTCAAGGGAGAAATCAATATAGATTCTAGCAAAGCGTCGCCGATTCTCCCATGTTGCATCTTCACGTGGTGCACCGGCCCATTTAGTAAGTATTTCATGCTTGGGACAATATCAGCCTTTCTGAATGACTCAGGAGTCCAAGATTGCCTCTAGCTGTGGATGTACTACTGAATGAGCATCTGGAGATGGAAGTGATGGGGACGCAGGAACATCAGAGCCCAAGTGCTTTTTCAGGAGACGTACATGAAAAAGGTCATGAACTAAGGACCCAACTGAAAGTTCTAATTTGTAAGCCACAAAACCGATCATTTCAAGGATTTTGTATGGCCTAAAAAATCACGATGCCAGCTTAAGAGACCCCCGAAAGACTACGGATTGTTGACGATATGGGCGCAACTTGAGATACACATGGTCATCTACATTGCAACTTGAGATACACATGGTCATCTACATTGAAACTGACTTCCTTGCGATTTTGATCCGCCGGTGATTTCATGCGGTCATGGGCAACGACCAAATTGTGATGTAGTTCACGCAGAATTTCCTCTCGAGTCCACAAGTATTCATCAACAGCTTGAATCTTTGTAGTACCTGGTACGTACGAAAGTAAGTTAGAGGTGTGCCATATACGACCTCAAAAGGGGACATCTCGGTGGAAGTGTGAGTGGCCGTGAACTGTACTCTGCCCACGAAATCCAATCAAACCATTTTTTTTGGCTAATCTCAGGTGAATTAATACAAATACTGTTCCACCGTACGATTAACGACTTTAAATTGCCCGTCTGATTGCGGATGGTTACTCAAGCTTATGCAGCTTACTTCCCTGCGATTGAAACAAGTTTTTCCAAAGGCACTGATAAAAATTCGATCACAGTTACTCACGATTGAAATTGGTACCCCATGTAAACGAACAATTTTTTCGTATGAAGGCTTTCGAAACTGACAGGGCCGTGTATGAGTGCTTTAGGGGAACAAAGTTTGCGTATTTCGATAGTCGATCCACCATACCATTATAATCGTATACCCTTGAGATGGCGGTAATCCATCGATGATGTCTATAGAGACTTCGATCCAAATCTTTTCAGGCACTGGTAAAGGTTGTAGCAACCCTGTTGGCCAGAAGCTTTCAGTTTTGCAACTTTAACAAGTCTCACATTCACGAATAAACTCCTTAATTGCTGTCCCTATTCCTGGCCAAGTGAAACTCTTTTTAGTTGGCTGAGAGTTTTCTGATACCCGAAATGTCCATCTATTAGTGAAGAATATCCCTTTGACAGAATTGTTGGTCGTAGAAGCGAGTTAGGACTCAACAAAGCCTTTCCATCTTTGATCCAAACTCCATCTCATTTGGAATACCTTGAAGAATTAGCAGACTCCAACTTATTGTAAAAAACATCGCTCACAACCTCTGCCCGTAACTTATCCCACTAGTCCGCAAAAGGTATCAAAATTGCAAGAAGCTGAAATTCAACCACTCTCGACAAAGCATCCGCTCCCTGATTTTCCTTTTCTTTTTTATAATGTATCGTATAATCGTAACCCAAAAGTTTCGGAAGCCATCGAGTCTGAGCCAGAGTAGTAATTCGTTGCTCAAGTAAGAATTTCAAACTCTTCTGATCAGTTTGAATGACAAAGGTGCTTCTTAAGAGGTATGGTCGCCATTTTTGCACGGCCTTAATAATGGTCAACATCTCTTTTTCGTAGGCTGAGAGAGCTAAAGCCGAGCTTTTAAGGGTGTCGCTATAGAATGCGACTGGCCGATTATGCTGAGTTAAAATTGCTTTGATTTCCACACCCGAAGCATCACACTCCACCATGAATGGATGAAAAAAATCAAGCAGCTGCAGGATCGGCGGTGAAGTAAGAGCTGATTTCATTTGAACAAAGGTCGTCTCAACTTTAGGAGACCAGCAGAACCCGTCTTTAGTCAATAGATGTGTTAGGGGTGCTAAGCCTAGGAACCTCAAACTCCATGAGCAAATGTAGGAGTCGACCATTCAAGCACATCTGAATTTTCGTAGGGTAGATCACAACTCTTTCCAAGCAAATGAGATGGCCTAAGTACTCAACTTGGAATACCCCAAACCTGCATTTAAATTGTTTTGCAAACAAACTATTAGCTGACAATATGTTCAATACAAGACGAAGATGTTGTAAATGATCACGCCAGGTCGGACTGTACACCAATATATCATCAAAACAAACTAACACGATTGTTTGTGGATGCGCTGTTCCTGCCATGGCGTGGAACAAAATCTTAGGAATGGTGTCTACGTTGTCTGGGTCGATTGTTTCGTCGATTTCTATATCGTCCGATAGAGTCACATCTTCAAGCATGAAGAGTTGTGGATGCTTGCAACGGTGACTAGAGAGGTATTTTTCATCACAATAGTAGCAAAGTTCCTTCTCCCTCCATGCTCGTGCTTCCTGACCCGTAATATGTCGGATTGGGACCGGAGATGTGTTCAGTGTGATTGTCATTTTTTAAGTTGGAAGAGGCCCAAGAAGGCTGGTCGTTGGACAAGACAGGGGTCGTGGTTGAGGTACAATTGTTTGCGGTCGAAAGAAGGAACCAAGTCTACACTGCAATTGATTGCGATCTTCAATCATTCATGCCACATTGATTGCGTCTGAGAGTGTTCGTGGCTGTTTAATCCGAACATCCAATCGGACTTCATGCTTGAGTCCTGCGACGAAGCAGCCTACCAAAAAGTTCTCGAGTAGGTTATTAATGCGATGCAACAATTTCTTGAAGGCTTCTTGGTATGTGGCAACAATGGTTGTCTTTTGAGGCGCGAAAGGGCTTCAGACGGGTCATCGTAGTCTTTTGGCCTAAAGTGGTGGAGGATCGCCTGGGTAAATTCAACCCATGTCGAAGGGCCTCTAAATTTGGTGTACCATCGATACCACTGGAGAGCAATCCCTTCTAAATGGAAAGAGGCTAACTGGACTCGTTGAGGTGGGGGGAATTTACTTGAAATTAAAATACTACTTAGCTTTGAAAATCCATCCCGTCAGGTCATAACCGCCGTAGGTGTGATGTGTTGGAATGATCGGTTGTGTGGCTTGAGGATTCTGAGAACATTTTGCGGGTGCAAACAGATTAAACTCTTTGTCAGCGGTGTTGTTATGATGTTGAATTTGCATGGTTTGGAGGTCGGTCGTGATAGTTTGGATGGCAGTGTTTACTTGGGTGAAGTTGCGGTTTATATGTTCAAGGCTGGATTCGTGACGGGTTAAGGTTCACTGACTTCATTACGAAATTCAGCATTGCTCTTGCTTCGTGTATGCATTGAGCTTTTAGCTCTGATATCAAATTGTTATCGTTAATTTTGGAAAAGAAAAGAAGAAGACATAACAGAGGAAGAAGAAAGAGAGATAGTTGATTTGTAATAATTCGACAGTTTATTACCTTAAAAGAAAACCATTTTTAGGTTTTACTAACAATAACTAAATCCATAAAGCAAGGAAGCAATTATCCTACTAACAAGCAAATATCATCCACTAATAGTAATGCCCCAAAACAAGGAACCCCTGCACCTATATGCTTTGAAACAAACAACTAACTTAATTGATCAATGACTCAGTCCTCATAACTAATCAACGGTACTATGCATGACAGGGCTTGCATGAGAATTATGATCATATCACAATGCCTCCACTTTTATACTTTGCCGTCATCGATCATCGACCACTCGATCTCTCCAAGCCTCCATGGTTGAGTGATGAGGCTACTAAGACTTTTTTTCTCTTTCTCTCTGTAAGACTTTTTCCTTTGCTCTCTCTTTTTCCTTGTTGACATGCAAATTCTGTCAACACAATAAACAATAATTATAATGAATAAGTAATAAAAAAGGAGATCAAAACAAATGATTTTTAAAGTGGTTCAGCTGAAAATAAAAGCTTACATCCACTGTTATGATATTGCTTAACAACTCTAACTAAATGTTTTCTCTCAAAATTCGTAACCCTGGTACCAGTAATAATCATTCCCTTTTATAGTGTTAAGGAGTGGTGTAATTACTAGTTTACATGTCATGGAATTACTAAAAATCAGGAATCAAATAATATCTGTAAGTATTATAATTCAATTAGAATACAATTATTGAAAATCAGGAAGTAAATATAAATTTGCACTCGATCAATTGATATGATCAAATCCTTTAAATTATAGGATCCTTCCTTATTTAGAAAATACACTTCGAGTTGGATGTTTGTGAGCTGGAGCTGAACTGTCAATGAGAGGAGAGGCGATGAGGACTTCTTAGCTCGCGGGAGTATTGTAGCTCACTTTAAACCTCAGGTATTTAATTCCTTCTTCACCTCTTATGGTTGGGATACTTGTCCTGTAACATCCCAAATTTCGAAGAATTACGTTTGAATATGTGAATATATATATATATATATATATATTTTTTGTGAGTTGAGGGGTGTAAAATGTACTTAAAAGTATGTTTATTTTTATAGTTTCCAGGTGGACCAGATGGAACGGTCCAGAAATGATGCGTGAAGAAAGGGGTGAAAAACTGAGCCAGTGAGTATCGCGACCTGGTCACCGCGACCACAGGTCGCGATGAGTTGCTCGCGACGAAGAATGGCATTTTCGGGCAGTGAGCAACGCGACCTGGTCACCGCGACCACAGATCGCGCTGACTGGCTCGCGACGAAAAAGTGAAATCCTGGCAGTGAGCATGGCGACCATCAGCGCGACCAGAGCACCGCGAGATGTGCTCGCGACGAAGGCGGTGGAGTTGCTCCAGAGAGCAACGCGACCTGGTGGCGTGACCACAGATCGCGACGACCGAAATAATATAAAAAAAATTTTGGCTTCTCACAGAAGCCAACGAAACAGAACAGAGGAAAAGAGAGAGGGAGAGACCGAGAAAAAGAAGAAAGAAGAGAAAGAAGAAGAAGAAAGAAAGAAAAAGAAGAAGAAGAAGAAGAAGAAGAAGAAGAAAAGAAGAGGAAGGAAAGAGAAGAGGAAAGTGAAGGAGAAAGAGAAAGGGAAGTAAAAAGAAACCTAGAAACGCGATTTGTCGAAAGGAAACGGTATTCAGGTTGGTGTACACCCGTTTTCGAAATCTTTATAAAAAGTATTAAGTATTTTTAGTTTGAATCTGCGATTTCTTTGAAGACTTTCATTTTTATGTGTTTATATTATTTTCTTGGAATGATTTTATTGTTGATCGTATTTCGATTATTACGATTTCGTTGAAATTACTTGTTTACGACTATCGTATGAATATTGTTTATTTTTCATGAAAACCTATGTTTGTATGAATAATATATTTATTGAGTTGACCATTGATTGTAAATTATAGTGAATATTTGAAAATGTTTGATCGAAACGGCCCTAGGATACTTAGACATAGAAATGGATATAAGAGGTTGGTATACCAGCTGGGTTCAGTGAGCAGTACTGCACCGATATTGACATTGCTATTGATGATTTATTATGTACCTCCTCATGGATTCATCAGTTTTATTTTTGAAAATGATTTGCATCGTAATATGTTTATATCTGATTATATTGTGATATTTTGTTTATTAAGAAAAACTGTTTATGATTTTGTTTTTTATACTTGAGTTTAGTGTACACCCACTAAGTTATATGTTTAGCGCGTTAGTTGTTTTTATAACGCGTAGGTAACAGGGATCTCGAAGGACAGCAAGAGTAGAGAGGAGGTACCTGCAGATTGAAAAAGTCAGAGTCTCGACCGTTAATGGGTAGTTATAACATTTTGTATGTTTTATTTGGATTAGCATGCATATACAGAAGTCTGTACATTCGATATGTATATATATATATATTTTGTAAATAATATTATGGTTTCTATTTTTATTTGTAAAGGTTTGTAAATATTTAATTGATGAATTATTATATTTTGTTTGAAAAGTCACACTAAATGGCAGAGTGCGTATTGGTTTTGAAAGTGGATATAGAAGTGTTATTATTAAATTATGTTGAATTTATTTTGTTGAAAACAGGTTTTGGGAAATCGGAAAAATAAAGGAAGCTCTGCCGAAATTTTTGAAAATATGATTTGATGGGTTCACTCGAAAATATTTTTAAATTATAAACTATGTGGTTTTCCAATAGTTTGAAAATTTATGAAGTAAATTGAGAAAGTTTTGAAAAACCCGATAGTGCTTCCTGGATCGATCCAGTTTGGTCGGGTCAGGGGGTGTTACATGTCCGCTATATGGTTGGAATGAAATTGTACGCATAACATTCCTCATTTTTGAATCAAAAACCAAAACCTCATTCATCTCAATGCAATCTATTTGTTTGTGTTTATCCATGATTTGAATTTTTGAATAAAACATTTATGGATTTGATTTTAAGAGTTGTTTGAGCAAATAAAGAATTGGTCAAATCGAATCCATTTGTTTGTGTAATTTTTTTTGGGTTTGATTTTTACAAAGGCACCATAAAGGGAATATTGTAATGTAGTTATTTTGTTCCTTTTGCTTTGCTTTTTTATTTCTGATTTGTGTTCATTGGCTCAGAACCCAGAAAATCGAACCGACCCGAACCGACATTAACCTGTTCGGTTGGGTTCCGTTTTCCACATTATTTCGGGTTGATCGGTTCCAATTTCTAAAAACCGACATTTTATCGGGTGAAAATGGAGAGAATAATCATTTCTTCTCTTTTGAAAATCTCGTAATAGTTTCAAGTTCATCTAAAACCCTTAAACCCTAATTTTCTTTTCTTCTGTTTTTGTGTTTTTATTTCACTTCAGTGTTTCGTATTTTACGGTGATAACTAGCATATTCAGAGGTGTGGAAATGGCTCTCTTTAGAAATGCAAAACGACCACTTAGGATCTTTCTCTACAATAGTTTTAGTACTTGTACCAACCATACAAATGGGTACTCTATGAGCAGAGGGTCTCCAATTTCTCAATCTAGTGATATCAAGGGCTTGTTTACTATCAAATACGTGAACCGAAAACCCGCTTTTGGATTGATTTCAAGACAGTTCAGTGATAAAGCTCACGGTGGATCAGAGCAGATGAGTCTCATTAAGCAGTTAAGGGAACGAACCAGTGCTCCAATAAAGGATGTCAAGTTAGCTCTCGTTGATTGCAACTGGGATATTGGTAATAAAGTATATTCATTTTAAGCAAAAAAAAAAAAAATGACAGTTTTTGTTCTTCTTTGGTTTGGGGTTTTTGTGGGAGGTTTGTTGAAGTTATAATTTTGATGATGGAATGATTTTGTGCAGAGGCGGCACAGAAAGAGTTGAGGAAAAGAGGGAAGGTTCTGGCGTCAAAAAAGTCGTCCCGAACTGCTACTGAGGGTTTACTTGCTTTAGCACAGAGTAAGGGCAAGGTTGCTATTATTGAACTTAACTGCGAGACTGATTTTGTTGCCAGGAATGAGATATTTCAGTACTTGGTTAGTATGTCTCAATTTTTTTTCTATGTTGCAAGTTTCATCGGAAATTACTGTCATGGGCCCAAAATACTTTGATTTAACCATAATTTTATTTTTATTTCTTGAATTTTATTGCTCATGCTTCATCCGTCGTATTTATCCTGTAGGCCTTATCATTGGCTAGGCAAACTTTGCTGGTTGAAAATATTTCACAGCAAGCTTCTGGGATCTATCCTGTTGGACCTGAGTATTTGCAGGTGAGAGGCTTGTCTACTTTCTGATTGTTTTTATAATGGTAATTGTTCTTGTTCTTCAAAATGATACAAATATCGTCATTAACGTGGAAAATCTTATTTCTCACTTGCCATAACCATCAAGTGAGTACCTTACTTGATGAGCATGTTCTCAACTTCTTGATGACTGGTCCGTGTTAAAAGACTGTGTACGATACTTATGATTCTGGTATAAGATAGAAAACTGTATTACGGCCATTATCTTTCTAAAGTTGACCAGGGTTCATGAGGTCCATGTTGAGTCAACCTTACCATCTTGATAACACATCTACTGTGTTTTATGTTTTCTGGATTTATGTTCATCCATTATCTGTTGCAAAATTTATTTCAAGATCAAACTCGTTAGAGCAGAGAACGTGTACATTATCTTGCGAATTTACTCTAAATGAATTGTTATTATTTGACTACCAGGACTCGCAGTTGAATCTTGAACATCCAAAAATAAATGGAGAAATGACCGTTCAGAATGCAATTACAGAGCTAGCTGCGATTATGGGGGAGAATGTAAAACTTAGAAGGGGTTTTGTGATGTCTGCATCTTTACCTGGGGTTATTTCAACCTACCTCCATACAAGCCCTCAACTAGGTATATTGATTTGACTTAGCTTATTTTTTGTTTTGTGGTAGATAATGCACTTGTATGCAGAGTCATCCAAAGGTTTTGGCCATAAATGTAAATCCCTTGCAATTTCAGATAAAATATCTATGCTTAGTTTCTGCACTTTGCAGACAACAGAATTTTGTCGACAAAGAATTTGCTTTGGTCTTCACTATTAACTTTTTGGTTCTGGTTGTAGGTTTGGGTCGTATTGCTGGAATTTTATCGCTTGAAGTAGAGGACAAAAATGCTCGATTGGATGCTCTCCAGCGAGTTGGATCAGAATTGGCTATGCATGTAGTTGCTGCAAAGCCATTGTTCCTAACAAAAGAACTTGTCTCTTCTGATGCATTGGCTAATGAGCGTGAAATTCTTAGATCTCAGGTATTTGGAAATCCATTGCAGTTCTGCCTATACTAGTTATGTCTTATTGAATTTTGGAGTTTTATGTGGCGATATTTACATCCCATTGGTTCATATATATCTATCCCTTTTGGTTAGATCAGATTTCTGAGACTTCATAACTGCAATTACTGCATTAGCTTGGATGTTATGTGAGTTATGATATATAAGGAAATAATATGAAATTAATTGCCGGACATACACGGAGATGCACCCATTAATTGGTATACACCCATTAATTGAGCCCGGGTAAAATGAAGATATTGATACGGTCTATGACAAGTAGCTATTTACTGTAACATAAATTATCGATTCCATACGCCTGTTTAGTGAAGTAATGAATACTTTGTATGTGGAATATTTATTCATCTTCTGTTTGTTTTCTTACGTTTAGATCCAATTACTAATTATTTACTTGGTTTTGTTTTCAGGCAGAAAGTACAGGGAAGTCTCAGATGGCCATAGAAAAAATGGTAGAAGGTCGTTTACGCAAATATTATGAAGAAGTTGTTCTTATGGAGCAAAACTTTATCCTGAATGACACTCTAAATGTAAAGGTATGTCATAATCAAATAACGAAATAAACACCCATGAGAGGTTAGCAGAATGGTAGGCCTGTGGTTTGCTCCCACAAGGTCTAGGGTTCAAATCTCCTCATGGGTATCTACATTGTCAAAGGCTATGTTTCCTACTTCTCGAAGATTGTAGGCTCGGCGAGGGCTACACTTTCGAACTTGAGCCCGCTAAGCGGGTTTAGGGAATTTTGGATTATAAAAAAAAAAAAAAAAAAGCTTAAAGTGGTGCACTCATTTAGAATGACATTTAGCAAAACCATTAGATGGATCTGGATCTGGATGGTAGTCTGTTGCTTCCTAGTAACCTGTGTCTACGGTGTCAGGTGCTGCGACATGCACTCATGTCAAATGCATGCATGCTTGCAGAGATTCAGGCAATTTGTGGATAGATGGGTGTGTGCTCTACCGTACGCACAATGTTGGTCATTTAAGATGTGCGGAGGTTGATTGCAGACTTTTTTTTTTTTTTTCTTTTTCTTCCTTTTGGTGTGCGATTTTTGAATTGTGATTATGCAGTTTCGACTAATATGTTACTCTTTACTTTCAGACACTTCTGGAAAATCTATCCAAGGAAGTGGGCTCAGCCGTAAAAATTGGGAGTTTTTTCAGAATGGAAGTTGGAGAAGGAATTCAAAGGTAGATTTAACTTGTTCCAAACATTACTAGTTTTTCTACCATTTCCAGGAAAATGTTGTTCTTCGTATTTAAAATTTGCCAGCTTCCTGTTAACAGCTAGCCTTTTTGTCAAATTTTTTTTAATGCTACATATAATTTAATTTCACTTTTCTCACTTATTGTCTCTTATTTAGTACCCGAAGTTAGTTGAGGGGGGCTGCTTGTATATTTGAAGATTTTTATTTTTATTTTTAATATTTTTAATTAAATTTTTATGGGAACTTACAGTGACTTGCAAGAAATCTTTTAACTATTGCTAGATACAGGGCCTTCTATATTACTAATCACATGTAATTTGCAGGCTAGAATCATCAAATGCAGATGAATCAGTGGCTCAGGCTGCATAACTTGAGATAATTTTTGCCTTTTCAGATGATCCTGTTCCTGTATGCTTGCTTCCCTACACCCCGTATGTTAAGTTATTTTAATGCCCAAATGAAGCCGCTTTGCAATTGCTGATGGATTCAATATAGTGATATAATCATGAGGTGCTTTTCGTTTGCTCATTCTATTGACAGAAAATTTGCTGCCCACCAGAAAAGAAAAATGAATAATAAAGAGTATTTTTTTTTTCATATTTTTTTCTAATAGTTTCTTTAGATGAATTGTATTTAAAAATAGGGAAATTTTCATTTTGGTCCCTAAGTGATTAGCTTTCCATTCTTTTTTAACAATTTTTGCATTTTTTATTCTCGTGTCCCCATAATTGTTAGATATCCATCAATTAAAAAAAGAGATGGATCTCTACAGTCAATCTTAAAGATTGTTAGTAGAGATTCTTTTTTTTTTTTTTTAAATTATAAATGATTAAAAAGAAAGAGACGAATTTTTAACTCTAAGATGGACGATGAAGATAAAAAGATATACAAAAAATAAATAAATAAATAAATAAATACTAAAAAATTAAAGTAAAAAAAAAATGATAGATTGTTGCTATTCTAGTCGTAATGCCAACAGAAGCTGTCAGGGTTGTGAGGAGTTGTAGGTAGACTAAGCTGTGGTCCATTTGGAGGAGCTTATTCAATAAGCTGTGGTCCTGTTTGGTACATCTTTTGGAAGCAGTTTATTGAAGAATTTGGTCAAAAACTACAGTTAAAAGTCAAACTTGGTCTAACTTAACTTTATTTTCTAGTTTAAACGGGAAGCTGGTAATAACTTTTAATAAAAAAAATTTTTGGATCAAATTATTCATCATCTTATATTTATACAATAATGTAATCCTAAATATTAAAAATTGAAAAACAATAATTAATAATTAATTTTTTTATCTTCAATATTTTTAGGACAAAAATAAAATATAATTAATTAGTTCAGAATAATTTTTTTATCCTTAATATTTTAAAAAAAGTAATTAAAATTTTTACTAATATTTATTTTTGTTGACGTTCGAATATGGTTAACGGAATTAACAGTGATTAGAGATAATTTGAAGGGTGAAAATCAGTGTTCTAAAAATCGCTAGGCGCTACCTAGGCGGCGGGGTAGCGCCTAGCAATTTTTCGGAATTGGCGCTTAGGTGGTTTCTCGGCGGTCAACGGTCAACGTGTTGACCGCACTGTTGACCACCTGAAAAAATTTCCTGTATAACTTCTAAACAATATGAAATTAAGTTATTCCAAACAAATAAGTCATTTCAAACACCAAACATTCCAAATAATATAAAACTAAGTCATTCCAAACAAATAAGTCATTCCAAAAAGGTAAAAACATTCCAAAGTAGAATATAAAACATAAAGCATTCCAAACAAGAAGAAACTGATGAAATTATGAAAGCATGAAAATATTAAAATATGATGAAATGATAATCCAAAATCCTAAACTATTCATCATGATCAAACTCCTCTTCTCCGTATTCTTCCATTACACGGTCTCCATCGGACTCAAATTCAACATCAACATTTTCTACTTCCTCCTTATCCTCTGATATAAAGTCATCTTCATGAAGTTCTCTCTCCTCTATCACCCTTGAACTCCTCCTGGGTTGTAGAATCTCATCAACACCGATTGCTTCGTCTACCAATTGCCAAGTTAGCCCTGTTCCGGGCTTTACTTCATCATCACCACAAGCTTCAACAATCCATTTCTGTGCATTGGTGGCTTCGGCATCCGTAGCAAGAAGGACATCCACATCCTTTTCCTTTGCTCTTCTTTGTTTGTTCCTCAACTTGGAATTGAATTGGACATAGACTAGATTATTCAACCGACTCACATCTAGTCTATTCCTTTTCTTTGTATGTATCTACAAAATCAAAATGACAATAATAAACTGTTAGTTAAGAGTTCATTTGTAAATTTACAGTGAACTAGTGTAGTGGTGTACTCACTCCTTCAAAAGTGCTCCAGTTTCGTTCACATCCGGAGGAACTCGTAGTCAAGTTGAGGATTCTTTTAGCAACGACTTGCAAATTGAGTGTTTGACCTCCATAGTTAGACCACCAAGAAGCTACAATCACAAAGATACATATTTCAAGTTTTTAGGATTTAAAACATAATATTAAAAGAAAAAAAGTAAAGCACTACAACTACAACTTTAAAAATAGTACCTGGATCATATTCATCTCTATTATTTTTACATCCTGAAATCGCCAATTGTAGCCCAAAAGATCATTCCTTCATCTTGTACTTTCGAATTTCAGTATTTGCAATTGTATCTTGAATCTCAAAATTCTCCGTACCACAAATAGCTTTCACACATTCAAACATTGTAAGATTCACATCACCCTTATCTTTAATTGTGGTGTCTCTGTAGCAGTAGTATGGGTTGAGGAAATAGGCCGCCAAGTGCAATGAACTATCAAGCCGACCCTTAATTCTTGCATCAATAATGTCAATGATCGGCTTGTAGTTCTGGTCAACATTGTTCAATACTACTTTGATGTCTTCTTTTGCTTGCAGTAGCTCTCCATATACAAAACCCATGGCTGGCTTTTTATCCCCATCAACAAGTCTAAGCACCTCACCAAAGGTGCAAAGACCTTCAAGCAAGTGGTCACACCATTCCAGAAACTCGTACTCATAACAGTAGCATATGCCTTTTGCCCATTGGTGGTGTTAGACCACTTACATTGATCCCATAGTTCACTACAAAACATTGCCTTCAATTGAGATTTTTTCTCCATCATACTCTGCAATGTTAAAAATGAAGAGGCAAATCTAGTCACTCCCGGCCTCACTATGTCCTTCTTTTTAGTAAAGACCTCATTAAGGATAATGTTTTATGGTGTGCATAGATGAATATGGTAAAATTCTTGGCTTGCTCAATAGTTTTTTTGAACTTTTGGAGCTTACCAATACTTTCATGCATGAGATTAATGGTGTGAGTTGCATACGACGTCCAAAATATCTGAGGTCTCTTCTCCTTGAGTAATTTCGCCGCTGCCATGTTGTTTGTGGCATTATCTGTGACCACTTGAACGACATTCTTCGGTCCAACTTGTTCAATGCACTCATCCACATACTGAAAAATGAGATCAGCCGTGTGTGCCTCATCTGAAGACTCTTTAGAGGAAAGGAAAGTGGTTCCTTCCGAGCAATTGACACACAAATTCATTATACTCCTCCTTTTTCTGTCGGACCAAGCGTCCGTCATAATGGAGCACCCATTCAAAGCCCAGTCTTCTTCTTACTTCTTCTTACTTCTTCAGTAACTCTTTTGTTCTCTGAACCTCCTCCTTCAACAACGGTTCCCTCAATTCGTACTGACTTGGTGGTTTGTATCCCAGTCCAAATTGACCAACCGCCTCCATTATCAGCTTGAAATCATCATTATCAGTTGCATTGAAAGGAATCCCTGCTCCGTACACCCATCTACTCACATACTGGTGCACATTATGAGTTCTTTTTTTTAAAAAGTGCTTCATTGATGTTTTGTTGTCTCTTAGTTCCACTGCCCAATGAAGCTTCAGGATTGATGGATGATACAAATCGATCCATGGGGCCAAGAGTATGGGGATCTCTCCTCCCCCCTAATTCTTCCCACGCATTTTCTTCCCCAGTTGTATCAACCACATTTACTTGTGATCTCAACAATAACTCTTCCTTCTTCTTACCCCTCTTCTTACCTTTAGTCTCCATAATGGCATTTCTACACTTGGCTTGCGCGTCCGGTGTTGCTTTTGGACAAGCTGCAACATTTCCTGATATTTGGCCTATGTGTTCTTTTATTCTATAAACTCCTCCGGACATAACTTTTCCACATAGGATACATTTGACATTGTCCAAATTCTTTAGGTCAATTAACATCCTAAACTCCCATCCGACATCATTCGACCTTCTTTTAAGCACTGATTCGGATGTGGATTGAACCGTTTGGTCCACTGAGGCTGCCGAGGACGCCATAACCTAGAAAAATTAACAAACATTTATGATTTATTTAATCATAATTCATAATCATAACTCATAACATAAATAAAATTATACAACATTACAATTTACAACTATACAAATATTAAATCATCTATAAATTAATATATACATTAATATTAATTCCACCATAATACAACTAGTTTAACTATACAAAACTACAAATATAAAATATTATATCATCTATAAATTAATATTTAATATATACATTAAGTCATTAATATTAATTCCATAATATAACTATACAAGAATTAAACCATCTATAAATTTTAAAAATCTCCTAATTCCTACATAAATAATTAAATATTAATTACAATTTACAACAAATACTAAAATAAATACTAAAATAGTAAAACCTAAATCTTTATAACAATTTAATTTTTTTTTAATTATCATTTCAAGTTCAAATGTTCATAATAACTTTATATTAATTATCAATGAAGACTAAATTAAAAATAGGGATATTCCTATTTTCCCCCCTCACGTTTCATTTAATAATAGTTTACCCCCTCACGTTTCAAAAATAGACATTTTCCCTCCTGACGTTAACTTTCCATCCAAAAAATTACTGTTACGTTAATAGTAAAGGGCAAAATAGTAAAGCTAAAATAAAATGAATAGTTAAAAAAAGAAAAACAAAGATTAGATCTCTACCGTCCATCTGAGGTGAGATGGACGGTAAAGATTGTTTATTCTTAAAAAAAAATTATTATAAATTTTTTAATTTAAAAATTAAAGTTTGAATGGGGAGACCCAATCTCCAGATTGGATCTCCACCGTCCATCATCTGATGGACGGTGGAGATCCAATCTGGAGATTGGGTCTCCACCCAAAATAAAAAAAAAAAAAAAAAAAACAAAAAAATTGCTGGAGATCCAGCCATGCGAGACGAACCCAGATGGGTTCGTCGATGAAGACGAACCCATCTGGGTTCGTCAACATCTGGGTTCGCCGTCGACGGCGAACCCAGATCCAGGTTTTAAAAAAAAAAAAAAAAAACACGAAGAACCTAGAGGGTTCTTCGAAGACTGGGTTCTTCGAAGAACCCAGAAGGGTTCTTCGTTCGAACCCTTCTGGGCTCGACGAAGAACCCAGAAACGGGTTCGTTGAAGAACCCAGTTTCTGGGTTCTAGATGGGTTCTTCGTTTGAACCCGTTTCTGGGTTCGATTCGAACCCAGAAGGGTTCGAACGAAGAACCCTTCTGGGTTCGACGAAAAACCCAGAAACTGGGTTCTTCACGAACCCAGTTTCTGGGTTCTTCGATTTTTTTTTTTTTAATTCCTAGATCTGGGTTCGCTGTCGACGGCGAACCCATATCGTTAACGAACCCTTCTGGGTTCGTCGAGCTGGATCTCCAGCAAGTTTGAAGCTTCTTTTTTTTTTTTTTTTTTTTTTTTTTTGTTTTTTGTTTTTGGGATTGGATCTCCACCGTCCATTAGATTTGATTGACGGTGGAGCTCTCCACTAAAAAAAAAAAGTTTTATAATTTTTTTTAAATTAAAAAATTTATAATAATTTTTTTTAAGAATAAACCTTTACCGTCCATCTCAACTCAGATGGACGGTAGAGATCTAATTTTTTTTTATTTTTTTTTAACTATTTATTTTATTTTAATGTTTACTATTTTACCCTTCACTATTAAAGGAACAGTAATTTAGTGGATGGAAAGTTAATGTCAGGGGGGAAAATGTCTATTTTTGAAACGTGAGGGGGTAAACTATGAGGGGGGAAAATAGGAATATCCCTTAAAAATATTCACAATTTTATAAAAACAAATTCATCTACACATTTTATCAAACACTTGGAATGCATAATATATTTAACAATCCTAACAACAATAACTCTTAAAAATAGTAAAATATACAAGAAAAATACCTTAGAGATGGTTGTTGATGAAGAAAATGGGTTGAAAATGGATAAAAAATTGATGATGATGGAGAGTTGTGTGCTGCCGAAGAACTGAAGAAGTGAGAACAGAGAAAAAAAATTGATTTGGGCCTTTTGTGGTTGCTGCTGCCTTCTACCCGCTTCTGCCCAATTTTTTTGTTTTTGTAACATGCCAAAACGACGTCGTTTTGGCATTGTTATTAAAACAGCCAAACGACGTCGTTTTGGCTTCTAATTTCTGAAAAAATATACCTCTCCGCGGTTAGGCGGCCGCGTTCTACGCGGCTGGGCGGCCGCGTAGACCGAATCGGCCGCCTAGAATGGCCAATTAGGCCATTTTCTCCGCGCCGGCCGGCCGCCTAACGCCTTGACGGCCAAGTTCGGCGACTTTTAGAACACTGGTGAAAATAGATAAAAGGGATTTGACACAAGGATTTTTAAAGTGGATCGGTTTATAAAGAATATCTACATCCACTGTTCTTTATATTTAAGTCGAGCTCGCTTTATGTGTTTTCTTTCTGAGAAAATTTGTAACCCTTTTAACAGAGATGATTCGTCCCTTTTATAGTGTGAAGGGACATAAGTCATTCTATTTTACATGGAGTCTAATTACATGAATTAAGGACTAAATTATATCCCTAAAAATCATAATCTGATTTGAATACAATTGCTGGGATTATGGAATTTGAGATTGATTGGGAATATGCTAGTTGACCAAATAGAATCCCTATATCCTCAGGATTTTTCCTTTGATTGGTGTTTCGAGCTGCATGCCACGCGGGCTGGGCGTTGTGCGATCTGCGACCAGACTGTTGGTGAGGGGTGGCGCTTGATTTCCTCAGGTGTTATATCGCTGGTCGCTTTGCATAGAGTTTCCTTCGCTTGTTGGGCCTTAATTTTTCGCCATAACTCATATAGACTTTGTTGACTTGTTTGGGTACGTTAGGTATTTCAGCGTTATTTAGGCCTTGAGTAATTTGGCACATAACATTAGCCCCCTCAGCTTCTAGCTCGATGATTTCCTGGTAGAAGCTAATATGGTTTTCTCCTGCGAGCTGTTGTTTCGGGGAGCAGTTGCCAGCTCGTTCATTAGGAAGGTCATGGGTCGTCTTTTGAGGTCGCTGGTGCCAGGTTACGGAGGCGGTTACTCTTCTGGTGAGTGGGAAACGTCACGTCAACCGCCACGTTGTCCATCGCATTAAATGTGCGTTAAATCAGCGACCCTTCGAGTATCCCGCCATATCCCCATGTTGAATATCAACCGTAGATCTTTCTCCAGGTTATTATTACTTTAATCCAACGGTCCGGGTCCCTTGATTATGTACGAGGCATTCTTTATTGTTTTTCTTCACTTTTCACAATCTCTTTTGAAGTCCACTTTTTCTCTCTTCAAGAATAGTCTTAGAAAAAAGGGGGGAAGGGGAAGGGAGGGTACGTTTCAACTTCTCCCGCTGGTTCGCCTTTGTCTGTGCGAGAGTGGGTTTGCCGTTTGATCTACTTGCTGCAACTGCTGTTCTTTGTTTTCTTTGCGGTGAGTTTCCTGCTTCCCTTTTCTTCGTCGCTGTATTTGTTCTTATTTCTTGCTGTTTTCCTGGTCCTCTGGGTCTCCTGTTTGGTTTCTTCATGTACTTGAGTCTTCTTCGGGCGCTTGGAAATTATGGAGTTTTCTCTTCTTTTTGCATTTTTGTTGAGTCTATTTGTGTAATTGCGACCCTCTGGTGCCTCTAGCTTAAGCTCTTAGGTTGCGATAGATGCTTAGGTTTCCTTCTTGCTAACTGACTTTAGGTTCTCCATTTGCGGTAGATGTCTGGTTCGAGCAATCAGAGGCGCTGTGAGGATAGATGGGCAGAGGCTTCTGTCTCTGGTCGTCGAGGAGTCGAGTTGCCTTAGGAAGGTGCTCTGAGGACGATTATAGTAGCCCAAGTCGCTGCCGACCAGTAAGGGGAAGTGGAGATAGTGAATGGTGTGGAGATATTGACCAATCTCCCCCGAGCAGCCTACAGGGGTCCACGCTGGAGGAAGAAGGCTTTTGCGTGGGTTCTTTTCAGAATTCATCGGGAGGATTTAAGACTCATGGCGGAGTCTTTTCACTTTCCTAGTGGTCATCAGATGTTTGTGCCTATTGTGACAGATAAGGCTGTTTATCCTCCTACTGGCTATATTGCCATCAGTCGATAACACCTGATTGTGGGGTTAAGGTTCCCTATCCTAGGGTTCCTCATTGATGTTCTGAACCTCTTGATGCTCGCCCCAATGCAGCTTACCCCTAGCTCTTACGGCCAGCTTCTTACCCTTTATCTTTCATTTAGAAGGCATGAGGTTCCTCATCCAAGTGATAACTTCATCCGAGATTATTTTTCCCTGAAGCAGTGTCCCTTGGCAAGGGGCTCACCTGAGGACTCCTTTCACGACGGGATGTACTATCTCAGTGTACGGGCATGTGAATACAGAGACCTGCTGTAGGGGGACCCCAGCTTGAACGTAAGGAATTACAAGTTGTCCTACTTCTTTGTTAGGGGCCCCGAAATCGAGCTCTTAAGAAATAAGAGCTTTATGTTGATGCCTAGTGAGTCTTTTCTATAGATGCTGATAGCGCTTATTATGTTTGTTGATGCCTCGCACTCATTCTTTCCTTTGTTTGCAGAAGGGACGGGCCCAAGCCCTGTTATTTTTGAGGAGGAGAAAGAGGTGCTTGATACCCTCAAGGCATTGATCCCGGGGGATCTAATGGAGGTTTCTGAGTATAAGCGGGTTATTGAAGAGCTACTAGTGAGTTTCAAGCTAGCTCCCAATCGTGGGGAGGAGCCGCGGTTTAACGAGGTGTTAGATACCCAGGAAGTAGCTGCGCCACATACCTTGAGCAGGGGAGTTGTTCCCGCCAAGTAGGTTTAAGGGATGGCTATCACTTGTTCTCATCGCCAACGACAAACGGGCAGTAAGCAGCAACAACAACAACAGCGCTTGCAGCAGGATCAGATGGGGAGGCTGAACGCATTGAAGTGCCCTTCCGCAAAGAGGGGAATTGATTCTTCTCCTCTTTCTGTTCCTTTCAAAAAGGTCAGATCGGAGGGACCTACCAAAGCCGCCAGGCTTTACCCCTGAAGAGGTCTGCTCCAAACCTTCCCCCTCCTCCTGCGAGGGCTGGTAAAAAGAGAAAGAGGGTCAATTTTGATATCTCCGTTGAACAATATGTCCAGAGAGGGATGCCTACTCATTCTGATACCGTGGGCCAAGCTGTTCTCCCGTCTTCTAGTCGGGTTCTTGGTCTGGTTGCAAAGGAATATCTCAGGCAGGCCCCGATCCTTTACGAGGAGTTCCTTACTGGTGGCTTGAGCCAGCGCATTGAGGAGGATAAGGGCCTAGATCTCCGCCATACACTGGTTCGTCACACCCTCATGGTAAACGTATTATATATATATTAGGTGCAGAGGTATGGTTTGTTCACCTTTTTCCTTTCTTCTTTTAGATCGTCTGTTTGCATACAAGATATGCTCAAGTTTGAGGAGAATGATGTGCGTAATGAACTTAAGAAGGCTATGAGGGACCTCGCTGTTGGGGCAGGTGATGAGAAGCAGCTGGCGGCGGGTCTTAAGGAAGCTCGGGCCTATGAGAAGGCCTTGGAGATGGAGTTAAAACAATCGGCTGCTAGGGCGACTGAGTTGCGGGCCAATATTGAACGAGCTCGAGGCAAGCTGGCTCTTTCTCAAAGACTCTTGGAGAAATCAAAATAGGATTTGGCCAAGAGAAACGAGGAGCTTGCCCAAAAAGAGTTGAGCTGGGAAGAGGGGAAAACGGCCCTAGTTGACGAGGCCTAAAGTGATCTTCTCTACAATATCTGGTTCTGGTATTCGCACTTACCGTTGGATTTTCTAGGTCCAGCTGTTAGAGAATTGATTGGGAATTTTGAGGAGTTGGGAGCTGCAGGTGCTATCGAGGTTCTCGAGGAGGGTCGAGGAGCGCAGGGCGAAAACGATGGTCAGGCTGCTTCAGGGGGTGATGACCCTTCGGCTGGCCGGGCTTTACCAATGGCTTTTAACGTCTCATCTTCCTCATTCTCCAAGGCTTGCTGCCTCATCACATCCGTGTAGGTTCTTACACTTGGATCAAACATCTTCTCCCCATCAGCGAACGCATCGTGCCTCTCCGGCGAGATCATTCAGTTCGATCTTCAATCTTCATGCGGTCATCATCCTGGCGAGGTCATACAATTCAACCTTCCATCTTTCAACATGATTGCCATATGCCTCGACCTCTGATCCTTCTTCAACATGATTGCCATATGCCGCGACCTCCGATCCTTCTTGAACATGATTGCCATATGCCGCGACCTCCGATCCTTCTTCAACTACCAAAGTTGTTTTCTCTGTTTTGTAGGATATCTTAGAATTTCTAGGTCTAATTTTTTTTTTTTTAATAATCTTAGCCTGTTTACAGCTTTAATAAATAAATTTTTCTTTATTTTGACTAAGTACTGTGTCACACACACACACACACACACACACACACACACACACACACACACACACATATATATATATATATATATATATATATATGTACGTTTTACCTTTATTAGCTCTGAGTGAATAATCATTCAATGCTTTAATACAGTAAAATTCAAGTACTTGTATAAGTGGATAGAACCTGGCGAATGATCTTGTTGGGGAGTCAAAGTGGACTTTTGCTCGAGGACGTTCTCCTGCCACGCGTGTTTCAGTGGCTTTAGTTATCTAACAGCTTATAAGCTCGTCACTTCGCTGGTGTGTCTTACACTTTGTCTAGCTCCTTGGGGATGCTCTGTGGTAGGAGTTGACTTCGCTAGTTTGAGAGTTGACGAGCTCCTCACGTTGGCGAGTCTTGTTAACCTTTAGCATGGTTCCTTAGGGAGGCCTGCTACCACACGCGTTATCTTTGCTAGTTTGGGAGCCCGTGAGCTCTTCAGGTTGGTGAGTATTTCGCTGATTTTATACAGCTCCTCGGAGAGGCTGTTTACCGCAAGTATTGACTTCGCTAGTTTAAGAGCTCATGGGCTTCTCTATGAGCTCCTCAGGTTGGCGAATTTCTATCAATTTTGTAATTAGGTAGGCTACGAGGGATTCCACATTGAGTGTTTATATTGACCCTGCTAGATAATTGAGCTCGTCAGCCTATAGGTTGGCAGGTTTTTGTCAATGTCTATAGCTTTAGGTCTGTTTCCTCGAGTATTTCTATTGACCCTGCTTGTTAGATAGCTTGTGGGCCATCAGGTTGGCGAGTTCTGCCAATTTTTATACTCAGCTTTTCGGTGAGTTCGTAGGTTCGAACGTAGTAGAATTTCTCGTTAACGAGCTCGTGAACAATACTTTGTTGTCGCTTGAAGGATGTGTTATGTTTGTGGTGTTGTCCCCCTGGGAAATCTTTCTTCCTATTCCACCCTATTGCGTATCTCTAAGATGCTGGTGATCTAGAGACATTATCATTTATTCGCTGATCCCCCTAGCCCCCCAAGGTCGAGGGGGCAATTTTGGCACGATAACTTATGAAAACAAAAATTCATAACTTTATTAATTGAGATAAACATTACAGAGGAATTCTCAGCTGTTATGTTTTGCCATTTTGCGATATTTGAGCCCTTCTGGCGTTTTATGAGGTAATGAACTCTATTTTTCTTTGTTGCCTTTGTCATTGGGCACAGCGGGTGGGTGGATCGTTAGCATTGGAGGCTTCGGCTAAAGCTTTGGCTTTTGCTGCCTTTTCCTGCATGCCGAACCTGATCTTCTTCTTATAGCATGACCTGACCACCTTTTGTTCCCCATACACATGTCCCACGCTCATCGGGGTTGGAAATTTCAGGGTCAGGTGCTTCGTAGAGGTGATCACCTCCAGGTCGTTGAAGGCGGGTCTTCCTAGGATGACATTATAAGCTGTTGGGCAGTCTATGATGAGGAAGTCGGTCATCGTGGTCGCTTGGTGGCCTTGCTCCCCCAGAGTGAGGGGTAGGGTGATCAATCCCAGAGGAATGATCGAATCACCTGTAAAGCCGTAGAGTGGTTCGTTTGAAGGGCGCAGGTGACTCCGTTTTAGTCCCATCACTTCGAAGGCTGCTTTGTATAAGACGTTTACTGAGCTTCCATTGTCAATCATCGTCCTGTAGATGGCCACTCCTCCTATTGTTGCTATGATGAAAATTGCATCGTTGTGTGGCCAGTGCACACCTCGCATGTTCGCATCCGTGAAAGTCACCCCTTCAACCATTGTTCTGCACTGCTTCGTGGGCCGCTCATCCACGCTTATCATTCTCAAGGTGGAATAGCCAACCTCTTTCACGTGTTGCGTCAGCGACTTGTTCGACGTTCCTACAAAGTGGGGTTCTTCATGAATTGTGTGAATGGTTCTTAACGTGGGCTCGTTCGGGATTAGCTCCTTAAATTGTGTGCTTCCTATCCCATTCATGGCCAAACACTCACATATTAGCCTTTTATTGTATGAACTACATATCCAAAAATCCTAGCCGAAATTGTAAGACGTTACCTTTGATGCTTGGAAACTAGAGACAATTAAAGAGGGAATGTGTAAGTGTTGAGTGAGAAAAAGGAGTGGAGTAGAAAAGATGAAATGGATGTGAAAATGTGCAGAAAAATAAAGAAATAATAGCCAACAGAAAATAAAAAAATATATATATAAAAAGAGTTGGCTAAATGAGAAAAAAAAGTATGATGCACAAAGTAAAAATTGAAAAAGAGTTTGAAAAGAGGTTGAAGGAGAAAGGCGAGAAAAAGATTTGGAAGAAAAGTTGAATGAATTTGGTAGTCGTGAGAGAAAATGCACAAATTGAAAATCTTATGAAGTTTCTCAATAGGTTTCCAAGTGAGTTGAACCCGATTTCCATTCTTTTTGAGCCAATCACCCCAAAGCCCCATTACAACCTGAAAAAGTCTTGTTGATCTCCTTAGGAAACTTAATTGTAATATTTAACATGTATGTATACTGATTTTTCTGTTCTTAGCATTTGATATCTTTCATGAGGTCATTTACTTAATTTGTGTGTTCTTTCTAATTATTGATGCATATGACACACTTTGAAATTCTTTGCTCATAAATTCTAGTCGTATGCAGTTGAAAGTGTGATTGCCTAGGTTCTGCGTGTCATTGAGTGAAAACTTGTGAGACTAGAGTCGAGGCGAATTACATCAGTGGTTTATTGGTATGGAAGGGTTCACTATTATAAATGTGTTGCATGTCAATGTCCTGTATGATATAGGGTGTATTAGACTAATTGACAGCATTTTGGATTTCTGATTTTGTGCTATTCTTATGCATTTGTATTTGTGTATATACTTAATTTGATATTTAGCTTTGTATGTGGTTAGCTTAGGACGTTTGTGGGTATCGTAGCTAGTAAACCCTCACGAGACTATAACTCGTCCACTAGGGCCACCTAGGGGTTTAAAGGCTTGTGGCACATGCTAAGTGCCATCGTTTCATCCTACGAAAATGGATATAGCTTAGTTTGTTTTTGTTTGTTAAGTTTTAGTTTTGTTTTTGTTTTACTTTTCGTTGTGGTATGTGCCAATTTGCTTGAGGACAAGCAAAAGATAGGTTTGGGGGTATTTGATCGATCAATATTTGTTACATATTTACGACCCTTAGATCTTATCTTTTGATTGTATTTTGAGTGAATTGGGCGCTTTTGATGTGTTTGTTGAGCATGTGCAGGCCATTGGGAAATATTAGGGATGACATAACAAAGTTGGAAGAATTGAAGAATTCTCACTGCAAACTAGTCGTGTTTCGGAGGTTGGCATATATTCTATAGGATGAACTGGGTTTCGAACTTTATATGTATGAAAAGATATAGGTGTATACTTTCCCATGCATTTTACGGTTCGTGATTTGGAGTTTTCTAGAAGAAGTTATGCTCGTTTTCGTAACAGTGCGCAATGCTGAAATTTGGAGCAGGGAGTATCGCGACCAAACGTCGCGACCGTTGGTCGCGATACGCCGGTCGCGACGATACATCAATTTTCTGGCAGTGTGTACCGCGACCAAAGTGTTCGCGATGGCAGCGCGAAATCCCTAATTTCCAGCGCCTATAAGAAGAAAAATGCAAAAGAAAAGAGAGAGCTCGCCTAGGAAAGAAAAGAGCAGCTCTTGGCTGCCTCCAATGGTGGATTTCCACCATTCTTTCACCTCCTCATCACCACACATCATCTCCAAACATCATCAGAGGCTAAATACTCAGATTTAATCAATTGTTCATCAAAGAAGACGAAGATTGAAAGCGGAGAAGTTCCAGCCGGATCAAAGCGGGATTTCGACTCTTGAGAGCTTCGATGGGTTGTATTTCATATCATTATTCTTCCTTTGATTGTTCAATGATGATTATGAGTAGTTAGAACTCTTGTTAGGTAGTTTTCGGAACTATGAACGAATTCGGATTTATTGACTATGAATATATTTTGTATATTATTTCATGATATTGTTTTTGAGATTATTTGAACATTATCTTATTGCGTTTGATTTATGGTGTTTTGCGATTGCGAAAGTAGATTGCATGCCCCGTGATGAGAACCGATTTGATATTTACTGTAAGATATTATATTGATTTTGAGCGTATTATATTATTACTTTGTGTTCGATTATGGTGTTTTGCGATTGCGCAAGTATATTGCATGCCCTGTGATTAGAACCGATTTAATATTTATTGTAATATTATATAAGAAATCATTGAAATTGCAATCGAGCTTAATTGACTCTAAAATCAATACTAGGTTAGTTTCGATAAGAAATTACTTAATTAACCTAGGCATTAGATTAACTATGGTTTTCGATTAATTGCACTCTACGACTAATAGGTGTGGTTGACCGAATTCACATACCATACCATTGCGGGAGCAATACAATGTGGTGTGGCCTTAGTTAAATTATTCTTATCATGTTAATAACGTGCTTCATAATAGTCAATATATTTCCTTATTCGGAATTGGAACCGTGAGACCACCTAGCATTATCTTCCATTTAATCCGTCTCGCTTTATTTATCGTTTTAGTTAGTTTAATTTAGTTTATAAAACAAAAACCCAAAACAACTTGATTTATTTTACCGCACTACCTATAATCTCGAGTTTTAGAATTAGTTCCACCACTTCCTTGTGGATTCGACTCCGTACTCACGGAAATATTATTACTTCGACACATCCTGCACTTGGGATTTATTCCCACGCGTTTGAGCGTGTCAGTGATCAATCAATATACAATCAATTAAACATTAAATCAACACTCAATCATATAACTTAAATCATCCAAACATTCATTAATCTCAATCAAAAGTCATAGCAAGTTCCATCATCATCCCTAGTGTAATAAATTAGTTCATCACTAGAAAATAAAAATACATAATATTATAAATCAAGAACAACATGAATAATACAAGATTAAAGGAAAGATTGTGATAGAAAAACTCAATGAGGCTTGACTCTCGTCAAAACCGAATCGGTAGCGCTTTTCCGTGCACGAATCCTAATCCTAAGAGCGATTGAAGTTGTCCAGAGAATCGATCCAATGGCTAGCTTCCTAGACCCTCTTCTCTCTTCTTCTTCCTCCTTCTCTCTCTCTTTCTTGTCTTGTTCTGAAAATTCCCGAGATCCCCTTTCTCTCTCCTCACTTTCTATTTATGGAAGCACTTAGGGTTGCTGGAAATTCCTCGCCGTGATCACCATCGTGACCTGTGGTCGCGCTGGACAGATCGCGATGCTCACTGGATTGCTTGAACTGCTGCACCGCGAGCTGAGGTCGCGCTGGCCAGGTCGCGATGCTCACTGCCAAGGCCTCATCATTCAGCGCGATCCTATCACCGCGACCATGGGCTGCTCGCCATGCTCTCTGCCAAGGATCTCACTCTCACCGCGACCACCTCATCGCGCCCTGTGGTCGCGGTGAGCGGTCGCGCTGCTCACTGCCAAGATCCACATTTTCCACCGCAATCAGCACAGCGCGACCATAGGTCGCGATGCTCCATGCCAGAAAATCACGATTTTGGACCGAGAATTCCAATTTTCGCGCGATTCTGAGAGAAATACCTAAAACCTATAAACACTTAACAAATACATCAAAAGTACCAAAAATACTCAAGAATACAATTAAAAGATACGGTTTAAGGGTCGTAATTATATGAAAATAAATGACCGATCAAATACCCCCAAACTTATCTTTTGCTTGTCCTCAAGCAAATCGGAACACACCACAATTAAAAACAAAAACAAAGATAGCTAAAACTGAGAACAAAAACGAACTAAGCTATATCCATTTTCGTAGGATGCAACGATGGCATTTAGCACGTGCCACAAGCCTTTAAACCCCTAGGTGACCCTAGTGGACGAGTTATAGTCTCGTGAGGGTTTACCAGCTACGATACCCACAAACGCCCTAAGCTAATCACAAACATAGCTACACATCAAATCAAGCATAAACGCACATGCAAAGGCATAAGAGTAGCACAATAATCAGAAATCTAAAATGCAGCCGATAAGTCTACACACCCTATCTCACACAGGAAACTGGCATACAATGCATTGATAATCGTGACATCTCCATATCAATAAACTGCTGATATAATTCGCCTCGACTCTAGTCTCACCAGTTTTCACTCAATGGCACTCAGAACCTAGGTAATTACACCTTCAATTGCATACGACTGGAATTTATGAGCAAATAATTTCAAAATGCGTCGTATGCATCATTATTTAGAAAGAACGCACAGATTTGACAAAGGATCTCATGAAAGATATCAAATGCTAAGAACAGAAAAATTCATGCATATACATGTCAAATATTACAATTGAGTTTCCTAAGGAGATCAACAGGACTTTACATGGTTGTAATGGGGCTTGGGGAGATTGGCTCAAAAAGAACGGAATTCGGGCTCAACGCACTTGGAAACCTACTGAGAGACTTCATAAAAATTTCAATTTGCACCATTTCTCTCATGACCACTAAATTCATTTAACTTGCATTCCAAATCTTTTTCTCACATTTCTCCTTCAACCTCTTTTCAACCCCTTTTTCGACTTTTACTTTGTGCATTTCATTCCTTTTTTTAGCCAACTCTTTTTATTTTATTTTATTTTTATGTTGGCTAACTTCTTTTTCTGCATATTACCCGTATCCATATCATCTTTTCTCCTCCACTCCTTCTTCCTCACTCAACACTTACATATTTTCCTTTTAATTGTCTCTAGTTTCCAAGCGTCAAAGGTAATGTCTTACAATTTTGGCTAGGATTTTTGGACATGTAGGTCATACAATAAAATGTTAATAAGCGAGTGTTTGGCAGCGAATGGGATAAGGAGCATGCAATTACGGATAGGATATCAAGCTATTTAGGAATTCACACACATTGTCTGGATCATATCTCCAAAATCTACTCAATTGACATTCAAAACATATACACAAGATTTTCATAATGCAGTTCATTAACATCCAATGCAAACCTATAGAGATCAATCTATCGACAATAAAGCTCAAGAAAGTGTATAATAGTAGAAACGAAAAATTCCCTCAGAATAAAATACGCAAAAATCTCAAAATCTCACTAAGGGTAGTCTCCACTATTAATCAGAGCTATTAATTGACAGCTATCACACATTACAATGCAAAGACTTCAGACCTGTATGCTTAGATGCAAAGATACTATCGGCATTATTCTAGCTAACAACTTTGCACACTCACATGAACTAAGCAAATACATATTATTATTCAATTATCTGCGAGGCATGCATATGATTCGCTATTCTACAACAATAAAAACGAAAATACGAAAAAAATCAAAAGTTGGTGTACGTGGCGTTGTTCAACCTAAGTCTTCCAAACGCAGTGCGTATGAGGAAAGTCTAGGTTTCCAGCCTATATACACCAACAAAACACTAAAGACAAACACACCCCCAAACTTAACTCAAACATTGTCCGCAATGTTTAAAAATCAAAGAAAACGAAACAAAAGCGATAAGTATGAAAGAAATGTAGCAGTACAAAATCCAACTCTAAAACAATATCAGTTCAGTAAATAAAATAAACAGAAAAAAAATAAAACACAAATGACACAAAAATAATTCATGCTGGTGGACTCAAAACTCTCTGAAATCTGCGGATGTAGGACTGAACAGCAAAGCCTCTCCTCTGCAAGTCGAAAGAGACAGTCTGGAGGCACTGACTCATCTCATCAATAGCTGCATCCTGTCTGTCCATCCGCTGGTCAACATGCTGCTGGAGCTCCGTCATCCGATAATCCATATGCAGACGCATATCCACCATCTGCCCCTGAATATCCTCTAACGCACCCAATATCTGACCACACTGAGAACTCTCAGCTGCTCCCTCAGATCGTCTCTGTGAACTGCCTGCTGTAGAACCTCTAGTGCCCCTGGTGGGTACTCTGGGAGCAGCCTGCTCGTCATCGCCACTGCCATGGTAGTCCTCAACCGCAGCCAATATGTCCTCCATATCATCATCTCCAGCTGCCGGCTGACGCTCCTGCTCTCCAAGTCGTGGCAGCCCCCGCCTCTTGGCCAAATCATTATAAGTTGCTCTGTTCAAATTCTGCAGAGGCGAGCGGAGGTAATGCTGCTCATCTGCAGCATATACATCTATGCCATGAGAAGCACAAATGTGTGTGATCAAGCACGGAAATGGCAGCACACCTCGCAACCGATGGCCTGCATGGCATATCTCATCCCTGATCAATACCCCAACATCTAAAGTAATGCCGCTCCGGATATAGTGCACCAACCGGGCGGTCTCCATGATAAGAGTCGTGCGATGCTGGACTGGCCGCAGTGAAAAGTCAGAGAATATCTGCCAGAAAGCAGCATCTATATGAAGCTCATGATGCTTAATAGGGGTAGTGCCGTCCTGCCAAACTCTCGATCCGGACATCCGCAAACTCCCGGCTAAGTCTGAATTATGCTCTGAGAACAATGGAAGCTCGGGGTATCTAAGACGAAGGTCTGGCTGAAGAGTGGTGTCGAAGTGAGCATTGATCACTTCTGGAGTGATCCTAATCTGTACTCCTCTGACTGGAACTATGCCATAGTTATGGAAGTGCGGCGGATACATCGCGGCATAGAACTCATGGACTATACTCTCATTCGCCCAATTGGGCATCCAAATAAAGTTACCCCAACCCTGCTGGTCAATATGGGCGGGGATAACAGATGTGGCCAACTCCTCCACAGCAATACCTCGCTTCAAGAGAAGGGTTCTCCCTTTCTGAGCTGCCAACCGACCGTCGAATTCCGGGTTCGGGTCACCCATATTCTTCAAATTTCTTTTTTCGAGATTTTTGCCTTTTTAGACCCTTTTTGCTTTTGTTTGCCCTTTTCCTTTGAAGAACAGGATGCAAACCGGTCGGGATACTCTTCGTTAAACCGTTTCAACCTCAGCATTGCCCCACAATCCACACAATTTCCACCAACTCAACAACAGTTACAAAATTACAGTAATTCAAAAAAAAACTTCACAACTTCACAATCAATCCAAACAACTTCTATCGCAAAAACAATATTAACAAACTTCAATAACACTACAACAACTAATTAATCCCCAACACTTCAACAATCACTACCAATCACAAAAAAACCATACAAATTCAAAAATCTCAACACACCACACTTCAATCTATCCTAGGCACTAAATCCACTCAACAAAGTCCAAATTGCTTCTCTACAATTTAATTGAAATGAGAAGAATCGATTACCTTGCACCCAATGATCATGAGAGTTGAGAGGATTCGGAGTTGAGAGAGTTTGGAAACAAAGAATTGTCGCGAGAACTTCTTGAATGAGGGCTGTCGCTCACGCTAGGGATTTAATCCCCAATTTCTCATCGCGACCACTTCACCGCGACCTCAGGTCGCGCTACGAGGTCGCGGTGACTGATTTTTGCTCGAAACACCACCGTTTGGATAAGTGATGGGTCAGCGTGAGGCGTCGCCGCGACCACAGGTCGCGTTGGTCTGCTCGCGCTGACTGCTTAACTGCTCTGGCAGTGAGTACCGCGACCTGATCGCCGTGACCATAGGTCGCGACGCGAGGTCGCGTTGCTCACTGTGAAGTTTTCATTTTTTTCTTCTTCTAAGGCAGTGAGCACCGCGACCTTCTCACCGCGACCACAGGTCGCGATGAGGTGATCGCGTTGCTCACTGTGAACCTTTGCACAATTTTTCTTCGTGAGGCAGTGAGCAACGGGACTGCGTCACCGCGACCACAGGTCGCGGTGCTCACTGTGTTAAGCACAAACTCTCCTCCTAGCACCTGTCAAGAAAAACAATTTCAAAAATGAAAATTCACAACCAATAAACAACAAACCAAATCAAATAAAAAAATCAACAAAATCAAAATTAAAAACTAAGAATCAAAATTAAAAACAATCGAATTAAAATAACTTAAACCAATTCAAAATAGTCCAAAAAGTTAAGAATAGCTTGGGTTGCCTCCCAAGAAGCGCTAGTTTATAGTCATAGCTCGACTGTATACCCTGTCATTTGGAACTTAGCAACTCCACCGAGGTCTTGGGCGGAATGGCAACTCCCTCTATGTATAACTTGAGTCGTTGGCCATTTACTTTGAACGTTTCTCCACTCGGGTTCTTGATATCCACAGCCCCATGTGGATATACTTTCACAATCTCGAATGGTCCGGACCATCGTGATTTCAACTTTCCTGGAAAGAGTCGCAGGCGAGAGTTAAATAGAAGAACTTTCTGCCCCACCTCCAACTCTCTTCGCACAATATGCTTGTCATGCCATCTTTTGGTGAGCTCTTTGTAGATTCGCGCGTTCTCGTACGCATCCAACCGGAACTCCTCTAATTCATTTAGTTGCAGAAGAGGCTTTTCACCTGCTAGCTACATATCATAATTAAGCGCCTTCGTTGCTCAATAAGCCTTGTGCTGGAGCTCGACTGGCAGATGACATGATTTCCCATAAACCAACCTATAGGGAGACATCCCAATAGGGGTTTTGAAAGCTGTCCGGTAAGCCCATAGTGCATCGTCTAGCCTTGCTGACCAATCTTTTCTGGAGCTATTCACCGTTTTCTCCAGAATTTGTTTAATCTCCCTATTCGAAATTTCCACCTGTTCGCTTGTCTGAGGATGGTACGGTGTGGTGATGCGGTGAGTCACTCCATATCTTTTGAGTAGTGCTTCAAACTGCCGGTTGCAGAAGTGCGATCCTCCATCACTGATGACTGCCCACGGTGTTCCAAACCTGCAAAAAATATTTTTCTTGAAAAACTTCAACACTACCTTTGCATTATTTGTCGGAGTGGCTATGGCTTCCACCCATTTGGAGACATAATCAACCGCAATCAGAATATATTGGTTGTTGAACGACATGGGAAATGGTCCCATGAAATCAACTCCCTACAAATCAAATAGTTCGACCTCAATGATGGGGTTTTGAGGCATTTGGTTCCGGCGGCTGATATTGCCTGTCCTCTGACACCTATCACATGAATCAATGAAGTGGCGGGTGTCTTGAAATATTGAGGGCCAATAGAAGCCTAATTGAAGCACTTTTGCGGACGTCTTTGAAGCGCTGAAATGCCCTCCACACTCCAAACTGTGACAATGCAGGAGGATATCTCTGATTTTCGTTTCTGGCACACAACGCCTGATTATGCCATCTGAACAATACTTGAACAAGTATGGTTCCTCCCACATGTAGTATTTCACATCGGCAAAGAACTTCCTCCGCTTATGATAGGTCAAGTCTGGTGGAATGATCTCGCTCACCAAGTAGTTTACAAAGTCAGCATACCATGGGGTCATAAGAGCCTGCAAAACAAAGAGTTGTTCATCAGGAAATGAATCATCGATAGGAATACTTACCTCCTCTTCGTTGAAGCTGCGTTCTAGTCGAGAAAGATGGTCTGCCACCAGGTTTTCTGTTCCCTTCTTGTCCTTGATCTCTAGGTCGAACTCTTGCAGGAGCAAGACCCATCGAATGAGTCTAGGCTTGGCATCCTTCTTTGACATGAGATACTTGATCGCAGAATGATCAGTGTATACAATTACTTTGGCCCCCACCAAATATGACCTGAATTTTTCGAAAGCAAACACAATTGCCAATAGCTCTTTTTCTGTGGTTGCATAGTTGATTTGAGCATCTGTCAAAGTACGACTAGCATAATAGACAACATGAAGGCGTTTGTCTATTCTCTGACCCAATACTGCCCCCACAGCATAATCACTCGCATCGCACATTAATTCGAATGGTAACTCCCAATTAGGGGCTGTGATAATTGGTACGGAGGTGAGCTCCTTTTTCAGCTTCTAGAATGCACTATGGCATTCTTCTGTGAACTCAAATGTTACCTCTTTTGACAATAGATTGCAGAGGGGCTTGATGATCTTGGAGAAGTCTTTAATGAACCGGCGATAAAAACCGGCGTGTCCCAGAAAATTGTGGATTCCTCTTACGGGGGTGGGCGGTGGTAATTTTTCAATGACTTCTATTTTCGCCCTGTCTACCTCAATCCCTGTTGATGAGATTCTATGGCCCAAGACAATGCCTTCCTTCACCATGAAGTGACATTTCTCCCAATTCAGTACTAGATTCGTCTCTTCACATCTTTTAAGGACTAAGGCCAAATTGGCCAAACACACATCAAAAGACGAACCAAATACAGAAAAATCATTCATGAATATTTCAATGAAACGCTCGACCATATCGGAAAAAATAGCCATCATACATCGCTGAAAGGTCGCTGGGGCATTACAAAGGCCAAACGGCATTCTTCTGTAGGCGAAAGTACCATAAGGGCAGGTGAAGGTTATCTTCTCTTGATCTTCAGGTGCAATAGGTATCTGATTGTATCCTGAGTAGCCATCTAGGAAACAATAGTACGCGTGCCCTGTCAGTCTCTCTAACATTTGATCAATAAAAGGAAGTGGAAAGTGATCTTTTCTGGTAGCAGTGTTTAGCTTCCTGTAATCAATGCACACTCTCCAACCTGTGACTGTTCTGGTGGGGATCAATTCATTGTTTTCATTTCTCACTACCGTGATCCCCCCTTTCTTTGGCACCACTTGCACCGGACTCACCCATGAACTATCTGAGATGGGGTATATGATTCCAGCATCTAGCAATTTAAGAATCTCTGCTCTGACTACCTCTTTCATAATTGGATTCAGCCTGCGTTGATGTTCTATTGAAGTCTTGAAATTATCCTCCATCAAGATCTTGTGCATGCACATGGTAGGGCTGATTCCCTTTATGTTAGAGATTGTCCACCCCAATGCGGACTTGTGCTGCCGCAGCACTCCCAGAAGTTTCTCCTCCTCTGTTTCATTTAAGGTAGCTGAAATTATTACTGGGAGGGAGTTAGATTCCCCCAAATAAGTGTACCTCAAATGCTCAGGTAATTGCTTCAATTCGAGTTGAGGAGGCTTCTCCATTGAAGGTAGTATTTTTGGCTTCCCATGGCCTAAGTCTTTAAAATATCTCCTGCCCCCGTATGGTATAGGGGGTGCTGTATCAAAACGGAAAGCATACTCAGCTATGCTATCATTTTCTTCTTCTTTTGTCTCTCCATGAGCCAAACAAGCTTCCAATGGCTCTTCAGGATTGCTCTTCTCAAAGGCTTCTTCAACTAAAGAGTCTACTGCATCAACTCTAAGGCAAGTGTTTGCAGTAGTTGCAAATTTTGTGGCCTTGAACACGTTGAAGACTACCTCTTCATCACCCACGCGCAATGTCAACTTCCCTTGCTGCACATCTATTAGTGCACCCCCGGTTACCAAGAGTGGTCTCCCTAATATGAGAGGAATATCAACATCTTCCTCCATCTCTAGCACAATGAAATCCACAGGGAAGTAGAATTTGTCCACCTTGACTAGCACATCTTCTATCACTCCGTAGGGATATTTAACAGAGCGGTCTGCCAATTGGAGTGTTACACTTGTTGGCTTCACTTCCCCTAAGCCTAGTTTCCTGAAAACAGAAAAAGGTATCAAATTAATGCTAGCACCTAGATCGCACAAAGCTTTAACAAATTCAGAACTCCTAATAGTGCAAGGAATAGTAAAACTCCCTGGATCTTTTAATTTCTGAGGTAATTTGTTCTGAATGATGGCACTGCATTCCTCAGTCAAGGCGACGGTTTCATGATCTTCAAGCCGTCTTTTCTTTGATAAAATTTCTTTTAAGAACTTCACAAATGATGGCATCTGAGCTAAAGCCTCTGCAAAAGGAATGTTAATATGAAGTTTCTTAAAAATTTCAAGAAATTTAGTAAAATTCTTATCTTCTTTGTGCTTCTGTAGCCTTTGCGGAAAAGGTACAGGTGGCACATATGCCTTGACTACTTGGACAGGCGGAAGTGGTTCATCACTCTTTTCATTGTGACGAACTGGTGGTATGAAAGGTTATTCAATGCTTGTTTCATTTGCTTCAGCTTCTTGTTGAGAGTGGTTGCTTCCTACAGTATTTTCTATTTCTTTTCCACTCCTCAAAGTGATTGCTTTACAATACTCCTTGGGATTGACCTCCGTGTTGCTAGGTAGTGTGCCATGAGCTCTGTTTTGTGTATCTCTAGCTATCTGGCCAATCTGCACCTCAAGCTTTTGAATAGCGGCTTGATTTTGCTGCGCCACATGGTCAATCTTCCCATCCATTTTTTTCATTGCTGCATCTTGTCCATCCATCCTGGAATCAATTTTTGACATGAATTTAACCAGCATGTCTTCTAGGGCTAGTTTCCTCTCTTGCTGATTTGTTCCTTGGCTCGGATGAACATTGCCTTGATTCTGAAAACCAGGTGGTCCAAGCTTCACATTGCTATTCTGCTGATTATCTCTCCATGAGAAATTTGGGTGATTTCTCCATCCAGGATTGTAAGTGCTTGAGTATGGGTTGTTGTATGGCTTGCTGAAGTTTTGCACATATTGTACCTGTTCAGCACCACTGGTACCTGCAAAAGAAGAATTACCCATTGTGCACTCAGCACTACCATGTGGTCCTCCACAGTTGTCACATCCAGGAGTTGCTGACTGTATGGAATTTACATTCCATTTGTTTATTTGGCTCGACAAAGAAGCAACTTGTACTTTGAGTGATGTGATTTCGTCAACCTCATAAGCTATAGCTGACCCAACTGCTTTCTTGTGACGTGCTCTCTCATATGCCCACATATAGCTATTTGTGGACATTTCCTCAATTAACTGATGAGCTACGTCGGTTGGCTTGCTCATTAAAGTACCTTGAGCGGATGCATCTAGCATGCTTCGGTTTTGTAGTGTGAGCCCATTGTAGAATGTCTGCACTACAAGCCAATCGGGTAAGCCGTGATGCGGACACTTTCTCAAAGTATCTTTGTATCTCTCCCAGGCTTCATATAACGATTCCATCTCCATTTGGGCGAATAGAGCGATATCGTTTCTAAGCTTTGCAGTTTTCCCTGGTGGAAAATACTTGGCAAGGAAAGCTTAAGCTAGGCCTTCCCATGTAGTGAAAGTGTTCGGTGGCAATGAATTCAACCATAATTTAGCTCTGTCCCTTAATGAAAAGGGAAATATCCGCAGCCGAATTGCATTGTCAGACACCCCATTTTGCTTGAAGGTGTCGCATATTTCCAGAAATCGCTCCAGGTGGCTATTTGGGTCATCAATTGGCATACCCCCAAATTGAACAGTATTTTGTATCATTTGGATGATTGCAGGCTTGATTTCAAAGTTGTTAGCAGCAACTGGAGGTCGTCGAATGCTCGACTGATTTCCTACCATGGTAGAAATGGCATAATCTCGCAATGCCTTGGCAATTTCTGGAGGTGCTTGTTGCTGCTCATTTTGCTGCTGTTGATGGTCTTCCATTGTAGCTTGCTGTCGTGCTTGCCTCACTCTTTGAATAAGTGTTCACTCTATTTCAGGGTCAAGGGCTTCGAGAGACTCTACACTACTACTACGTCTCGTTTGTCTCATACACAAATGAAAATTCCTACACACAAAAAGAATCACACAAGTAAGAAAACAAATGTAAAAAGAAATTGAAGAAAATAAAGAAAATATCCAGATTAGTACTAGACTAAGTTGGTATCAATATCAATTATGACTAAACCGTTCCCCAGCAACGGCGCCAAAAACTTGACACGCCTTTTGTGTACCCGCAAGTATACGGGGTCGGCTCAAGTAATATAGATTTGTGAAGTCCGAATATCGTTCCCACGAGGACATTTAGAAATTGAGTACTGAAATTTACCAAGCTTAATACTATCTAGATGATCAATTCAATGGTTGTGATTTGTGATTTATATTCTAAATGAATGAAAACTTGGAATTAAAATATCTTTTTATCAATGGAGATGGGAACTAGGGAATCCGATTTCACTTACTAATCCTAATGATATGAGATAATCATGTATGGATGTCCAAGTTGATGATTGATGATCATGTTAACAAATTATCCGAAATCCTCTCTCAAGGTTAATCGAACCTATTCAACACATACTAACACCCTATCTCTCGATGAATGCTAAATATACGAGACTGCATTAAATATGGAAACATATTTAGATCAAATAACCTACACCAATATATTTCTATTTAGTTTCTAGGTCATTGTGGCAATTTATCGAACGCGTGGTGGGCGTCTCTTTTCGGTACTTAATCCACCACAACAAGATATCGAATATTGGTGATCAATCAATAAACAATCAATTAAACATTAAATCAACACTCAATCATATAACTTAAATCATCCAAACATTCATTAATCTCAATCAAAAGTCATAGCAAGTTCCATCATCATCCCTAGTATAATAAATTAGTTCATCACTAGAAAATAAAAATACATAATATTATAAATCAATGAATAATACAAGATTAAAGGAAAGATTGTGATAGAAAAACTCAATGAGACTTGACTCTCGTCGAAACCGAATCGGTAGCGCTTTTCCGTGCACGAATCCTAATCCTAAGAGCGATTGAAGTTGTCCGGAGAATCGATCCAATGGCTAGCTTCGTGACTTGCAAAAGAATAAACGAAGCGAAAACTAGATCGAAACTAAATCAAGGGAAAGGAAGCGCTAAGTGGTCAAACGGTCCCAATCATGGACAAAGATAATGTAATTGACTAATTGAAGCGCTTATTATCAAGATTGGATTATCACTAGTATGGGCAAACCATATTATATGGGTCATGCAATGGTGTTATAATTCCAATTTAAATCATCTATTGGTCCTAGAGTGAAATTAATTGGAAACCCAATACTAATTCTAATCCTTAGGTTAATTAAGTATTTTCATATCATAATTACACTAGCATTGCACTTAGAATTAATTATGCACAATTATGACCTAATGATTTCTCATACTAAGCCACAACATCTTTATTACAATTATTCAAGATTCATGCAACACACTTTCATAGTGCAACTAATGAGAACTAAAATTGCAAGAGAAATAATCTTCTAAAAAGAGTGTCTTGAAATAAATAAAAAGAATTTACATAGTCAATGAAAAACCATAAATCCAATCATGGTCCAATGACCACCTAACTAAGAGTTTAGCTACACATAGCAATCAATGAAACAACAAAAGAAGAAGAGTTGAATGAAATACAACCCATTCAAAGTGATAAAGAGAAGAATTTCCACTTTAGTCCGGCTGGGCCTTTGACTTCTTCAAAACTTTGTACTCCTTGATGAACGATCGATTGAATCCGATTATGTAATTCCTCAATGGCGTGGAATAGTGTTTGAGTGGTGTTTGGGTGATGAAAAGTGGCCTAGGGAACCTCTGTGCATAGCTTGGTCTCGCCCAAGGTGAAACCCTCTTTCTTCTTCTCATTTTCCTTTTATAGGCCCAGGTCGCGGTGCTTACTGCCCAGAAAACCATCCTTCATCGCGAGCGAGTATTGCGACCCTCAGTCGCGATGACAGATTCACAGTACTTACTACCTAAAAGCTGCATCTTCAGAGCGACGCCTGTGGCGCCACCCTTGGTCGTGGTGGCTGGTCGCATGGCTTACTGGTGTAAAACACCTCTCTTCTTCACTTTGGCATTTCTTCCCTAATAATCACCTAAAACCTACATAAGCTCAAAACACATATTAAACGTACCAATTCACTTGAAAACACGACCAAAAGACAAGGTCTAAGGGGTGTAAAATATAACAAATATAGACCGATCAGTATTTTCGTAAACTAAATGGGTAAAAGAGAGAAAAATAAAAATATAATGTAGAAAACGGAAAATACCCCAAACTATAGGAGAGAGAAATTTACATTCCCATTATTTAACTTTTTAACAGAAAAAATAAATTTGTTTATTTAACTTGACAATTTAATCTTAGTAACCAATTTAACATTCATTGTAACCACTGTAATGTTAATAGTAACAACCTGAACATTACATGGCCTAGCTTACACATAATACCAATTTTGACGTTGTTATAAGCATTTTTTTTTTTTGTTGAAAAGAGGGTTTTAAAAACTCAGAAAGCCAGCAAACAGCCTAACAAGAGGCATTACAAACAGATAATCTAGAGGTAGAAACACCTCTACAGTCATCAGAAAAAATAGATAAAACACTTGCGAGAGAGCCTAAAAAACAATCCCTAAGCTAAAAGAACGGCGAAGACAAGTCAGCCCATCGGCCACTCTATTTCCTTCTTTGTAAATGTGCCCAAGAGTACAGCACCAGTCCTTGTTGATAAACTCCTTATAGTTGGAAATAATGTTGAAGAGAGGGTGATTGATGCTAACATTCATGGATAGCAGGCCAATAGCACTAGTAGAGTCACATTCCACACATAGTCTTTTAAACCCTGCCTCTCAAACCAACTTCAACCCTTCAAAAATACCCCATAATTCTGCTTCTAGCACACCGCCAATCCCTTTATTTAATACAAATCCCAACAACCACTCCTTACTAGAGTTTCTAAAGATACCTCCTGCAGTAATTCCTCCCGACTTCTCTTCCCTACTGCCATCCACATTCAGCTTAACTCACCCTTCATTAGGCAGTTCCCAAAAGATCTCTTTGCTAGACCTGCTAGCATTATAGACCACATTCACATTAGCTATCCTCTAATCCTTCAACTACTTAGAAATAATAAACCGTGGGTTTGTAGGGATCACAAAATCCTCATAAAAAAAAATACTCAAACACCTTTACTTCCATATAAATCATAAAATAAAAACAAAATACAAATCAATCGGCCCTAAATTATTAATCTCTTTTTTATTCGAAAGATTTTCTAGCAGCCAATTATCTCATTCCCCTTTAAAGTTTGTCAGTGTTTGTACAACCAGGCCAGCAAGCATCCTAGATTTTCATAGATCTACTGCAGCTTCTAAAGAGGTGATGGCAGTCTTCATAGCTCATATAACACCTAGGACAGTTAGAATTATCACCTATACCTCTGATGACTCTTTGCACATTAGAAAGAATTTTCCCTTGCACTAGAATCCAAAGAAACAATTGGATTTTAGAAGGTATTATCATCTTCCAAATACCTTTCCATTTCCAACAGGTAGGTGTGTCCTCATTCATCATAGAATAAGCTAAACTAACAGCAAAGTCCCTATTGGCAGTATGCCCCCATATGCACCTGTCAAAATAGCTATGGTACTTGCCTACATGGATACTTAAGATCTTGTGAAATATACTGATAGGAAGAACATCACACAACATCTAAAAATTTGACCTTTCCTCATTAAAGAAACAACAAACCTTAACATCCAGTTGTTTCTCATCCAGCATAATTAAGGCTTGCTGATAAAGCACACCCACTAGAGGCACCCAGCCATCTAACCAAAAATTAATATTCTGCCCATTTCCAACCCTCTAAACCAGCGCTCTAGCAATGGTTTTAAGGCTATGAGTAATGCCTTTCCAAACACAAGAACTCATACCCTCCTTGGTATCAATCTGTAAAACAGCACCCTCCTTGAAGAATATGTGTTTAATCACCTCACTCTAAAGACTTCCTTTATTCTGCAGAATGTTATAGCCCGCCTTAGCAAGTAATGCTTGGTTTAACTCCTTCATGCTTTTGATCCTCAAGCCTCCTTCACACTTCGGTTTACAAACAACCTTCCAGCTCACTAAATGTACATTATTCTTATTTTTGGATTGCCCCCACAAGAAATCCCTGTTAATTTTGTCCAGCATATAGCATACTTCCCTTGGCAGTTTGACAGTTTTCATAGTATACACTAGAATCGCGGATGTCACAGCCCTAATTAGCACAGCCTTTCCAGCAAGCGATAAAGTTCTACTCTTCCAAGATACAAGCCAAGTTTGAGTTTTTTCAATGATCCCCTTGTAAGTGTGTTTGTTAACCCTACCATGCACCAAAGGAACCCCTAGATACACACCTAAGTCATCTGTTAAGGGAGAGCCACAAACTGTAGCCAACTCACTAGCCAGCCTCTGATTAGTGTTTTTAAACACAAAAATCCTAGATTTATGATAGCTAACTTGTTGGCCCGAGCTAAAACAGAACTCATCTATGCAATTTTTCATACAATCCGCTTGCTTGAGCACAGCTTGACCGAAGAGTATCAAATTATCCGCAAAGAAGAGGTGTGAAATTTGAGGTCCCCTTCTAGAAGCTTTAGCAGGAAACCAAAGCTTATTGTCCAACTTCCTCCTAATAATATGTTACAGTTTTTCCATACAAAGCACAAAGACATGGGGTGACAAAAGGTCACCTTGTCTAAGACCGGATCCAGGAAGGAAACTTTTAGTCGCTTCCCCATTCACTATAACCTTGTGGTTAACTCTAGAGATGCAACTCATAATGAGTTTTCTAAGCACACCATCTATACTAACTTCCTCAAGAACCTTAGCAATGAAATCTCATCTCATCCTATCATAGGCTTTAGATAGATCTATTTTCCAGGCTAAGAAACTTTAGAGATTCTAAACTTATGGAGGACCTCTTGAGCAATCACTATGTTGTCATGAATATTCCTACCCGGTACAAAAGCAGTCTGGTTATAGCTCACCAACTTAGACAAAAACTGTCTTAGTCTAGAAACAATAATTTTACTAACAATTTTGCAAGTAGTATTTCATAGACTAATGGGTCTAAGCTGACTCATATCCATCGGGCTTGTCACTTTAGGAATGAGAGCAATCAAAGTTTGATTAGCCTCCTCAGGCATCTTACCTTCCCTAAAGCAACCCACCACAAACCGGAATAAATCCTCCTTGCAAAGATCCTAACTTCTTTGAAAAAACAACGCCAGAAAACCATCCGGACCCGGAGATTTTGAACCACAAGTATTATCTACACTAGTCTTCACATCTTCCATCACTACAGCCCTACCAAGAGTAGCTCTATCCCTCTTATGCAAGCTAGGAAACAGCCTAGGAATATTCTCATACATCATGCTACTACTGTTGTAAAAAAACAGCTCTTTAAAATACTGCATCGTAGCTTCTTTCATCATCTTTTAATTTGTAGTCTACACACCATTCTTTATTTTGATACCTTCTAATTTATTACGCCTTCTCCTAACAAGGGTAGAAAGGTGGAAGAACTTTCTATTCTTATCTCCTTCCTTAAGCCAAATGTTTCTAGACTTTTGAAACTAAAAAATCTCTTCTTGCTCAATAATCTTGTTATACTCTTCAACCAAAAGAACCTCAAGTTTGCGAAGTTTAATATCAAACTTGAAGCTTAACTTGTGTTGAAATCTTTGAAGCCTAGCCAAAATTCTTCTTTTATTATGAAAGAACCACCCAAAACAATCCATATTCCAAGTTTTTAATCCCTGAGCAAGACTATGCAGCTTATCATTGATATTACCCTGATTATTCCACAGCCCTCTAATGACCTCAGCATAATTGTCATGCTTCAGCCATATAACCTTGTATCTGAAAGGTTTAAGGTTCTTATCTGGATGGTGGATGCTCTTAGGGATAAGCAGCAAAGGGCAATGATTAGAGTTGATTCCGGGAAGGTGCTTAACAAAACCACCCTCATACTGCAATCTCCATTTCGTAGAATAAATACCCCTATCAAGCCTAGCCTAAATGTCTTTACCAAAACCCCTTTTATTACCACAAGTAAACTGTTGTCCCATATACCCCATATCAATCATCTCACATCTTCTAATCCAGTTTCCAAAACCATTATTAGTTAAACCACTTCTTGTTTCTAATCAAGTTTCCAAAACCACTATTAGTAAAACCACTTCTTGTTACGACATTTTGTACCTACAAGTATACGGGGTCGGCACAAGTAATACAATGATGAGTAAATTATCATCTCCACAGGGATATTTAGATGCTGAATATTAAATTTAATCAAGCCTACCTCTATTTGGATAATTGGAAGGTTTGAAAGAGGCAAATAAAAGATAAAAATAAAGCAAACAACCAATATGAGAGATTAGTTAGGGTATTTGAATTCACCTAATCCATTCAATTGAGTTTCTTGAAAGCACATTATTGCAGTTTAATTATTCATGTTGATGACCGTGTTTATCTAAATTATCCAAAGTCCCCTCTCGAGGTAAATCAGACCTATTACCACATACACTAATATCCTATCTCTTGATGGTATATCCAAGTGCATGAAAATGCATTAGTAACAATAAAAATCCTATATGATCACACAAGCAAATTAGTATATCTCTATATTATTCTACTTGTGGTGGACATTACATCAAACACGTTGTGGGCGTCTCCTCTCGGTACATAACACACAACCATAAAATCAACTAAATGCAAGCCATTACATTCAGAAGCATTAAGCATAATAATACCACTCAACAACATAAGAATCAATCACAACAAATTAAACAATCAATTCATTCAAGTTTCATGGAAAATGATCTATCAAAACCCTAACTTATAAGTTTAGTTCATAATCAAAGATTTACAGCCAAACATATTTTTCAATGATAAAAAAGAGTTACAAACATGAAAATAAAGAAGGAAAGGGATAAAAAAACTCTAGGTATGATGAACTCTCGTCCTCCTCCTGTTGCGAATTCGTCTAGCTTCCCCTTTCTCCAAATCCAAGCTTGATTGTGAGATTTTGGCTCAAGGATTGAATCCAAACCCTCTTGTCTCCAAGGTGCTCTTCTTTTCCCCTCTTTGCCTCTTCTTCTCTCTCTTGGTCCTCTCTTTAGAGCCCTAGCCGACCTCCCTTATTTTCTCTCAAGCTTTCCTTTTATAACAGGCCGAATTAGGTCATCCCAGTCACGCTCGTGACTTGGCCGCGACTTGGCCAAGTCGCGAGTCTAAGTTGCATTGCCTCTGGAGTCGTGTGAAATTTACCTTCGCAACTTATCAACTCGCGCGACAAGTCGTAAGTTAAGTCGTGTGAGTCTCGGGTTTCAGCTGGATTGTTTGCCTTCGTAACTTGGCAACTTGCAAGCAAGTTACGAGTCCAAGTCGCGTGTGTCTCTAGATTGCACAGGTTATTTTGCCATCACGACTTGGAAACTCGCGAGCAAGTCGCGGTTTAAAGTCGCGAGTCTCTCTGTCTCTGCTCTGAAAGACATTGCTCAATTGGCGAGAAGCTTGCATGGTTTCTGCTGGAATCAACTGAACTCTCCGAGAGAACCTAAAGACCTGCACACTCAAAGGAAGCCATTAAAACATCCGATAAATACCCGCAAACGGGACAAAATAAGGTAAATAAATGTACTAATGAAGGCCCATTTTTTATCAAGAAATGAAGCCAACACTTTTACCTCCCAACTTTTCATTAGAGTTAGTGATTTCATTGAAATTCCCCAAAACCAGCCAAGGGCCTTCAAAGCAGCTTCTAATGAGATCAAGACACTGCCACCAACATTTCTTAATATTCACACTAGGACTCGTATATACAGCGGTAAAGACCCAGGCCCCACAACCATCATCAACAAGAGCTGTGATAGTTTGATTCTTGCTAGCAAAAACTTGTAGCCTAATAACATTATTGTCCCATAGGAGCCAAAGACCTCTAACAAAACCCTCCGCTTCAATAATAAAATAATCAGAGAAATTTAATTTTTTAATGACATTCCTAGGTTTAATCCTATTAACACAGGGTTCTAAAATAACCAAAACATTGAAATTATAAAAAGCTTTCATGTCTTTAACAGTTCTAATAAAAGGTTTTTTACCCGCATCCCTAACATTCTAAATATAACACATAAAAAATGTAGGGAGGAGGATAGACCTGACAAACCCTAGACTTGGGCTACATAAAAGGTCTCCTCGAGAGATGAGGCCACTTTTTCAAATTTACTGTAGGAAATCTGCACCTTCTGAACACTCTTGCTGCCAGCTCCAGGCTCTTGCTTCCCACTCTGAGGCTCTGAGGTCTCAGCATTCTTACAATCAGAATGAATATCTTTCTTCTGTAAGCCCTTGAACTTCAGAACATCCTTGTGAAATTGTTGTAGCGTTCTTGCTTCTTCCATTTCCTGCTTTGTCCCCTCGCTATCTATCTTCTTATACATGATTTTTTGGAAATTGTTGTGTAGTTTTCCTCCATCATATCTGACTCCTCCTTCTTTACAAGTCTTTCTTTTGAGGGTCTTGCTTGATTTAGGGATCTGAGCTCTGCCAGCACAACTTCTCCTTCCTCTGCCAACTCTTGGACTAGCAGTAGCACTTTTACCAATTATGCCTCCTCTACCAGCTACATTGGTAACATCCTTCAGAGCATCTGTTTTATATTTCACACCTAGGCAGTCTGTAAATTCAGTTTTCATCTCCTCACTTGGTTGTTCCTCAAGGACATTAAACCTAAAGCCATTATTCTTAGTTGTCTTATTGGTTGTACTACCTTCACCTGCATTTTTCACATTGCCATTACCACTCTTAGTTTTGCTTGTAGGTCCTCATTTAGCCACACTTCCCATGCTAGCTTTTGCTTTGTCCCCTGAACAACTAGCAGTTTCAGAACCCACCTTCTTACCAGCATTATCTTGTTTCCCATAACGTCCAGCACCGTTACTACTCCCAGACTTACCTCCCACATTTTTGGCTCCATATCTCTCTTGACCGTTTATATTTCTACCATAAGTAACCATCAGCCACGGGCCATAGGGTTTCTTTTTCTCTTCAGCTTTCTCCACTACAGTATCAGACATAATGTTATCCCCTTGTATTGTAGTAGTTCTGTAACATCCCTAATTTCGTATATATATGAAAAATATTGTAGAATTAAGATGGAGTATGTGAATGGGATATTGATGATTTGAAGGGGTGAAAAATGTAATTAAAGTGGTTTTCAAGTGGACCAATTGTTACGGTCGAAAACAATGCGTTCGAAAACATTGCGTGAAGAGAAAGGAGAAAAATTGGACAGTGAGCATCGTGACCAGAGATCGCGGTAGCTGCTCGTGATGAAAGTGGCAAAATTGGACCAGTGAGTACCGCGACCAGCCTCGCGACCAGAGCTCGCGATAGTTGCTCGCGATGAAGGGGTAAAAATTCCACCATTGAGTATCGCGACCAAGCGACACGACCACCACTTGCGATACGCGGTCGTGATGACCCAAAATTTTTTAATAAAATATAGAGCACCGAGTGATGGTGGAGCTTCATAAAAACCAACAGAACAGAGGAATTAAGAGAAAAACAGAACAGAACGGGAGAGAAAAGTGAAAAGAGGAGAGAGAAAGAAGAAAAAGAAGAAGAAGAAGAAGAAAAGAGAAGGAGAAGAAGGAAAAGAGGAAGGAAAGGGTATCTAGGTTCGGTGTACACTAGTTTTTGAATTTTCAGTTTTTCAGAATATTTCGAATTGATTGAATTTTATTAATATTGAGTTATTTGAATTATATTGATTATAATTTATAGTTTGAAATTGATTTTGGAATTATTTGAATTCCAATATAGTTTATATCTGAAATATTGATTGTGAATAATATTCTGAATTGATTTTAATACGTTTTGATTCTAATATTGTTATGAAATATAGTTGAAGGTGATTTTGATTATATTATGTTTGTTAACTGTATAGAAAAATTATTTCGGAGCATTTTGATTTAATATTGGTTTGTGAAATATATTCGAATATGATTTTAAATTGCTTTGATGTGAATATTGATTTCAGAAATATATTTGAATATATTTTTGGATTGATTTGATATGATTATGGATTTGAAAAATATACTCGTATATTATTTTGTATATTTCTTTTATATGATTAGTAATAAAATTTGGATTTCAAAAATATGTTTATTGATTTGAAATATTTGGAAGTTAAATTTGAAGATAAGAAAATGATTTGTGAAATTATATTTCGGAATCGAAATTTCCATATTGAATTTGAATGATTTGAAATGGATTTGAGAAATCGTTTTGCGAAATGGCTCTGATGTGTATGAACATAGATATTGATATAGGAGGTTGACATGTCAATTGGGTTTTTCTTAACAGTACTGTGACGATATATTCTGATGCACCACCCTATGGATAGTGCAGGCCTCAAGTGTCGGTCCTAGGGTATGGAGCTTTGATCTGTTTGTGCCACCCTTTGGATAGTACAGGCCTCAAGTGCCGGTCCTAAGGTTGGAAATCTGATATGGGACATTTACAGAGGGTAACACCATTAGTGTCCAACTCTGATCTGATGTTCAGCGGGTAGCCCGTTTGTGTCCGATGCCGAACAACCCGTAATCCAGTCCAATAACTTATGTTATGTATGTCAGGAGCCCAGTATGAAAACTGATTTGATATAAAAGTATTTGAGAAATTATGAAGATTTTGTCTGTTGATTGATTTTGAATACTGTATTTGTTGAGTATATGATTTGATTTGACATGAGCCCCTTGTATGCTGTATTGATATATGTTATTTATATTTTTGATAATTTGATAAAATTATTTGATATAGTATATTTGGATATACGATTTTGTGTACACCCACTAAGCAATCTGCTTAGCTTGTTGAGTTTTCTCACACGTAGGTAACAGAGGTTCTAAGGGAGACAAAGACAAAGAAGAGTAGAGACTACAAGAGCAGAGTCCAGAGTCACATCGTTCCTATATATTTGGTAGTCATTTTGTAATAAGTATATACGTTTTGATACAACATGCATATACATAAAATGTTTATACATATTTGAAGATTTCGCTGTGTAAATATTTTATTCTATGTTTATATTATTTGAATATTTATAACTTATGTTGTGATAAATTGATTTGGCAAGTCGCACTAAATTTGTAAGGGTGCACAAAAGTGATTTGAGAATTTAAAAGTTGATTTTTATGAATTTTAATTGTAAACAGGTTTTGGAAATTTAGTAAAACAGGGAAAACTTTGACAAGATTTTTCAAAATTTATTTGGACCATTTTCAAATATTTTTAATATCGTATTAGTAAGAGATTTTAGTATATAGTAGCGCTCACTGACTCAGTCCGAGCGGATTGGGTCAGGGGACGTTACAAGTTTCAACTTTGCAGTTCTCTTTGCAGTGACCATAGAGACCACATTTAAAGCATACAACACCCAAGCTTTCATATTCCACCATGATATGTTTATTATTCACCTTCAGAGTTCTCATAAGCGGTTTCAAAATATCTATTTCTACACAAATTCTCACAAAACGACCACTAGCTTGGCTCTTAGTGATTTGGTCCATTTTGCACATGCTGCCCAGCATTCCACCAATCCTCCAGAGCAAGTCTGGTCCATCTATTCCATGGGAATTATGGACAAACGAACCCAGAGAAAGGCATTCTTTGCATCTCTTCCTCACCATGGACGAAATCAGGCCTCCACTTTTGCACAACCAAATACTGGTTTGCAACAATCCATGGCCCTTCAGTGAGCATCATCTCCAAGTCCACCCAATGCTAAAACCGAGCCATGAAGTACCCGTCTTCGAGGTCTGTGAGTTGTCACTGCCCTAGAAGTGTCCACTTCTGTTTCCGTTTGACTTTCAAGTTTGACCGTTAGATGTTGAAGGGTAAAGGGTAATTGCAGTATAATAAATATATCAAATTACAATAGAGTAATTTGAAGTTTGACTATATTACAATAAAATCGTGAGTTTAGCCTTAATTAAATATTAGTACCTTGACTAACTGGTGATCGTTAGCGTTGACGATCAACCAATAGTCAAAAGGGTAATATGACCATCTTTGTCTTAATTTTTTTAAAATAAAATAATTTTTAAAAAAAATTAAATCAATCCCCAAATTTCATCAAGATTGATGGACTGTGGAGATCCAATCTGTAGATTAGATCTCTACTTTTTTTTTCCTTTTTTAAAATTTATTTTTTAATTTTTTTAATATGATCTCCATCGTCCATCAATCTTGATTTGATGAACAGTGGTGATCCATTTAAAATTTTTTAATTTTTTTAATAATTAATATTATTTTTTATTTTTTAACTAGGGGTATTTGTTTCCATTTCAAGTAGAATTCTTAGTCAAACCATTACTTTTAACAGAGTCAACTAGCAGTAGGGTACTAATGTGTAATTAAGGCTAAACTCATAATTTCATTATAATATGGCTAAACGTTAGGGCACTGTATTGCAATTTGCCCAAATAAATACCTAAAATAATTTTAAATTAAATAAAAATTTATTTAAAATAAAAAATAATATTAAAAAAAGTTCTCTCCTTATCTTCTTCTTCTCTCTCTCTCTCTTTTCCTCGTCGCTTCTTTTTTCCCCTCTCTCTATCCTATTGCCTTTCTCTTCATCTTCTTCTTCTTCTCTTAGCCTCTCCATTTTCGCACCCCATCTTTTGGAGGTAAAGATCCATCTGATCCAGGGATGGGTTTGGTAAAGTGGTGAAGATTGATTTCCACAGGTTTTTTATTATTAATTTTTTTTTTTATTTTGGAGATTTGATGGAGATCAATCTCCATCGCCCATCTTTGAGGATGGACGGAAAATACAAAAAAAAAATTATTTTAAGTTTTATTTTTTTTAAATTGGTCTTCTTTTATAAAAAAAAAATTCCCTTTTTTTTATTTTTTTCCAATACGATCTCCACCGTCCATCGAAATTGATGGATGGTGGGGATCCACTTTTATTTTATTTTTAAATTTTATTATTTAAAAAAAATAACCATATTACCCTTCTGCCTATTAGTTGACTGTCAGTTCTAACGATCAACCAGTTAGTCAGGATACTAATGTGTAATTAAAGCTAAACTCATGATATTATTGTAATATGACCAAATGTTATAATACTTTATTGTAAACACATCTGGTGGCAATAACTGAAAAACGTATTTAAAAATATATATATATTGTTATATGCATTCAGTGGTATTGCATTGGAAGCAACATATCAACATATTACACACACACATCTGGTGGCAATAACTGAAAAAAAGTATTTAAAAAAAAAACTATTGTTATATGCATTCAGTGGTATTGTAATAACTGAAAAAAGTATTTTAAAAAAAAAACTATTATTATATGCATTCAGTGGTATTGCAATAACTGAAAAAAATATTTTAAAAAAAATTATTGTTATATGTATTCAGTTAAAAACTATTGTAATACGCACGCACGCACACACAAAATCTATTGTTTTATGCATTGAGTTAAAAACTATTGTAATACACAAACAGTTAAAAACTATTGTTATATGCATTCAGTTAAAACTATTGTAATACACACACACACACAAATGGCAAAAATACTTTAGTTAAAAAATTAAAAAAATAATATTAATTATTAAAATTAAAAAAATAAAAAAATAATTTAAATAGATACACACAAATGGCAAAAATACTCTAGTTAAAAAAATATATTAATTATTAAAATTTAAAAAATTTAAAAAATAATTTAAATAGATCTATCCATTTAAAAAAATAATTTTTTAAAAATTTTTAATTTTAATAATTAATATTATTTTTTTAATTAAGAGTATTTTTATCATTTGAGCTAAAATTTTTTGTCTAACTGTTACTTTTGACTAAGTTAACTAATAGTAGGGTACTAATGTACAATTAAGGTTAAACTCATAATTTGTATTGCAATATAACTAAATGTCAGGGTACTCCATTGCAATTCGTCTATATAAGTGACAAAATCATAAGTGACAAAAAAATTATTAAAAAAATTATTTTTGACCTGAAAAAATGAAATAATCATTTTTAGCTATTTTGGAATTGGTGAATTATATTTTAGTCCTAATATATATAGGTTGGTAAAATTTCAATTGAAACCCAAAAAATATTTCCAGCATTTAATTCATTAAATTAAAATAACATTTTCTCTTTAAAAAAAAAATTAAAAAAACCTAAATTGGCATACAGCTTTTTTTTTCTCTCCCTTTCTCTTTTTGCCGCACAGCCCTCACCCTTTCTCTCCTTCGCTGTTTGATTCCCTCTATCGTTAACTTCGCCGCCGCCGTTCAGACTTCGTCGCCGTCGCTGGCATTTCCCTAGCCCCTCATTCTCAGGCGTTTTCCTCGCCTTCCGCGCCATTTCCCTCGCCTCTCGTGCCGTTTCCCTCACCTCCCTCACTGGTCGCCATTCAGACTTCATCGCCGTCGCCGGGCTTCACCTCCTTCGTGTTCCGTTTCCCTCACCTCCCTCTCTGGTCACCGTTTTACCTCGGCCTCCCTTCCTCGCCGCCGTTTCCCTTCTCCCCCCCCCCCCAACCGCTATTTTCCCCCTACTTCCCTCCCTCACCGTCGTTTTGCCTCATTTTCCCTCGCGGACAGAAATCTTCGAAAAAATAAAAATCTTCAGGGACAAAAATTTGCTGTGTCTTGAAACGATTCAGTTTCAGTTTCGAAACGATTCAGAGATAACGTTATGCTCTTGTGCGATTTCGATTAAGTTTCGAAAAGAGAAAAAAAAAAAAAAGGATTCAGTTTTGGTTCTGTTCTCGGTTCGATTCTGTAAACAAAGGTAGTTATTATTTGTTTATTATTTATTGTTTTTGAATTTACATGATCCCATTTGATTTTAAATTTGATATTTAATATGTTTTTTATGAATCTATTGCACAAAGGAGAATGGTTCGAATACAAACTAAGTCGTCTCAACGCAATGAGGCTGGGATTGCCGGAGTTTCAATGTCTGAGATGAATCCCGCCGAACAGCGAACAACGGTCAGTTGTGAAATTTTATAAAAAATTTATGAAATATGTGCACTGTTTTTGTGAAATATTTGGTTTATAAAATATGTGAACTTCTGTTGTGAAATATTTGGTTTGTAAAATGTTTGAGATTAATGAATTGTTTTGTTATTGAAATTTTTTGTTAGTATTTTGTTATTGAAATGTTTTATTAGTGAAATTTTTGGTTATTGTTAGATCTTCATATGTTTATTTTTCTCCAAGTCATTGAGTTTATTTTATCATGGAGTCTATTAGTGTTAGGTTTTTCTGCCTTTTTAATTATAGTCCAACCTGGGGTCTTACAAGCAGCTAATCGAGTTCAGGTGGGCTGATAGGCTGAAAATGATCTGCAGATTAACTGTAAAAATTGAGACAAGGCTTACTTGTAGTCAGGTGATTTCCAGAATGGAAATTTGATGATTTGATCTTTTGGATCATTAGACCTTGATCTATATCTCTTTAATTATAAATAACTAGAGTGTGGATTCAACATTCAGCGGTACAATGATCTTTCAGTGTTGGGAAGCAATTTTTTTATTTGAAACTCTCTTATATTTCAGTTTAGTTGATTACTCCTTCTATCAAATTTAAGTATTTACCTTTATGTGTATATAAGATAAATATTTGTATGATCGAGTGTGGCTATATATAGGTTGTAATGTGTAACTTCCCAACAATTAAGGATGCAGCAGATGTTACTATTGCCTCTATGTTGTCTGGTATACAGGTAGGACTTCATCTGCAAATTTAGTTCACTTATTCGCTTTCTTTGCAGATTTCTCAAAATTTTGATAAAAATTGAATAGGTTTCAAGGGTAGAGCTACTGGATGAAGTTCAAGTGAGGGCTGTCAATATTGCTAATGGGAAGAATTTATCTAAATTTCCAACTTTGATGTTTGAATTTATAGGCACTGGTGAGATGAGATCCTTGTTTCATTTTGACTCATTTATTAAACTTTTTAACTTGGCCAATTTGAGACAACATATATCATGCAACCCATTTATACAAGTATACTTTTTCTCTTAAAAATTCTTTTTGGAAGGTCATGAACTGAAATTGGGAATTTTAAGGTTCTCTTAAAAATGTTTTGACCTGTTTTATATCTAGTAGAAAAATGAAGTGATTTTTGATGTACAAGTTGACAAAAGATTACTTATAAGAATTCTGTCAATATCTTACATAGAAGGACCAAAATAGTTTGGTCCCAACATAATACCTATAGGAACAAAAATATCGTCCCAATAGACGTTTTATAGGAACGAAATTAAGTTGGTCCCTAAATTAATTTCATCGTTGTAGCTTGTTTATTGGAACTAATTTTGTTTTTGGTCTCAATAGCTCTATTGCGACCCATCTATTGAGACCAAATTTGAAATGAATTGATTTTGGTCCCTATAAGGTTTAGGAACCATTTTTTGTCTATAGAGACCATTTATTTTGGTCCCTACACTTTCTAACGAATGTATTGCTTATTGAAATTACAGGAGCAACTATCGGGCTTTCGTTATGAAGCACATGGAAAACATAATGATATAAAGAACTAAATTGGGATTTTGATAAAGAAGATGCCAAAAAATTTGGGAAGAGATTGAAATGGAAATTTTTGCTTATAGTGTATCCATGGACTGATATATATGTTGAAATTTTTATGTACAGTGTATTTTTTTATGAAAACTGTTAGATATATGTTTATTAGTTACTGTTTTTGAACTATAGAATTGGTGGATTCAATTAGCACCACTTGCTCTTTTTAATTATGAATGAACTGTAAGTTTATGAATATACAGTTGGCTTAGGATATATACTATCTTTAATTGCTTGTCTTCGTTATATTATTTGTTCTTACTCTTGAAAATTGATTTGTTGCCAAACTATATATTATATAATACACAGATGACTTACGATATCATTTTGAAAGTAAACTTTAAACTACACATTCCAAATTGAAGATGCCAAGATTGCTATATTAGCATATTGCAAATTATCTGACAACCACATTAGGATTATAGATACTGAAAATTTCCTGAAATAAGACTAAATATACAAGAAATTAAAAACTTAAAGTTAACTACAATATCGATCAACAAAACATTATTGTTTTCAACCGTGACCGTACTGATGTCTATGTCATACTGTGTATTGTCAATATTAAACTTTCGATATATTAACTTAACCAACCCTGTAAGTTTCAACCTTTTAGAAACCAGAACCTCAAGCGGTAAACCACCAATATAATCTAGACCATCTCATTGTCCGTTATAGTTGAATAGAAGCCTACGAGTATTCATTTCCTGAAATAAGATAGAAATATTTAGAAGATGCAATATTTTACAAAAACATAACTAAAAGTGAATTTCACACATAATGATTCACTCCAAATATTGTAGTAATAACATTTCACTGAAAACAATTACACCTTAAATACATTCCACTTACCTACATTTCATTAACGTATATTTCACTAACCTACATTTCACTGACATACATTTCACTAGCTCACATTTCACTGACCTACATTTCACTGACGTACATTTCACTAGCGTATATTTCACTAGCCCACATTTCACTGACGTACATTTCACTGACGTACATTTCACTGACGTACATTTCACTGACATACATTTCACTGACATACATTTCACTAACTACATTTTTCACTAACCTACATTTTTCACTAACCTACATTTTACTAGCATACATATCACTAACCTATATTTCACTAATATACATTTCACTAACCTATATTTCAGTAACAAATATTTCACTAATGTATATTTCACTAACATACATTTCACTAACCAACTTTTCACTAACCTACATTTTACTAACATACATATCACTAACCTATATTTCACTAATATACATTTCACTAACCTATATTTCACTAGCTAACGTTTTACTAACTAACTTTTCACTAATATATTCTATAACCATTAAAATTTCACAAAACTAAATCCCAGTATCATCCAAATTCTTTCAATCACAAAACAAACACAATATATAAATAAAATAAAATAAATAAAAAACTTAAAAAATCTATAAAGTACATTCTAAATAAAATATAATCAATTTTCATAAAATTTACCGTCAAGTCTTGAATTGGTAAAAAAAAGATAAATTAATTTTGATTTTAATAAGAGAGACAAATTAAGAAAGAATATAATAATAAAAGAGAAATTTTTTTTAAATAAAATGTATAGAATTTATGAATGGTATACGGCGGCCCAAGCCTCCAAGCAAGTTTTTTTTTTTTTTTTAGGTTAAATTGAATGGGTTTTTTTGTAATTTTTAATGGGTTGTTCTGTAAGTTTCATTTTCATAAGTTATTTTGTAACTATCCAGTAAGTGGGTAGTTGAAGGGTGTTTATGTCATTTTTTTCTCCAATTGGCTAAAAACGATTGTTTTTGCATCTGCGGTTAAAAATAATTTTGTCAATAATTTTTAGGTCATTTTTAACAATTTTCAATATATATATATATATATATATATATATAAACATTTTCCCTATAAGCACCATCTTCCTTCAATATAATAAGCACCATTGATTAAATTTTATAAACTTAATATATTTTTATGAGATTTTTTAATGCATAGTGTAAAAATTTTAAAACCTTTTAGATTCGTGAACAATTTTTTTATGATATCTCTATATTTTTTTGGATAAATTGTAATGGAATATTCTGACTTTTGGTCATTTGCAAAGAAACCGTATTTTTACTTAATCTACAGCTAAGTACCTCAGACAATTATCAATTTAATCTCTAACGTATTTAGAAATATTATTTTTTGACATGTTTATTTTTTTAACTCACATGGCTCCTAATTTTTTAAAAATACATCAATTTAGTTTCTACGACTAAAATTTTATTATACTAGAAAAATTTACAATTTTTTTAAAAATACATCAATTTAGTTTCTACGACTAAAATTTTATTATACTAGAAAAATTTACAATTTTTTTCACAAGTATTATTCATTTTTCTATCATCCATACAAAAAAATCACATTAAAATTCAATAAATATCGTTAAATTTAAAAGAAATTATAGAAACAACCCTGGGGTTTGGTATAATTACACTAATGGATAAGGTTTGGTCATATAAACACAAACCTCACCTGACTTTTGAAAAATGTTGCAAGGGACATCTCCTACCATCAACTTGAGACCATTAGACACTAACAGTCAACGGTCAAAGGTATAAAATGTCTACCAATGTCTAAAATACCCCTCTTTTATTTTTTAAAATTAAATAATTAAAAAAATGAATACTTCATCTTCTTCAATAAATTCTCATCACCATCTCCAAATTCAATATTTCTCATCAAAACAACATCATCTCCAAATAATCAAACATCACCATTTCCATATTATTAAATATTACCCAACGTCTTCATCAATCCACACAGAAAATATCAATAATATCAATCCATAAAATAACTCATCCCCATATAAAAAATAAAAAATAAAATAAAAAAACTCATCTCCATCAATATCTAGAAAAAAAAAACAATGGGTGGGATGGAGCAGACGGAGCTCCATCTGGAGATGAAGCTTTATCTGGCTTCATGTCTAGTCGTGATGTCTCTCGAGTCCAGACTTGGGACTTGGACATCTCCGAGCTCATCGGCTTGCTGACGTTCAAGTAACACTCCGAACAGTCTTCGTTTAAATCTCCTAAATCTCCATCTCCTAGGCTCGAAGGTGCTGTCTACCGTGGCTACCATAGAATTTCCTGACACAGCCACCGCATTCTGGCCAATCTCGATGCACCTCCGATATTTATTCTAATCGGGCCTCATCCCTCCCTTTCCACTCTTCGTGGGGAATTTAATCTTTATATAATAAACAATGCTTACTGCTCTTAAATCATAAAGGGTTGGCCTTCCAATCAATATTTAATATTTATATAATAAACAGTGGGATATCAATGACTTGGAAGGTTACCCACAAAGTGCGAGTCATAGGCCGAGTACTGAACATTACTGGTAGGTCCACTTGACCCAAGGGTCTAATTCCATGGTCACTGATTCCTCCGATGCAATACCTGGTGGCTTGAAGCTATTCCAGCCTGTACTCAAGTTACTCGACCACCGACCATGAATAATGTCGGTTGAACTCCCCTAATCAATCAACACTCGTTTAATAATTCAGTTAGAAACCTTGACAGTAACCACAAGAATCACAATGTAGGTATTTCACACCGTCTGAATCCTCTGGAGAAAAAATTATTGTTTCCTACTCTACTAGGGAAAGTTGGGGATTCCCCTCTACATAGACGTCCGTAGAAGTATTAGGCTTTGTCGATGTACCCCATTCGACCGAGGTTGGTTCCTATATTGTGTAATTAATGGGTTCATCATCGTCAGAGGATGGACCCTTAACCACTTTCCTTCTCCTTTGATTTGGATTTTCATAGCTGGTTGTTTCAGTACACAATCTTACAGGTGGCTGCTATGAACAAGTTCTTCAATTTGCTCCTTGAGGTCATAACAATTCTTCGTTTCGTGTCCATGGTTCCAATGAAATTCACAATACTTCCTAAAATCCCTTTGATCTGAAGGTGTCCTTATTGGACTAGGCCTTTTTGAACACTTGGTCAAGTGGAAATCTGGGAGGGGTGTACTTATTGAATTTGCTCTTGGGCACTTCAACTCCTTTAATTGCTTGGCCTACATTTACCTAGCCTTCACCCTTCATGGCTTTAGCCTTGCCTCTTGCGAATTTGTTATACCAGGGTTTTTTTATAACCTTTTCGTAGTTTTACTTCGTCACTCTTTCCTTTTACTTTGCTAATCTCCTCTGCGATCGCATACGTCTTTGCTCGCTCCATCAACTCTCGACATAAAGATTGTCCATTATTGAAAAGTGACCAAGAAATACGTCCATCTTGCAAGCCCTTGGTGAACGCCATTAGAGCGCCCATATCATTGAATCTCTTTACATAATCCCTAAGGTTTTTCCCTCGATGCTATTTCACTGAGGCCAGATGGACTATATGCCTCCAATGGCGATGGCTACCAGCAAATGCACTTTTGAATTCCCTTTCCCTTTGAAGTTCTGCGAAGCTCGATATGCTTTGTCTCCGGAGTCCAATTATCCATGTCCTGGCATTAAACACCAATGTTAGCGGGTATATCTTACACTTAAGGCATCATAGGCTCCCTACATGTTCATCCAATCAAGATAGGCATCTAAATGGTCATTTGGACCTCCAGTTCCATTGTAACCACACATGTCTTTCTTGAGAATCTTAATATGATTCGAAAAATCAACTGCGGTAATTTCATCGGGAACAGGCTTTCCCGCTCCTCACGTCGACGAGTGATTATATCCCTTCCATAAGTTCACTCTTGCAAAATCTCTATCTGATCAATTAAATACCTCAAATGCGGATCCAACTCTTGGGGATTTGGCCAGTTAGGAATTTGTTTGTTCGGATGGTGTCTGACCCTTATGATATTTTCTTGGTTGGCCATAATGTCATCCCGCTCCTCCCTCGATTGAGTTACTCCGGCTACCCTCCGTGGTTCTCCTTAGAGGGGCAGATTCATGTCTAGAGACTCAGCTTAGTGTCCGAGGCATTATCCACCTGCGGCTTGTACCTCAGGAGGAGCTCTCGACAATATCTCCTTGGAGTCTCCTCAATTCCCCGCCTTCATTATGTTAATAACTCGTACCAAATTCTGCGTAAAGGTCTGTACTTGTTCTTCTAAGTTTCGGACCTGTGGGTTATCTTGTACAACTGGGAAAAATTGTTAAGTTTAAGGTTGAGGATACTGGTTGGGGGGAGGTGTATACATATTCGGACGAAGAGGTTGAGGGTACTAGTTGGGCTGATAGCCATATAGATAGTAGTTTTGTGGATAAGGTTGAACTCCGAAGTACTGCTCTGGGTATTGAGGATAAGAATGGATCTCGGTATTGTTGATATCTATCCCATAAAGGTGGATTCTGTTGAACCCCAGGTTGGTGTTTATTCGGATTGTAATTTGCCTTCATGTCTGGCAAGCCTTGATTCCCTAGATTTAGTTAGATCTATTCTTATTCCGCGGAGGGTAAAATTGATGCCCTCTTTCTAGCGCCTAATATTTGTGCTTTGACTGTTACATCCTTCAAAAGCTAATGCTGACGGGCTATTTCGAGCTGTAACCAGAAAAAAGTAAGATGGGGTATGGACAAGTCGTCGATTACCACCCTCTGACAATCAAGTTAGAAGCAGGAAAATAATCTAACATATCTAATTTAGAGAAACTAAATGATCCTAATTATTTACCCTCACCATCTTTCGCTATCTATCCAGGCTCTATAGGGGTCTTGATGTTGTGTTGTCTCCCCTGATACGTGACAGTTGTCATTTCTGACAGAAGTGATGTCTGATTTGACGATTTCTACTGTTCACCTTCAAGGTTATCTTATCACTTATCACCGAACTGACTTCGGTAGGGTTTGGTTAAAACACGGGTTTTGATTTTGTTTGACTTTGACTCTAACTAGGACGCCACGTGTCGTCCTGGCATTGGTGATTTAGGTGACCCTGTCATCAGTACTAAGAAGTTAAAATGAAAAATAAATGTGTGAATCAGTGGAAACATCAAAATCAAAATTATGTTTTTTATTTAATAAAAGTGAAAATTATATTTTTTATTTAAAAATATATATTTATATATTGATATTTCACTTACAGTAGCAGTAACTCGAACCTAAAATATTGTCAGTATGAATGAGCGTCACTTATTACCAAATCAGCTATTTTAAAAGGTCATATCTAATAAATTTCTTTCAGCTGTTTTTCACTTCGATAAATGGAAAATGCATTCAAAAAATGATGACGAATGGACCCTTTGTTCTCAATGGTTAAAGTAAACTTAAAAATTCATTAAAAAGTCAATTACATTTTATTTCATTTATTATAATTTCTAATTAATAAATAATAATAATAAATAAAATTATTCCCCTTAACTTGCCTGCATAAAAATTAGGATTCCTGGGAGCATGATAATTGTACTATAACAGTGAAATATACATCATTTTGATGGTGACGCATACAAATTTTGTTCGCCAAAAAAGGGGTTTGCATCCCACCGGCCATTTACAATTACAAGCTCGGACAAAAGAAGGAAGCTAAACTCCTTTTCAAACTAATCACAAAATCCTAGTTCTTCGAGTACTGTAGAGATGTAATGACAACAAGAAAAAACATAGCAGAGAGCAATCGTGTGCCTCGGAAAAGAACAACACTTCTCCCTCTCTATATTTCTGTGTATGAGTTTTAGCAACTGAAGAAAATGCATTTATCATTTTTTTTTTATATATTATTGAGTCTTAGTATGAACAGTAGAGAAGTTTTCCATTCCATAAAGGGCCAAAGAAACCCTATCCCTTTAACCTGTTCTCAAAAATAGCATGCACTTATGGCCTCTTCTTCTCACAAAAAGGAGAAATATTACGCCCCAATTGATCAAATGAGAGAATTAACAAAAGGAGAAGAAGAAAGAGAAAGAGATTGGTTGGAGTTAGGGTTAGGGTTAGGGTTTAGTAGTAGTGGATGCAAGAAACAACACCATGATCAATCATACTCGCTATCAGTTTCAGCCACTGCTGCATCATCACCGTCCCCTTCTTCACCATTTTATGCCAATCAATATCAGCAGATAGGTCTAGGGCTAGAGTACTCAATGCCATGTTTCGGGTTTGATGATAAAGATGAAGATCAGAATAACAATTATGATAATGATGATAACTATGATATGCCATATTCATGGCAGACTGATTCAGGTAGCTTTATTGACTGGAAAATCAGGCCGGTGTTCAATGATTCCCATGATTACTACTACGAAAGAAGACAACCCCACCCTGGTTTTTGGTTTACCCTCCGTTCGACGACCAGTCGGTGAGCAAATCTTCAATGTGTGCCCATCATTACCTCCTACTCTCTACCTCTCTTGCATGGTCTGTTATAATTAAATTTTGTTAATTATCTCATTTTGCTTCTCAAAATCGATTTTAATATTTTTGAATGACCTAGTTAGTTTATATTTCCTTTGTTTAAATATGTATATTGTAGCTGTTGGATCTTCCTCTCTCTCACAGAGACTCTGGTTTTTCTTCATAATTGAAGTTCATTTACTTGTGTGTTTTGTTTTTCCTTCTAATACAAATGCTTTCTTCTCAATTTGGCTAGTCTTTGATTGCTATTAATAGTTGGGTTATACGATAATTAACTAATATTAACACGAGCAGGAGTGGAGAAGCAGTACTGCCTCAAATACCCAAGGCGCATATTAGAGTGAAGTAAGTACTAGTGGCTCACGTTAGAACATTAAGTACATTGATATATCGTATCATTTGATCAGTACTGTATATGTGTCATAATAATTATTTTTGCAAATTTCAACTAGCAAATGATGATGTTCTGTGAAAAGCTGATCATGTTGCTTTTTCTTTTGGGTTTGGTAAAAAGAGACGAGAACGTGATGGTTTTAGTGGTTAAAAAGTATCTGGTTAGAAAGCTGGGTCTCTCCAACGAAGCTGAGGTAATTAATTACTCTTTACTCGTTTTCTCAATGATGAAGCATGCAAATACTGAGATGACAACTTCTCATTATGTGGCTCATTGTTATTAATTAAAATAAGAATAATATTAACATGCATGTCTGATAGCACACATTAAGAATTAAAAAACGACATTTAATTTTTTTTTTTTTTTAAATATAAAAAATTGTGGATTGATATATTAATGAAGAATGAATTTATAGATGCATGGATACGTTAGTAGCTAGGTTGATCTACAAGTTATTTTACGGGTTTCATAAGAAATTTTTATACGTATGAAGTTAACTCAAGCGATAATGATGATTTCTTTTTTCTTTTTTGCTTTTGGTACTCTCAAAGCGTGGCAATAATTCACACAAGACATATAAATGTTATCACAAAATCAATACACAGGAATTTGATTCTACTTGATTTTTTAATATTTCCATATATAGTTCAGTTTAAAACGTTGCACATTTGAATCAGAATAATTTCTGATATTGACATGTGTACGACACTTTTTTTTTTTTTCTTTGGAATTTGATATAATGGATATTCTTTGAGGTGCTTTAAATTCTACCAGTCTAAATTTCAATATTTTATTCTCAACTCCTTATAAGTTTCTAATGAAGATAGTATGTATATTACTGTTGCATATAATTTATGGTTGTTTCAATAAAATTGATATATATATATATATATATATATGCACACACACGCGCGCAAATGTTAATTGTAGTGTGATTTTGATGATGATGAGGACACAGATTGAGATATCATGCATGGGAGAGAAGTTGTTGCAATGGCAAACCTTGAAGCATGTCCGAGATAGTGTTTGGCTGCCGAGAATGAGATTGATAAATTCAACTACAACTCTGCTGTCAGAAAGCACATCGCTAACTTATTTGTTGCCATTGCATTATTGTCGGAATACAGATATTCCTCCATTTTCTCCGTTGAATCCTTGATAATCATCTGCACAATATTATATATGTACGTCTGATTATGCATACTTTTTGACTAGGACCTCCCAACTTATGCTTAGGGAAATATGTATTGATCAATCAATTAACATAATATTCCTGTGCATTGTGGATATTTGCTTTTGTGTGTTATATCATTTCATGTATCGAATTGCCAACTTTAAGAAATTTACTCTCTTTTTTGCTCATTTAGATTTAGCAAGTGGTGTTAACAGATGCTAATTAAATGATTACCAGCAAATAGGAAGAATGGACATTGGCTCCTGCACGTACGAACAAGAAAGAAATGAGATTTCAAGGACGTGTGTATTGATTATTTTTCTAATTTTAAAAAATACTTTATCAAAACACGCTATTACTATTTATTTCTTTTTCTGACTAGTTTTCTAGTCTGTGGCAGAAAATTAGAATGCAAAAATTTAATCAATATTTTTACATTCCTAAAAGCAAGAAAGATAAAATGTTTATTATAAAAAATAATAATTTTATGATAAATATAAAATAAGATCTATTTTCACCTATAACCTCCAATATTGTTAAGTCGCCTCAGAAAACTTGTACCAAGTTTTCAAAAACTTTGGAATGCATCCAAATTTAATTTTTTTTAAATATAAAATAGAGTATTTCTTCTTTGTTTCTACGGAAAGTTAGTATTAAACCACATTCTATATTAAAATATGCGCTTTGCAAAACTCATGTCAACTTTTTCTCCCTTAAAAATGTGAGATTTTTTTTAAAAATACTGGAAATTCTTGTATTTGATTGTTAAACAATAAAGTATCTAATTATTCTATGTGAACTATTTTGCATTAAATTGTATTTTATATTAAAATATGCACCTTGATAAAAGCGTGCCGATTTTGTTCTAAAAATGTGTTAATTTTTTTAAAGTGAGCCCAAATTTAATTTGCAGAGAGAACAGAGTATTTCAAGTTATTCTATGTAAAATATTTTTTATTATATCATATTTTTGTATTGAAATATGGACCTCGCAAAATTTGTGCTGATTTTGCCCGTCTAAATGTATTTGATTTTTCATAGTATTATAAATGCTCTCAAATTTCATATAGAATAGAACAAATTCTAGTTATTTTGTATTAAATATTTTAGTTAAATGCATTTTGTATTAAAATATGTGTCCTGCAAAACTCGTGTCAAATATGGCTCTATAAAGTGTTCGAAATACTCTCAAATTTGATTCTTAGAGTGAATTGTTCTATAAAAAATGTTTTTTCTTAAAATGATATTTTGTACTGAAATCTGTGCCTCACAAATTTGGTGTCAATTTTTTCTTTTAAAAAGGGGTCGATTTTACAAAATGTCCAAATTGCTCTCAAAATCATAAATAAAATAAAACATTTTAATTGTTCTATGGGAAACATTCCTAATAAATCATATTTTATGTTAAATTATACGGCTTGTAAAACTTGTGCAAATTTGCCTAAAATGTGTTGATTTTTCAAGGAGATCGAAATGCTCCAAAATTTAATTCTTAAATAGAATAATTTTATTTAGTTTGTGGAAAAATTTTGTGAAAATTTGTATTTTATATTAAAATAAGCGTCTCGCAAAACTCCTGCCCAATTTACCTATAGAAATGTAATGATTTTTTAGAAATTTCCAAAATAGAAACAAAAAATATTGTTTTCGTTTTCATTTTTTTTCAAAAAAAAAAAAAAAAAAAAGCAAATGAAAAATGATACTAGATACACCATAACATTTTTTGTTGTTCTATGTGAGATGTTTTTGTTGAATCGAATTTTATATTAAAATATGTGACACAAAACTCGTGTTGGTTTTGCCACAATAAATTTGTCAAAATTTCAAAGGGTTCGAAATGTTTCCAAATTTAATTATTGAATAGAATAAAGCGTTTCTGTTTTTTTAATGGTGAAATCTAGTGTCAAATCGCATTTTATATATATGCGTATCACAAAACTCATTCTAAAATTTGCCTTTAGAAATGCGTTTATTTTTCTTAGTGTCGAATTGTTCCAAATTTTATTCTTAGAGAGTGAGCATTTCTAATTCTTGTACGAGAAAATTTGGTCTTATATGACATTTGGTATTGAAATATGCTTTGCAAATTTAGTGCAGATTTTGCCCCTAAAAAGGGAACAATTTTACATTGTCTCATAAATGCTCTCAAATTTGATTCATACATAAAATAGAGCATTTTAAATAGTTGTTTGCAAAAAGAATTTCTTAACTCACATTTCCTATTGAAATATACACCTCGCAATACTCTTGTTAATAATGCCACTAGAAATTTATCAACATGCTCCAAAATTTTATTCTTAAATAGAATATAACATTCAAGTTGTCCTATGTGAAACATTTTTATTAAATTTTATTTTTTATAAAAATATGCAACTCAAAATTCATACCAATTATTCTGTCGATTTTTTAAAGTGCTTTAAATGTTTTTAAATTTAATTCTTCATATAATAGAGTATTTCTAATTGTCTTATGAAAAAATACTTGTTTAAATAGCATAGTGTATTTGAATATGTGCCTCACAAAATTTGTGGAGATTTTGCCTCTAAAAATTAGATGATTTTTCGAATTGCATAAAATGCTTTTAAATTTGCTTTTCGAACGAATCGAACCCTTCTAGGTTCGAACGAATCGAACCCTTCTGGGTTCGTCGAACGAACCAGAAGGGTTCTTCGAAGAACCCATTTTCTGGGTTCTTCGAAGAACCCAGATGGGTTCTTCAAATTTTTTTTTTTTTTTTTTACTAATTCGAACCCTTCTGGGTTCGATTTGTTCGAACCCTTGGGTTCTTCGAAGAACCTAAAAAAAAAAATTTTTTTTTTTTTTTTTTTTTTTGTGGAGATCCATTTTTCAGATTGGATCTCCACCGTCCACTAATCTTGATGGACGATTGAGATTCAATCTGAAAAATAAATTTACATAATTATAATCAATTTTTTATTTTTAATTAATTTTTTTATTATTATTATTTTAATTTTTTAAATAAATCTTTACCCCTGACCTTGTCTTTTTCTAGGGGTATTTTCGTCTTTTCACTGTTTAAGTTGGTCAACTGTCAACTTTTAACGGTCAAAGATAACTGGAGGGGGGTTTGCTGTTAATTTTTGGTAAAGTTGTTTCTAGTTGTAGAATTGCAAACCCCAGGTATAATAAGAAAAACTAACGTGGGGATGGTAATGCGGTTCAATTATGTTGAGTCATTTTATATTATTTATATTAAAAAATATGATGCATTTTACTTTCCAATATAATCAATACAACAACACAAAATGTATTTGAGTTTTTCTCATATGTTCATAACCAATGCCGTTATTTCCAATGTTCGTTTAATTGTTTAGGTGCCAAATGACAACCAAACATTGAACCCCTCACCTTTAGAAGGGTTCACATGATATTGGGTTATTTATGCTTAGTATATTAGCCGTCTCTTTACATTAAACAAAATATTCTTTAATTATAATTAGATTATTACAATGAGAATAAATAAAAATGATATAAAATAATTTGTGCACATTAATTTTGATAATTCCTTAAAAACATTATTAATATGTTAACACTATACTAATTAATGGAATATCTCATGCTAACACTCACATTGACAATATAACCGCGTTACAGTCTCATCCTTAAATTAGTATTATCTTTTTGTATGAAACATATAGAGATGACATAAAATAATATATCTCGTGCTTAGCAGTTTCAAATTGGATTGGACAAAATCAGATTAAAATTATTTTTCAAATTTAGGGATTGTATTCAACTATGATTCCAAATAGTTTTTGTTGTAATTTTGGATAAAGTTTGTTGAACATTTTTATAAATTTATATGAGATTGGATGGACTTTTAATGATTTGTTTTGAAAATTTTTTTTTTTTAATCAAATTCTATTATTTAAGCAATTTTTGCAACTTTGACTTTTAGAATATATTTAGATTTTGATGAACCTTTTAAAACTCTAGATTAAATACACTCAGACTTTTAAAATGTTTTGAATTATAATCAACTCTATGGAAGATGTATTCAATTTAAACTTTTAATAACTTTTAATGACTTATTTTTTTTAAAGTGAATGACTTTTATAGCGTTCATGGATTTCTTATGATTTTTATAAATTTTGCAGAATTATGAATGACTTTCATAAATTTTTATAGACTTTTATTTCAAGTAACTTTAATAGACTTTTATATACTTTACATAATTGTAAAAAATTATCATAGATTTTTATAGACTTTTCTTAACTTTTATTTCAAATGACTTTTATAGACATTAATAAGTTTTTTTTTAAAATTTTATATATATCATGATATAATTAAATTATTCAAGTTATTTATAGGACGAATAATTATATATAAATATTTTGTTAAGTACTAACAAAATACTTGAAGTCTACTTTAAAATGTTGAATAACGGAAAAAGATATTCAGAACTAATTCTTCCACATTTTTTTTTCTTTTTTTACTTTAAGCACTATGTTTTCTATCTTGTTAGTAATATTTGTTAACTTTTAAATTATTTTTCGTCCGCATAATAGGTTGTAAGGTGGTTACAAAATTTTTTTTTTTAAATTATTATTTTCGAATAATATGTTCAATTACAAGTGATAATAAAAGTTGGTAATATTTATTTGTTACAAAGTCTTTAAAAGTTTTTGAGAGAAGTGAGGGAGAAATTGTGAGCATTTTTATGAGGAATTATCTACGAAAGTCTATGAAAATCATTGACATTTTGAATAATTTATAAATTTCGTAGACTTTTAAAAAGTCTAGATTGAATATCCCATGACTTTTATATATTTTTTTAAAGTTAATAAAAGTCTATATTGAATACCTCATAACTTTTATAAACTCTTTAAAAGTTTTTAATGAATACACCTCTTAAGGGTAAGTTAAGAAGAGTTTCTCTATCGCTCAAAACGCTTTTTTAATTTTAAAAGTTCTTTTTAATTTTTTTTTGTCATTTGATTACCACTAGAGTTTTTAGATAATTAAAAAAATTATTTTATTTCTATTCAAAAAAATTCAAATTTTAAATTTTTACAGGTAAATTTTTTAGAGCTTTAAAAATGTTAAAAAATCTAATATAATTAAATTATATTTTATTATTTTTACAATAACTTACTAATTTAAAATTTTATTTTTTTAATAATTTTAGTATTTTAAAAATTCTTTTAATAGTAAAAATCCTACTAAAAGATTTGCTCGAAACACTTCCAAACGATCCAAAATTAAATATATACCTCTATGGTTAAAATAAAAAGGTAGGAAACTACCTCGAATCAATAAAATAATTTAATAATGACTGATCAATTCAATTCATCTATCAATTTGGCCAATGGCAACCATAGAAAGCAAGGTTGTCATTTGGGAGACTGCCGGCAAAAGGTTCCCTGCACTGCAGCAAATACCTTTATTATCACATCAATCAACATCGAATCATGAGTTTAAGTACACGAGTCTGCTCCAATGTCAAGGAAGCCATTCCATTCGTTTCAAATCGATGCTTTCAATTTAAGCTTTGCTGCCAGTCTCCGCCCGTCCGCCGTGATCCGTGACCGCTAAACGTCGGACACATTCAAGTGGGCCCCGCCGCCCACCTACAGTTAATTGAACAGAAGAAGACACCCAATTAAACAACACCAGCTCCACGAAATTCGAGATAGCTGAAAAAGTGCGTTTGTCTTCTGTCCAACTACAATCATAGCACATTTGGAATTTTTCTTTTAAAAGGAAAAATTAAAAAGAAAAATTCAAATCCACCCACAAACCCAATCTTCTGATCCGATCTCAAGCCGTTTTACAGTTTACATTTTTTTTTATATGAAGACGAAACCCATGGTCTTGGGTCCTACCAGTAGTAGGACTGGTAGCCAGCAGATGCGGCGTCGACCGTCCGGGAATCCCTTGGCGCCGCGTCGGCAGCAGTCAATCCGTCAAGAGATTGAGCACGCTGCCGCTGAGACTTATCTCGTCACTCGACTTAGCTTCATCCTTCTCCGATATCTCGGGTACTATTTTTATCTTATCTTCTGTATGCTGACCCATAATATGATGTATAACTGCTTCTGATATATTTAGGTTTTGTTGCTGTCACGTAGTAATTCTCCGACACACTGTCGGGATGAAAATTCTTGGCTGGCTCTGTTTGTTTGCAAAGAAAATTGGATTTTTTTTTATAAAAATTTTAATTGGATATAAAACTTGTTATTTGAATTACAAATCTTCTCTCTTCTTCTTCTTCTTAGTTTTAGTTGGATTAAATTGTTGTCTTATTGTTTCTGCTAGACTCTCGCGTAAGTTACTTATGCAATATCTATATTTTTTTAATTATTTATTTATATTCAGGGTAGGCTATCGGTGGATCACAAGATTGGTTGCCCTTGCTTGTTATGCTATGTTACTTATGCCCGGTTTTCTCCAAGGTATTGCAATTTGTTACTATGTTTTCGTTATTCAAGATTATGGAGGAAATTAAGGATTTGGGGTCGTGGTAGGAAATGTAAAATATTTTGAAGGGGCGTCTTGACAAAAATTGTTTTAAGAAGCCATCAAGGAATGTTTGATCTCTCAAGATTTTTTAGTCTTTAGTATTTTAGGCAGAAGCTTCAATTCTTCGAGCCATCTTCTCCTTCAGTACAAGTGTAGGATTTTTATTATATAGGCTATACTCCTTTGTGGCTCAGAGGCATGAAAAATTTACTAAGGCAAAAAATACACCGGGTCTATGTATGTTAAATGGAACTTGCTTTATATCTACTCCATTATTTGTGCTTGTATAAAAAGAATAGCAGTGGTGGATTTTTCTTCTACTATTCTCAATCTATCTCTCCGTCTTGTATATATAACTCCATACGTGGAATGCACCATCCCATGTAGGAAAAATTTTACAGTCAAGCTTTAAGGAAAGATGGCCATCTCTGTGAGTTTATATGGTCGGAATGTTTTAGAAATCAAACTATTTTTCTATAGTAAAAGTAGGCCATAGACGAATATCTTCCATCTGCTAAAAATATAAATTTCACAGTGAAGACGCCCTTGAACTGTCAATTAAGTGTTTCCTCGATTGACTTTGTTCAGGGAGAAATACTCAAGAAGTCCCATGATAAGAAAAAGTTTAGATGTGATTATGGTTCTCAGAGACAGTCTTCATAAAATCAGGGTGGCCCATTCTATTAGGCCATATAGATTACAAATTGATGTATAACTGAGATGTAAACTATATTGCAGCATTTTTTTTCCTCTCTAGTTTATGTGGTTTTACCCACAGCTGCACATAGATGTAGATATCATGCTCTTATCAACTATTTCATATGAAGTTCAGCCCCTTTAACGTTCTATGATATTGTTCTCAATGTTACTGCAGCTTCTTCTCTTCCTGTTATCTTTCCTCATGAAGCCTTCTAATATTCCTAAAGCCTTTATTTGATATTCAAGGCGGCATTTAATACTTTTAATTCCGTTAGATAATCATGTCCATTGGCCATGGGCAACTACATGGATCGGTTAACTTGCTGCTATTTTTATGAAGATTTTAATGACTTAACCTTTAACTTCATTTTTCTAGCCCTCTTCCCTTGTCACTTCCTTCCTTTTACACTGAGAAACCTTAGTAGCAATCACAGATAATTTGCTTCGGCTACTGCTAGCAGTATCTCCATCCTGCCTACTTTCCTCTGCTTCTCCATTTGATGCTGCTGAGATTAAATCCTGCAGTTCCTAAAGTCCCCTTGCCACCATCTGTTCTTGAACCTGTCTATTGTAAACCAGTTTACTGTTGGAGTTCGTGAGAATAAATGAACATTTATCAGCAAGCTTGTTATTTGACTTGAGAAGGATCAATTGCATGAGACATCTACTTTTAATCTTCTGCAGTTGCATATTATTATTTTTTCTCAAGCCAAGTTCGACGGAGTATTGTTTATGGAGATCAACCCAGAAATAGGTACGTGAAAGTGTAATTTTGCTATTTATATATTTTCCCGTATTCTATGAACCTTTCCACGTCATGTATCACGAACTGATGCCACTTTTTGGCATCACATTACAGGTTGGATTTATATTTGCCAACACATAATGATGGACCAAAGCCAGTTTTGGTGTTTGTAACTGGTGGAGCCTGGATCATTGGGTGAGTGATCTAGACTGCTGCTAGACCTTGTCATTTCTCCATAGGTTTGCCATATTTTACGTTTTTCAGTTGTGTAATTTTATTGAATAACCTGCCTTCAGCACTTGTTGTAATGTTACAAACTCAGCTATGTCTATTCTCTGCTTTAGAAAATAGTCAGTGAATCATGGGGAAAAGTTGAAGCAGGCCTTAAGTCCTATGGCTCCATAGGGTTTTGATTTCGATTTTGGAAGACATGATATATAAAAGTCACTGCATCATAGTTATGGTGGTAAGCAAATGCAATACGACTTAAGAAACTTCTTGAATTGGGGTTATTTTTAGTGTCGTGACAAAAATAATTTCAAGATTAAATTTCACTAGGAGCTGTTTTGGAATATGAAATAAAGAATATGTATGGATGACCTGCTTGGATATGTCCTGTTGATTGATGGAGAATAAGTTAGGAGTTAATTTTAGGGCTTTGGTAGACTTGCTTAACAGAGTCGAAACGAAGACACCGTCCTTTATTTGGATGGGATCTAGCCATATCTTATTGATAATGCATCTTTTTCTAGTTGTATATTTGTGTATTTTTAAAAGATATCTTGAAACACAGAAACCAAAGGTGCTAATTTATTGGACTCTGTTGGCCATACATTTGTTTTTTGCCATGTGAGTGTCTTCTACCTCTAGCTAATGCCTAGTAATTTGTTTCAAGGCAATTTAGATAAATAGTCATTCTCTTTCACAATATGAATTTATTCATGATGGTCTATGACATTAAATAGGTGTAGTTTTTGTGCTGCTGTAGGTATAAAGCATGGGGTGCTCTTTTAGGAAGGCAGTTGGCAGAAAGAGACGTGATAGTTGCATGTGTTGATTACAGGTAAAGGGTTCAGTTTAAGTACTACATTTTCATCCATAATTCATGTCATTCAGATATGATCTTTTTGAAAATAGAAGTATCAGTATGTTTATTCAGTGCTATTAGGCAGATAATTTTGGAATATTATATACTCTTTCATTAGTGTTGGAATATCTCAATATTATTATGCATATCATATATTTCCAATTATATTTGAATAACTATCCATTAGACTTTTATATCTTATGTTGCCATCTTTATGTAATGTTATATGCCTATAATTAAGCTCCTTACATTTTTTTAATGCGCATATCTTTAAATGAAATATATAAATATGCATAATGAACACCTTAGAGACTAAAATTATAATATTCTCATTGTAGTAAATAATAATTTAGTATATAGCCCTATATATAATAACAAATTATATACAAATCACAATCCCTATAACCTAGGGAATTCCTATAATATAGGAATTACGTATTTCAAAAGAAGTCAGCTATCCAATTATAGATATTTCCTAAAATTCCTTCCTAACTAGTTTCATGAAAAGTCAAATTGCTCCCTTTTGTATTCCTTTCATTAGAATATCTGCCACCTGCTCTCCTGTCAGAATATAAGGCATGCATATCATTCCTCTTTCCAATTTTTTCTTAATAAATGTCGATCAACTTCCACATGCTAGTTCTATCATGTTGGACAGGATTACGAGCTTTGTTGATTGCAGCTTTATTGTCATAGTAAAGCTTCAGAGGCATTGGACTTGAGGATTTAAGATCTTCATGTAGTCTTTTTAGCCACAAAAGCTCACAAATTCGATGAGCCACCACTATGAACTCAGCTACTGCACTACTCCTTACTAAAATAGTTCCAGTGACAAGATTCACATTGAAATAATAAAGGATTTAAATTTTTGAACAAAGAGGGAAATAATTGTTTTAAATAAAGAAAACTAGGATGATCTAACCTACCGTGCCATAACATTATTTGACTTTTAATAGGAATAGAAATATCACTACTACTCGCAACTTGAGCCTCTCCAATTCTGGAGAATCCATCATCAAATAATAGGGCCCATCAACCATTCTAGCACTGTCAATTATCTTTCTTGAATGTAGGTCCTGAAATTCACAGTGAGAATTAAGAAATTTAACAACACAGTTAGAATCCTTGGTAAGTTTACTAACTAACAAAAGATTACAAGAAAACATGGAGAACAGATTAGGCACATGGAGAACGGATTTTAGAAACAGGTTTTCAGAAATAATTATAGGACCCTTTCCTGCAATTGGGAACAAACTACCTTCAACAACAGAATTTTCAAGTGACAAAAAGGGAAAATATGTATTAAATAAATGTGACAAACTAGTCATGTGATCGGATGCACCTAAATCAATGATCCAAGGTTTTGAACTTAAAGAACTATTTGGAATTTAAAGAAACAGTGAGAGCACTTAAAGGGCTACCTTTTTGGGCAAGAGAACCTCGGGAGATACTTGAAACCTGAGTGTGGGTTTGGTTCAGCAGTTTGTAGAGATGATCAAGCTGTTCCTTAGGAAAGGGGATGTCTCGGTTTCACCAGTAGCCTGCTTTCCACACCCACTTTTGTCTCCAAATCTGTCTGCCTTCCAATTTGCTGGTTCTCCATGTAATTTCTAGCATGTTTCTCTCGTGTGCCTTGGTCTGTTACAGAAATCACACCAGACCTTGGCCTTTTCTTCAACCTTCCGCCGTTGTAGATTGGCTGGTTTTGGACGAATCGTAGATGCTGCTGATTCAGTGGCTACTACATTGAGTGCAGAGTTCATGTTATGAGTGGTAGGAGATTTCTTTCCCATCACCACCAACCTGCAGCTTTCTTCCCGCCTAACTTGCGAGAAAACTTCTCAAGTGGAAGGCAGTGGCTCTTTGCCTAGTATACGTCCTCTTACTTCGTCCAAATCAACATAGTCCAGCCAAAAGTTCAAATACATGGTCCTTATTAACCGTTTTCTTGCACTGGGCACTATCAACTGCACTGACCCATCAAAATTCATAAAAAAAGGTCAAGTTCTTCCCACAAAACTTTTAATATGTTGTAATACTTGGTAACAGTCTGATCTCCTTGTCTTGTCTTGTGGATCTTTGTTTTTAATTTCATAGACCTGTGCGGAATTACCCAAGTCTGAGTATGTCTCACTCACTGTGTTCCATAATTCTTTGGCATATGTCTATCCATGGATTTCACAAGCCATGACATAATCCTGGAATTCTCTGTATCCCAGACGGCGTATGCTGGATCATCTTCCTTCGGAGCCTCTGTTGAACCAGTTAGATAACCAATCTTCCCCTGTCCTCTTATGAACAGCTTTAAGGACTGAGACCACTGCAGAAAATTCTGTCCATTCAGCGGATGAGTGGTAATTTGGAGGATTGGATTTTGAGCGTTTGAAGGAATGAGTGGTAGTCCTGAATTGGATGAAGAAATCTGAGAGCTCTGAGCGTTTGAAGAGTCACCTGAAACTGCCTCAGACATCTCGAATCCTATCAAAGAAATCGTCCAAAAATGACGATGAGAAATAGAAGAATAATTCTTCTATAATTCTAGTGTAAACGACCAGAATTAATGTAAGTGCTTGCTGATTTTATCAGATGATCAGCAGAAAAATAATTTACTGTCCTAGTGAGGACAGCTCTGATACCATGAACACATAGTGAGAATAAAATTCTAATATTCTCATTCATAGTAAATAATAATTTGGTTTACAGCCCTAAATATAATAACAGATTATGTAAAAATCACAATCCCTGTAATATAGGGAATTCCTATAATATAGGAATTACTATGAAGTCAACTATCCAATTATGGATTTCCTAAAACTCCTTCCTAACTAATTGCATGAAATCAGTCTAGATCTTTCCAGGCATAATAATATCAAGATACAGCTAATCCTGATTTTGAGTTTTTGGGGCAATGTTAGAATATTTATATTGTTATGATATGTTTGATTATATTTGATCTAATTATCAATTAGACCTTTCATATCTCGTATTGCTATATTTTTTTATGTCGTATGCCTATTAATAAGTAGTTTTATGTATTTTGTAATATGTAGATATAAAATCTTCTTTATATTCTATCATATTGGATATTGGTGGACTAAACATAAAATGCAATGTTTGAAAGAACTATTTAGTAATATGGTTCACATGTTATGAATGGCATAAATGGAATAAGTATCCACAATTTCTTGATTTTTTGTCAAGTTATAGAAGAAAACAACTAAGCACGCTTGGGAAAACCTGATACTCTACTTTAGCATACCTGATATTAGTGTGAGAAACGAGCTTCTTCTTCTTTTGTACATATAAATATTTACTTCAGCCTATATGTACTAGCAGAAATTTTCCCCAGGGAACCATTAGTGACATGGTGAAAGATGTTTCTCAAGGGATCTCATTTATCTGTAACTACATTGCTGATTATGGGGGTGATCCTGAGAGGTAACAGACTTATTCTATTTATTTATTTATTTATTTATTGCATTCACAGTTTGATCCTCAAATTTTATGTATAGAATCTATCTAATGGGACAATCAGCTGGTGCACATATTTCTTTCTGTGCTCTCTTGGAGCAAGCAATCAAAGAATCTAGGGGTGGAGAGAGCATCTTGTGGAGTATCTCCCAGATAAAAGCTTATTTTGGTTTATCTGGAGGGTAATATTTTTATTTGTTGCTTTATTATGAATCTTGTTGAAGTTGGAATTGAGGAAAGCATTCTTTACTATTTGCTTATCTATCACGGATAATTATTGCTCATAATAACGTTATTAACCTCTAGATCCAAAACTTTTAAGGTTGTAGGTAAAGGCTTTAACAACTGTATGCAGGCATTCTTAACACATCTTCTCACGTACAAGACCAACAGGCTTGTCACGTGACTCATGTTCAAACTTAGATTTACAACTAACACATAAAAAATACAAACTCAATTCACATAGAGAGACTCAAACCCAACTATTTCGGATAAAACTAACTCTGTTATAATATAGGTAACTATTAGAGCCAAAAGCTTGATCTTGTAGGTAAGAAGTCAAACAATAGTATCTAATCTCTAAGGGCTCGTTTGTTTCATGGGATTGGATTGGATTGGATTGGACTATTTTTATGGGATTGGATTGGATTGGATTAATTAGTACTGTCATGTGTTTGGTGTAGGATAGGATTGGATAAATTTTTTTATTATGTTTTATATGTTAAATATAGTTTGAGATTGGTTAATTATTAGATTAAATTAATTTTAAAGTAAAAAATTATTTTAAACCAATAATAGAAATTAAATATGGTTTTTTATACTACTTTTTAAAAAATAAATATAACTATTTATAATGAATTTTTAAAAAAAACTAACTTATATATATATATATATTAAACTATTATAATTCATTCATAATTTAGGGGAGAGCGACATTACTCGAATGGATTGAACATAATTAAATTAATACTGTAATGTTTTTGGTGCAATATGTATTGAAATAAATTATTACTGTGATGTATTTGATAGTATGAGACTGGATAAAATCAGGTTGAATTAAATTAATTTTTACATATAATAAAATTATTTAAAATTAAATAAAAAATAAAATTACTTAAATTAAATTGAGTTAAAAATTATTTTATTAATAAAATGAATTTAATAAAAATAATAAAATTATTTAAAAATAATTTTAAATAAAATAAATTATTTAAATTAATTTTTAAAAATACATAGAACTATTAAAAATTAATTTTTATCAATATTAAAGATATATAATATTTTAATAAAATATTTTATATGTAAATATAATATTTTATATTAAAAAAAAAAAAAAAAAAAGGTGGGACAATTTGTCCCACCTCTTGAGGCGGGATAAATTTATCCCGCCTCAAGAGGTTAAAAATTACTGTTGGGATTGGCTGTTGCCAATCCCAACACGTACCAAACATGGGTTTGGATAAAAAATAATCCAAACCCAATCCTAACCTAGGTAACAAACAAGGCCTAAGAGTTACAACTTCTCATTGGTTCGGATAAAACTAACTCTGTTATAATATAGGTAACTATTAGAGCCAAAAGCTTGATCTTGTAGGTAAGAAGTCAAACAATAGTATCTAATCTCTCTAAGAGTTACAACTTCTCATTGGTGTAAGTGTTGAGTCCATGTCTTGATGCATGCTCAAATAGTAAAAAAAAATACTTTTTCTTTGGTGGATGGAAAGGGATGTGCCAGAAATTCATTGATCAGACTAGTGCTCTGCTAAAATTGTCCATGCAAAGTAAATGTCCTAATACTGAATAGGAGCAGGGAGTAAAATTAATTTTTTCTAATCGTTCAAATGATAGAATAATATTGGCTAACAGTGGAACTCCTTTAATCAGATTAGTGCCGTGCTTTAAACGCTTGACCTTGTAAACAACTGGCACCACTCTCCATCACTAGACAGATGGTGAGCTTTCTGTTATCCTTCGTGTCTAATGTGAAACGTTTTCCTAAATGTTGAAAAGACATATTTTGCTTCTAGGATTGATGATTAGGAAGCTACTAGCAACTGAAAACTGTAATTTGCTTCTGAATATGTTGATTGATTTATTGATTAATGTTTCTGCGTAGTTTAGTGCTTACCTTTTTTCACATGGTCATACTTTCCTTTAAATTCTGTGAACAGATACAACTTATTTAATTTAGTAGATCATTTCCATAATCGAGGCCTGTATCGTTCCATTTTCCTAAGGTATTCAATGGTTTTTTTTTTTTTTTTTTGTTGGTCACTGATCTTTACATATTTATCACCTTTTCCCCATTTATATTTGGCGGCTAATATAAGGTTTATTATAATGTGACTAATACAGCATCATGGAAGGAGAAGAATCTTTTGAAAAATTTTCTCCTGAACTTAAAATAAAGGACCCAAGCATTAGAGATGCTATTTCTCTCCTGCCTCCTATTATACTTTTTCATGGAACCTCAGATTACTCCATACCATCACATGCCAGGTTAGAATGTGCTTCATTGAATTCATTTGGGATGCAATATACCTCCTTTAAAATGACTGTATTATATATATTAATTCAAATTGGATAGTGTGTGTGGCTCACAGAACATTTTACTTGTACTGAATACTATTGCTATATTTATATCTTGAAACCCATGAAATGAGTAGTGAGATGTTAAAGGTGTCTAATTGGAAATCTTTAATGGGATATCAAGCTTTTTCAGAATGAATGCTGATGTAAATATTGTCAATATCAAATTGGGTATTAATGAATGTCTATTAGTAGATGAGTTGCTTTGTTGTCCAATGTAATTTACTACTTCTATAATGATTTTATGAAGATATACCAGTGTTAAGATGCAATAATGGATTGGAAACTTCTTACCCATGGATTTGCCAAAGAAGAAAAATTGGAAACCATAATTTTCATGCATTTCTATCCTGACATTAACTTGTTATATGCAGTAAAACGTTTGCAGATGTTCTTCGGAGGTTAGGAGCCTCAGCTGAGTTAGTTTTATATTATGGGAAAACTCATACAGACTTGTTTCTGCAAGTAAGTTACAATTCAGCTGCTTTTGTAAATGTTATCAAATTTTATATTTTTCTCTTGGTTAAAATGCTTTTTATTACCATGATCTTGGTAGAGTGCCCAAATTGCACTTCTGTTTCCTGTAGATGAATAAATGAATCAATGCCATTCGTCACTTTTGGTTAGCTACAAATTATTCAGGCAGAACAAGTGTTCTGTACCTGGCAATATTCAGAGTTATGATTTCTACACATGGAAAACTGTTTCTGGGTTTCTCTTCTGAATACATGTCTGGAGCATTCTTTTTTCTTTTTCTAAACAACTATTCTTTTTTGTATGCCCTTCTTCTTTCAAACTCTGAAAAGCTTTTTTAATTTTTCCTTTGTATCATCCCAAATTACTGGACATTTTATGCAGGATCCTCTTAGAGGTGGTAAAGATGAGTTATTTGACCATATTATCTCAGTGATACATGCCGATGATAAGGAGGCTCTTGCCAAGGATGCAATGGCACCTCCAAGAGAACGCCTTGTTCCTGAACTTTTATTAAAGATGGCTCGCTATATTAGCCCCTTTTAGGCTTACAGTTCTGAAGGACAATCACATAGAGAGGGTTCCTGAACTTTTATTAAAGATGGCTCGCTATATTAGCCCCTTTTAGGCTTACTGTTCTGAAGGACAATTACATAGAGAGGGTTCTCTATGCAGCAAGTCCTGCGGTGGTTGCATGTCTTCAAAAACTTTTGTCATTAGTTATTATTTAAACGTATGTTCTTTCTCGAAATTCTGATGATATTCATTTGTCAGCTGATTCTTTTTTAGTTTAATATTATTTGAGTGATTACAGGCTTGACATTATTCATTACTTTGCTGATTCTATTTTACTTGTATTTATTTGAGGGATTACTAGTTGGCAAAGTTTTGTAAAGGAATGGTAGTGAAGATGTTGAAAAGTCTTGTAATTTACCAAATTTTATAGTCTACCTAGTTTTTAAGTTAGGCTTTCCTAAATGGGGGCAAACTCAATTTCTCTATTTAGTAAGGAGACAGAACTTATCAACATCTGTCTTCAGGAAAAGATTATGATAATCTGCTGATGTTAACTAACAAAACCAATCATTTGCAGGTAAGACTTGATCATTTTTTATTTTTTTTAATTTCAAGTGCACTACAAGTAGAGAATTCTAGTGCTTTCAAAGAAATGAAGTGAAAACAGGTTCATCAATTCCCTAAAAATTAATAGATCTCTAATACATTGCATATAAAAATAATCTACCTTTATATATTGTTGTATTTTAAGAGGAGGATATAAATATTCAACTAGTTTTGCAAAAATGCTTGGCCTAGCCTATTTTACAAAAGCTTACTCCTAAGTGCCAATACAATATCCAAGTGTACCATAGAAATATATTAAACCAACAAACTTACAAATTTTGCCAAACCGTGAGCAACTGAGTTACTCAGCCTAGGACAGAAGAAAAAATTCAAAATAGAGTGCTGATGAGCCAGCAAAATAATATCAGAAACCAAAGTACCCAGCTCGGTGAGGGGGGGATTCTTCTCCTGGATTTGAGACACCAGACCAGCTGCATCAGACTCTACGAAAAGGGGTTGGATACCTCGATCCGAAGCGATTTTGATGCCATGGATGATAGCCAAAGCTTTAGCACTCCACAGAGAGGAGAAAGTTAAACCTTCTTATAGCAGCAGCGACCACCTTACCTTCCCAGTTGCGGATCACCGCACCAATCCCTACTATCTTATTTTTGTAATCCAGAGCCGTATCGGAGTTAAGTTTGAAGTAGCTCGGATTAGGCGCTTTCCAGCGCGATGCAGGATCACGAGAGAGGGCAGGGGGCTTCACATTAACAGCTTGTAGTCTGCTAAAAAGGAGCGGGACCAGGGAATTACCTCATTGCAGTTCAGAGCCTTAGAAGAATGCAAGGCTTTATTTCTACCAAATCAAACCCGCCACCAGATAATGCACAATTCCTCCAATCGAAAGAGCTTAACTCTATCTTTGCATAATAAGATTAAATCCAAAAATGGCATATTGTCATCCCATCCATATAAGAGCATGACTTCCTGATAGCTTTTTAACTTACCACAGTTCCAAAAAGCATGAGTAGGAGTCTCCAGTTTAGAGCGACAAAGATGGCATAATCCCTGGACCTGAATTTTCTTTTTGATCAGAGTGTCCAACGTAGGCAGCCAACCTTGGCAGTCCCCTCTGATGGAGAACCTAACCTTAGGTGGTATGTTCAATTTCCAAAGGGATTTCCACCAGTGGAATCCAGAACTAGAGGACGAGCTAGCCGTCGCGAAAGAGTTCTGCAAAGAGAGCCAGTAACCACTTTTAACACTAAACCTCCCCCGCTTGTCGTAGTGCCAATACAGAGAATCGGACGCCTGCAAACCTGAACAAAGAATACTTAAAATAGCTTCTGCCTCTTGATCGGAGAAGGAAGCACGGATTAGAGCTTCATTCCAAGACCCCAAAGCTGTTTTGAGATCAGCCACAGAGGAATCCACCGAAAAAGAACAGGCGAAGTCAGTTGGAATGTTGTTGGGCGAGGAACCCACTTACATGATAGACTACGAGCGAACTGCCACTGCCAACACGCGAACGAACACCGTGAGAAAGAAGGGACCGGCCCCATAATAAGCTTCGCCAAAGGAAAGAGGAAGAAGATACTAATTTGCCTGCAGAAATCTGTGTAAGGAAAATAAATATTCTTAAGAACAGTAGCCACCAGAGAGTTTGGTCTCATTAAAAGGTTTTAGCTCTGTTTCGCAAGGAGGGATTTATTAAAATGGTCCAAATCTGTGAATCCAAGACCTTCATCCATCTTGTGCTTGCAAAGATTCGACCATTTGCACCAGTGTATTTTCTTGTTCGATAAAGAGGTACCACACCAAAAACACGCTATCAACCTATGTAATTCACCGGTGAGGGACTTGGGTAGCTTAAAGAGGTTCATCAAATATGTCGGAATGGACTGAATCACAGCCTTAATAAGGACTTCTTTACCCGCAGCCGAGAATAGCTTACATTTCCATAGCTTGAGTTTCCTCCATACATGATCTTTTATCAAATTGAATAAAGATCGGTTAGACCTACCCACAAAGCTAGAGAGACCAAGATATCACTCATGACAGTTAACTAAATGTACCCCTAACGTACGTCTCAAATCCTCCTTAACTTCGAACCGCAGATCATTATGAAAACAAACCGCCGGTTTATCTAGATTAATCACCTAACCAGGAGCTTTTTCATAGATCACAAGAATTTTATGAATTGCCAAGCATTCCGACTTAATAGCTTTCAGAAACAAGAGGCTATCGTCTACAAAAAAAAAAAAGATGCGAAATCTAAGGCCCTCTCCTTCCACACCGAATACTATGGATAAAGTTGGAGCTTTCAGCATCCTTCAATAGACCCGAGAGACCTTCAACACAAAGAAGAAAAAGGTAAAGGTGCCTAAGACCTCGGGAGGGTTTCAGGAAGCCAGTCGCAGAGCCATTAATAAGGTACAAGTAAGTCACTGAGGAAACACACCTGTCAATCTTCTGAATCCAAGAACTAGAAAAGCCAAGTTTAGCCATCACTCCTAAAAGAAAAGGCCACCCGACGCGATCATATGCCTTAGACATATTGAGCTTGATGGCCATGTATCCATTATTCCGCCTTGCCTTTTTCCTCAAGATGTGTAGGCACTCGAAACCAATGGTAGCATTGCCTGTGATTTCCTGCCAGGTAGGAAGGCACTCTAATTCTTTGAGATAACATCACCCAAAACACAGCAGAGTCTATTCGCGAGGGCCTTCGCAATAATCTTGTAAACAACATTACAGAGGCTGATCGGACGGAAGTCTTTTACTCGCACCGCATTTGTCACCTTGGGAATCTAGACTAGCAGTATTGTTAATATCATCGAGAGACATGTTGCCATTGAGGCAGTCCAAGCACACAGCTGTAACATCTTTCCCTACAACATTCCAGTATTTTTGGTAAAATAAGGCTGGCATTCCATCTAATCTCGGGGCCTTTGTTAGATGCATCTGGTCTAGAGCTGACTTAATTTCTATCTCATAGAAAGCTTGATCAAGTGTAGCATTCATTTCGGGCGAGACTTTGGCCTCAAGAGACTGAAGAAGTGCATCACTATCATATGTAGCGGGCTTTCTAGAGTTGAAAATTGTGTTAAAATAATTGTGCACAATAGAACTGTTAAAAGATAATTAATTTGTAATCTAGAATATCTACATACATGAATCATCATCCAAAAGTGAATTGGGGTATTATAGAGATGGATGATTTATGGAATTGGAAGCTACAAGAAATGAATCTACAATTTCTAGGAATGAATCATCAAATCCTAGATGAACTATAATTAATTAAGAGATACTATGTAAAGAGCTCTACTATAAATAGGTGTCATGGAAGCATTTGTAATCAAGTCCAGAAATAAAATAACAACAATTTCTTATCAAAGTTCTCTCTTCTATCTTCTATCCAAATTCTAAATATCTCTTCCTTATCTCACATAAATCCCTAACAAATTTGGTATTAGAGCCACATGTCACGGCCTTAGTATTTTCTAAGCCAACCGTGCGGCACTTAACACACTTCCTCCCGTCGAAGAGGTTAAGTCAGCCTTAATCCCCACGAGCTAGGCAAGTAACTTGCTAGCAAACTCAAGAAAGCTTGTAGGAAGAGAGACGAGAAGAGAGCACAAGTGTTTAGAATGCTTGAATGCTAGAACTCTTGAATTCTTGGATTTCTAGGATGGTTTGTACAAATGAGGGGTGCCATCTATTTATAGGCACCAAAGAACATTCTAGGTCCTTACCTATCTACAATGTTCTAGACAATTCTACAATGTACATGTTCTAGAGAATTCCAAGTCTTGAACATCCTACAAGTCTCCACAACATTCTAGAATGTCCCAAGAGCTAGACTTCTCTAGGAGTTTCTCCATCCTTCTAGGTTTCTCCACAAGGTTCACCATTCCTCTAGGTTGTTCCGGATCCTTCTAGAAAGTTCGTGACATTCTCCCCCACCTAATCCGGCGACGTCCTCGTCGTAGTCTCCTTGTGGAACTCCTCGATTTGCTTTGCAAACTGCCATAAAGCCTCCTTCGGTTCCCAAGTAGCTTCACTCGTAGGAAGTCCCTTCCATTTGATCAGGTACTCGCTACTTCGAGGAACACCCCTTTTCCTCACGATTCGATCCGCTAGGATCTCCTCTACTTCCTTATCGTAGGAGGTTACTACGGCAGTTGGCGCCCTTGATGATTCTCCTCGGCTGGGGTCTTCCGTGTCCGCATGATAGGGTTTTAAATGACTCACATGGAAGACTGGATGGATCTTGAGCCTCGGAGGTAATTCGACCTTGTAGGAAACTTTTCCTACCTTCTTCAGGATCGGAAAGGGTCCTTCGTACTTCCTTACCAAGCTTTTGTGCACCTTCCTGAAGGCCTTGAATTGTTGGGGCAGCAACTTGACAAGCACCAAGTCTCCCACTTGAAATTCCACTCGTCGTCTCTTCTTGTCCGCCCATTTCTTCATTTTTCGCGCGGCCTTGTCAAGATAGGATCGTGCTATATCGGCTTGTTCCTGCCAATCCTTGGCCAACTTGTACGATCCTGGACTCCTTCCCGTGTATCCCACCATTACCGTATGCGGAGTGAGGGGTTGTTGGCCCGTTGCCAACTCGAAGGGACTATGGTGGGTCGCCTCACTCCTCTGCAAGTTGTAAGAGAATTGGGCCACATCAAGTAATTTCGCCCAATCTCGCTGGTTGGCACTCACAAAGTGCCTCAGGTATAGCTCCAACAAGGCATTCACCCTCTCTGTTTGCCCATCCGTTTGTGGGTGAAAGCTTGTAGAGAAATGCAACTTCGACCCCAATAGGTTGAAAAGCTCGGTCCAGAATTTCCCTGTGAAGCGCGGGTCTCGATCGCTAATGATCGTTCTTGGCACGCCCCAATACTTCACTACATTCCTTAAGAACAACCGAGCTGCCTGCTCCGCCGTGCAATCCGTAGGGGCAGCAATGAAAGTCGCATATTTTGAGAATCGATCGACCACCACCATGATCGATCCGCAGCCGTCCGACTTCGGTAAGGCCAAAATGAAGTCCATGGTGACACTCTCCCATGGTCTCTCGGGGATGGGTAACGGTTCTAGCAATCCTCCTGGCGATTGCTGCTCGTTCTTGTCCTGTTGGCATACAAGACAAGTCTTCACATAGGCCTCAATATCATCCCTCATGTGTGGCCAATAGTAGGTTGCCTCGAGTAAAGCCCTAGTCCTCTGTTGCCCCGGATGTCCTGCCCACTTTGTATCGTGGCACTCCTTGATTAGATTTTTCCGCAGGTTTCCAAATTTTGGGACATACAGCCGGTTTCCCACGGTGTAGAGTAAGTCATCCTGCACCCAAAACCGTTTGGTCTTCCCATCATTGGCTAACCCCATGAGACTCTTACCCAGTGAGTCGCATTGTAGCCCCTCCTTAATGAGACTGATGACTTCTCCCTGTGGCGCACTTTGTATAGTTGCAAGCTCTGCCTTGCGACTTAGTGCATCTGCCACCAAATTGGCCTTCCCGGGCTTGTACTCGAGCGTGTGATCCACCTCCCTCCTAGGTGGTAGTTTCTTGGGTAATTCCGCGGGCATGACGTCCTTGTACTCCTCAAGGACCTTCTTGATCTCCCTAGGTAGCTCCTCCGATGGAACTCCACCCTCATCATGCTTTACCGCGGCCAAGTATGTCACCTCTCCCTTCTTAAGGCCTTTCTTCACTTGCAAGGCCGAAAGATGAGGGGTCTTCGGTCCGGATTTGGCGATGGCTGGAACGATGCAAGGAGTATCCTCTAATATAGCAACAGAACGTAGGAAGGGTAAAGGAACTACCTTGACTTGTTCGAGGAAGTCCATGCCGAGCACTACCTCGAAGTCATCCATGGGCGCGACTGTCAGGTCTATCTTCCCATTCCAATTACCCATACTGATGTTTACTCCTCGAGCCATGCCAATAAGCGGTCTCGCCTTAGAGTTCACCGCCTTTAACCATCCGATCTCCTTGGACACCTTCAGTCCAAGTCTCCTTGCCTCCTCCTCCGAGACAAAGGAGTTTGTAGCTCCCGTATCGACCATGATGCGAGTAGCTTTCCCGTTGATATGTACGTCGAGGTACATAAGACCCTGACTCCCTCGGGTCTTTGGGGCTGGCTGGGCTTTGATGGCGGTGAGTATGCGAAGAGAGCCCATATGAGATTCCTCCATCTCCTTCTCGCGCTCATCTACCAACGCATTGATAGCCTTGCGCTTTGGGCACTCTCTTGCCCAATGAGGACCGTCGCAAAGGAAACAGTTGGTCTTTGGCTTGAAGTCTTTCTTGCCTTGACCTTCCTTCTGCTTGCCCTTGTCTTTCCCACTTGGAGGCTTGTATGGACCTTTCCCTTTGTCTCCCCCACCTTTGCCATGGTTATCCTGTGGTGGTTTCTTCTTGGGTGGTTCGCTCCTTCGGTAATCAATCAGGGATTCCGCAATGGCTATAGCTTCCGCGAGATTTTGCACATTGCGACGACGCAACTCTACTTCCGCCCAAGGTTGTAGGTTGTCCATGAAGTTGAATAACAACTCGTCGTCCGACATGTTAGGAACTTCAAGCATGAGACTAGAAAATTCCTTAACATAATCCCTAATCGAACCCGTTTGCTTAAGCTTCTTCAAATTCTTCCGAGCAAGATATGCAGCATCTTCCGGATAGAATTGCTTCTTAAGCTCCTTCTTAAAATCGTCCCAAGAATTGATAGTGCACGTACCTCTTTGGATGTCGGCATGTCTTCTCCTCCACCACAGAGTGGCTGTATCGGCAAGGTATAAGGTTGCGGTCCGGATTTGCTCCTGATCATCCGTGATCCTGACGGCCTCGAAGTACCTCTCCATATGCCAAATGAAGTTGTCTACTTCTTTGGCATCTCGTTTGCCATCAAACTCCTTCGGCTTAGGTATCTCCTTCTTTGGAGCACCTTGGAAAGCCCCACCACTCACGGCTCTCTTGCATAAGGCCCAATCGTCCCGCATGTCCTCAAGAAGTGTCTCGAACTCCGCGAGCTTCCCCATTACCGTGCTTTCCAACCTTGCCTGGAAGATCTCGTTCCCCTCTTGCGCCTCTCGCCCTGATGTAGAGCCAAATTGCATGTCTCCCCGGAGGTCCTCGATCTTCTCCCTAAGATCGCCAATGTCCCTCTCCACGCATTGCTCCAACACATCCAGCCGTTCCCTCGAATCGGCTATGGCGAGCTCAATCCTAGCCAACCTTGACTCCAAGATTGAGGCGGCATCCCGAGATTTGTCCTTCCTCGACCTGCTTGGGTTGGCATCCCTTCCACGGCTTGGCTCTTGGACGACAACTTCTTCGACTCCTGCCATTATGCTATCTCTTCCTTGGTTGAGCAACGAGGCTCTGATACCACTTGTCACGGCCTTAGTATTTTCTAAGCCAACCGTGCGGCACTTAACACACTTCTTCCCGTCGAAGAGGTTAAGTCAGCCTTAATCCCCACGAGCTAGGCAAGTAACTTGCTAGCAAACTCAAGAAAGCTTGTAGGAAGAGAGAAGAGAAGAGAGCACAAGTGTTTAGAATGCTTGAATGCTAGAACTCTTGAATTCTTGGATTTCTAGGATGGTTTGTACAAATGAGGGGTGCCATCTATTTATAGGCACCAAAGAACATTCTAGGTCCTTACATATCTACAATGTTCTAGACAATTCTACAATGTACATGTTCTAGAGAATTCCAAGTCTTGAACATCCTACAAGTCTCCACAACATTCTAGAATGTCCCAAGAGCTAGACTTCTCTAGGAGTTTCTCCATCCTTCTAGGTTTCTCCACAAGGTTCACCATTCCTCTAGGTTGTTCCGGATCCTTCTAGAAAGTTCGTGACACACAACTATCATTTTTAGCTTTTTTTTTCTTAACCAAATTATGGTGATATCTATTCAAAATTCTCTCCAAAATCTTATTCCTGTCTTCGATGGTGAAAATTATGATTTTTGGAGCATCCAAATGAAAACTCTTTTTATCTCTCAAGATCTTTGGGATCTTATTGAAGATGAATATGAAGAACTGGAGTCGACAACAGTGCTTGCAAGTTGGTCAGATGCCAAGAAGAAGGAGTTCAAGGAAAATAAGAAGAAAGATGCAAAAGCATTATTTTTCATTCAGCAAGGGGTAAGCAAAACAATTTTTCCAAGAATTTCTTTCGCTTCAAAATCGAAGGAGGCATGGGAAATTCTCAAAGTTGAATTCCAGGGAAGTGAAAAGGTAATCTCCATTAAACTTCAAACCTTATGGAAGGAGTTTGATAATTTACTTATGAAAGAAGGTGAGTCTATTCAAGTCTTCTTTAATAAAGTTTCTGGTATTGTCAATCAAATAAAAAGTTATGGAGATACCATTCCCACCAAACAAATTGTTGAAAAAGTTTTGAGAAGCCTACCTCCTAAATTTGATCACATAGTTGCTGCCATTGAAGAATCAAAAAATTTATCGCAACTCACAACTCATGAGTTAATAGGCTCTCTGGAGGCACATGAAAAAAGAATGAGCAGGTTTTCAGATCAATCCTTAGATCAAGGATTCCAATCGAAGGTGAATTTCAAGAGAGAAGTAGGAGCTAGAAGTGGAGATTCAAAAGGAGAAGCATCACAAAAGAATCAATATGGAAGAGGATCGAATTCCAATCAATCGCAGAGCAATTCTCAGGGTCGTGGACAAGGAAGAGGAAAAAATAGACGAGGTAATGAAAGATCTAGCTTACAATACTATGTTTGCAAAAAATTTGGCCATGCAAGTAAAGATTGTCGATTTAAATGCACTAGATGCAATAAACTCAATCATATGGATAAAGATTGCTGGTATAGAAAAAATGATGAGGCAAATCTTTCAGAAGCAACTAATTCATCTGAACAGTTATTCTACACATGCCTTGGTTCTCATCAAGATTATCATAGTATTTGGTATGTCGATAGCGGTTGTAGCAACCACATGACAGGGAACAAAGAACGATTTGTAAGCCTGGATGAGTCAATAACTTCACAAGTTCGGCTTGGAGATGACAAGCTTTATAATGTGGCAAGCAAGGGAGTTATTTCGATTCTGACAAAAGGAGGTAACTCTAAACTTTTGCATGATGTTCTTTATGTTCCCGGCCTCACTCATGATTTATTAAGCGTTGGCCAATTAATGCAAAAAGGCTACAAGTTGATTTTTGATGAAAATGATTGCCTCATTGTTGATAAAGGAAAGAATCAGGTTGTAACTAAAGTAAGAATGATAAACAAAGTCTTTCCTCTTATGTTACCATCAAATCCTAAAAATGCCTTAAGGGTTGAAGGTAATGATTTTTTGTTATGGCATTTGCGATATAGCCATTTAAATTATAAATCCCTTAAGGTATTGAAGAATAAAAGTATGGTGATTGGTCTTCCTAATATTGATATTGAGAAGCAAGTCTGTGAAGGTTGTATTTATGGAAAGTAACATAAGCTTCCATTCACAAAGACATCTTGGAGAGCCAAGGCACCTCTTGAATTGGTTCATGCAGATATCTGTGGACCAACACAAACTCCATCTATAAAAAAGAAGAGATATTTTCTTCTCTTTGTTGATGATTATTCAAGGATGATGTGGGTGTATTTTCAGGAGCAAAAGTCAGAAGCATTCAACACTTTTCTTAAATTCAAAGCTCTCGCCGAAAGACAGAGTGGATGCAAGTTGAAGATTCTCATAACAAATCGTGGTGGAGAATTCACTTCAAAAAGAATTTCAAAACTACTGCAGCAATCAAGGAATCAAAAGAAAGCTGACTGTACAATACACTCCAGAGCAGAACAATGTTGTTGAGAGCAAAAACCGTACTATTGTTGAAATGGCATGGAGTATGCTGAAAGCGAAAGGGCTACCAAATAAATTATGGGCTGAAGCAGTAAATATGACGGTCTATATTCTCAATAAAGCACCAACAAAAGCCGTGCTGAGCAAAACTCCATTTGAAGCTTGGCACAAGTAGAATCCACAGGTCAATTTTCTCAAAGTCTTTGGCTGCATTGCCTACTCTCACATTCCATCTCAATTCAGAGAGAAGTTTGATGAAAAGGGAGAAAAATATATTTTTGTTGGGTATAGTGACGAATCAAAGGGGTATCGTCTTCTAAACCCCAAAACTGAAGAATTGTTGATTTCAAGAAATGTGATATTTGATGAATTGAAGGCTTGGAATTGGGAAAAAGGAGAAGTTAAATTCCTGGTTATAGTTGAAGATGCTGGAACACCATCAAATGCAGCAGAAGCACTAGGTTCCACACCATCAAGTCCATCTAGCTCATCAAGTTCAAGCCCGAGCTCGTCAAGTTCACCAAGCTCACCAGATTTGCCACCCAAGAAGATGCGATCTCTTGAAGACATTTATAATACATGTGATATAGCTCTTATTACTATAGAGCCACAGAAGTTTGAAGATGCCGTGAAAGAAGAAAAATGGGTTCAAGCGATGGATGAAGAAATAAAAATGATTGAAAAAAATGAAACTTGGCAGCTTGTTGATCGGCCAAAAGAAAAAGACATAATTGATTTAAAATGGGTATATAAGACCAAATTCAATGAAAATGGCTCAATACAAAAATATAGAGCAAGATTGGTTGCAAATGGGTACTCTCAACAACCTGGTATAGATTTCAACGAGACATTCGCTCCAGTTGCACGAATAGAGACAATCCGTACTATCTTAGCTCTTGCTGCACAATTGAAGTTGAAAGTCTATCAATTGGACGTTAAATCAGCTTTTTTGAATGGTGAACTTGAGGAAAAAGTTTATGTTGAGCAACCCCAAGGATACATCATTAAAGGCAAAGAAGATAAAGTTTATCATCTTCGAAAAGCCTTATATGGACTAAAGCAAGCCCCGAGGGCCTGGAATAGCAAAATAGATAAGTATTTTCGAGAGAATGGCTTTGAAAGGAGTCCTAGTAAGCCATCGTTGTACATCAAGAAGAATGGTGCAGAAGATTTTCTCTTAGTATGCCTCTACGTGGATGATTTAATCTACACCAGCACTAGTTTCAAAATGACAGAAGATTTTAAAAATTCCATGATGAAGGAATATGAAATGACGGATCTTGGCAATATGAGATACTTTCTTAGAATTCAAGTAAAGCAATCCAATGAAGGCATCTTCATCTCACAGGAAAAATATGTTGAAGAACTATTGAGAAGATTCAACATGCTAAACTGCAAGCCAGTCGCTACACCGATGGTGTTGAATGAAAAGTTGTCCAAATCCGATGGAGCATCAAAGACTAATGCAACTCAATTTCGAAGTCTTGTTGGATCACTTATATATCTTACAAATACTCGACCTGACATTGTTCAAGTAGTCAGTGTCATTTCTCGATTTATGAATGATCCCAGTCAGTTACATTTTTCAGCAGTAAAAAGAGTTCTTCGTTATGTCAAAGGCACAAAAATTTTTGGGCATTACTATTCAAAAGAAGAAGATAATTCTTTGATTGGGTATTCAGACAGTGATTGGGCAGGTTTCGTTGACGATAGAAAAAGAACTTCTAGATATGTTTTCTGTCTTGGAACAAAAGCCATTACATGGTCTTCAAAAAAGCAAAACACAGTTGCCTTATCTTCAACTGAAGCTGAATATATTTCGGCAACAACTGCAGCTTGTGAGGCTATTTGGCTTAGGAAGATCTTGAAGGATTTGATGCAAGAGCAAAAGTCTCCTAATGTTATCTATTGTGACAAAATGTCAGCTATGGCTATGACAAAGAATCCAGTTTTTCACAGCAGGTCAAAACACATCGAGCTTTGGCATCATTTTATCAAGAAGTTAGTCGAAGAGAAAGAAATGGAATTACAATTTTGCAAGACAGAAGAGCAAGTGGCAGATATTTCACAAAGGCTCTATCAGTTCAAAAGTTCAACTATTTCAGAGAGATGTTAAAGATTACAAATTAAGATGGGGTGTTAAAAGATAATTAATTTGTAATCTAGAATATCTACATACATGAATCATCATCCAAAACTGAATTGAGTATTATAGAGATGGATGATTCATGGAATTGGAAGCTACCAGAAATGAATCTACAATTTCTAGGAATGAATCATCAAATCCTAGATGAACTATAATTAATTAAGAGATAAATGTTGCTAAGTTCTATGTAAAGAGCTCTACTATAAATAGGTGTCATGGGAGCATTTGTAATCAAGTCCAGAAATAAAATAACAACAATTTCTTATCAAAGTTCTCTCTTCTATCTTCTATCCAAATTCTAAATATCTCTTCCTTATCTCACATAAATCCCTAACAAGAACTGATAGCACTAAGGCTGTTATGCATCATGTTATCCTCATCAAGCAAACCTGCAATGCCATTCTTCTTCATTATCTAGTTGGCTTTAAAATGGAAGAACTTGGAATTCTTATCTCCATTCTTTAGTCAAGACAACTGAGCTCTTTACTTTCAGAATTCTTCATCTTTCAAGAGCAGCTGATCCAGGCGGTTTTTCAAAGCACGAAGAGTCTGCCAGTTCCCCGGAGTGATTCTTTGATTCATTTTATCAATCTCCTTTCTTGTGTGAGCTAAATCTTTTCTCAATGCTTTTAGATTGCCTTGGTTCCATTCATCAAGTTTATGCCCGCATCTCAATATATTCTCTACAATCTGCTGCCTTTACAACCTGTAAAACAAGAAGACCAATTTTGCTTTATAATATTAGTGCATTCATCCCGATCAATCCAACAGCTTTCAAAGTGAAAGCGCCTCCCCCATTTGATCATCCAGATTGATAGCTTTATCTCTGCCCCACACTTGGAGTAGAATCAGACAGTGGTAGGAACCTCAGAAGTTCATGTGGCTGACCTTCGCAACAGGAAAAACCTTAGCCCAATTCCCATTACAAAAGTATTGGTCAAGTCGTTCTTGAACTAACATCTCTGATCTACCATTGCACCATGTGAATTTATCCCTATTGTAGCCAAGGTCTTTAAGTTCGCAATCATTAATGGCTTCGCGAAAGTTATTGATCAAATATCTAAGCCTCTCTAGTCCTCTTTGCTTCTCATTATCGTCTAAAATCTCGTTAAAGTTGCCACCACACAACCATGGTAATGGAGAGTGGTGCAGAGCCTTTTTAACAAATTCCAACCTTGGATACGCATGGATGCCTCCGAGTGGCCATAGAAGCCGGTGAATCGCTATTGTTTATTCTCATGCGAGCAAATGCACGCATCTATGTAGTTTCTAGAATAAGTGAGCAACTAAATATCAACATTAACTATCCAAAGCAAGTAAAGGCCCCCACTTCTACCAATATTTTCCACCACTAATTTGCCAAAGAAATTGAAACGAGTTCGTAACATTTCCATCCTCTCGTTCCCAGAAAGCGTTTCTATATATAAAAAAAAAAACCACATCGAGATTGCTTTGTTGCAGATAATGCTGCAACGTTTGGAACATCCTTGAGCTTTGCAAACCCCAGACGTTCCAGACTAATATTTTCATTGGTGTCGGCAGGTCTAGGTCTCCATACCGGACGATGTGAATTTTTATTTTTTGATACCTTCCTTTCTTCCTTAAACTGATTGATCATTCTCCCTATTGCGTAACCCTAAATCCTCCACCTTCATGCAATGAGTTTCATTAGATTCCCTTGCTCTTCTTTTCCAAGAGTCTTTCCTCATTGTCCCATGCACGCTTCAAGAACTTGTTATTAGGATTATGCTCAATAGCAAGAGTGTAATAGTGTATTTGACAATTTTTCTCATATGAATGAAGTAATTTCAGATTTAACAAATCTTATAGCAATTATATCAATTGTCAAAAGTAAATAATTATAAGGTTAAGAGACTATGAGAAACAAAAGAATTGTTCGTACATCTGGATATGTATGAGGTAGACAAAATTCTTTAGTTAGTCTCGAATATACATTCACAACTTAAGATACAAGGTTGGGTGCCTTTATCTTGTCAAAGTTGTAGATTCTTTTGTTAGCATTTGAGCAGGATCAAATGTGATATGATGAGTCTAAAATCATTAAAGTGTCTTTGGACAAAAGAATCTAGTGCACTAGGTGTATTGAATAGGATCACTGTAGAAAACTTTATCCGCAACCGTCAGTAGATAAAAGTATTCAACTGAAACAATTGGAGGGTCTATCTCGATCCTAAGATAAATAATGGACTTATGGTTGCACGCGTTATCATTTGAGTTGTCAATGAGTACGATTATATCGCGTAGTCTATCCTCGATGGTTTGGTGGTATTCACGTGTATATCGATAGAGGACATCATTTATAGAAATGGACATCGTGACTGCATCTAGCAAATGTTAGTAGAATATCATCATATGGATGTTTTTAGGTATTGGATATTTAAATCTTTACGTAAAGTTTTCAACAGTGGTTATTGAAATATGACTTCTAAACAAGTCAAAATATCCAAGTTCGAAAATATGGTCATATGAGTAAATATGGTAACTTGGAGAGCGATAGGCGGTCTATCAGCTCTTAGCGATTATTGGTATTTTTCACGAGGATACATTTTCTCCATTTAGGTTGTCTAGGGTACGAATTGGTACGCTCACTTATTCGATCTTTATTTAAGAGTGCAATTTTAGTTCTTTAGTGGAATGAACTAAAACTAATAGATCGGACCAAAGTGAATCATTTGTTGATTGTGATTAGGTTGTGTCTATTGGAGTTTCAATTTAGAAAGCCCGCCAAGATCCCCAATCCACAAGAATTTGAATGGATTATTTATTATATTCTACCGGACCATTTATTGGGTTCATCTTAAGAATTGTTTTTGGAATTTTTCCAAAAGATTTGAGAGGTGCGTGCTTGTGTTCGATCAAGACACGCGGTAACTCATCAAAGTATCTATAATGGGCGGCCAAGGGTGTATGATCCCTTGGGCAGCCCTATGTGATGTTTTTAACATCCCATAAATATATTAAGAATATAATTAGCACATTTAATATAAATGGGTTTTTGAAATTATATTAATATATTTATTTAAGGCATGTGGACTTGTTTCTTTTTGTAAGATTGGATCTAGTTCATATGTGGACTTATTGTGGAAGTCCAATGAGATTAATAAAATGGAAAAATAAAGTTTGGCCCATGTGTTTAGGGTCGGGCGGCATTAGCTAAATTATTTAGCTAATTACTTTTTTATTTAATTAAATAGAAATTAATTAATTATTTAATTAAAAGTCAAAACACTTTTCTACTAAGAATTGGTTTCTAGTTTCATGTAATTGATGATAGTATGAGAAGTATCAAAGACCTTATTTGATAAGGTGATAAATAATATAAGTTATTTATCAAATCAAATTAGAAAGGTTTTTGATATTTATCAAAACTCTAAAGTTGACTTTTATGTCACTTTTAGGAAGTTTTGATATGTCACTCAAATTATAATTATCCATTAATTATAATTAGATAATACTTTTTAGAGTTGAGATTGAGTTGAACTCTAACTTAATAGGTTTTATGGTGAAACACAAATTCTCCCACACTAGAGTGAATTCGGCCACCATAAATAGAGGGCTAGGGGAGTTTGGCCAAACCTAATGCTTATGTGCGAGTTTTGTGAGCTTTTGATATCCAAGAAAAACTGCCCCCTACTTTAAGCAAAAGTGTGATATTCGGTCGAGAGAAAAAGAGAAAGAACAATTGAGTTTAAAGTGTTCTAAGTTTTCTCAGGAGGGTTTTAAGTGACTAACGAAAAAGAAAAGTTTTTTCTTTCTTATCCTCAGGTACACAATTCAAAGAAAAGGAGCTCACACTTTAATGTAATCCATGTTTGTGAAGGATTGGAAGATTTAGCGGTTCAATTTCAACGCAATATCAAACTTCACGTTTTGCAAAAGGTATGTTACCTTTTTTATGTATATTTAATTAACTAAGGGTTAAAGTCCGCTCTTCTTTTAGAATAATTTTTAAAACATACCGTGCAAACGTTTTGCGCTTCCATCGCATGTTTTATTCTACAATTGGTATCAGAACTTGGTTGTACAATTAGTTAATTAAACGTATATACGTGAATCGTTCTTTTTATTGTGTATAGATATATGCATGTTTTTAGAAAGAGATGACACTTTAGGAATTCTTATATATATTATATTGGAATGTGTTGATTATATAAAGTGAACTGTTATTGCTCGATTTTGGTCCTAGATTTTCAATGTATCTTTCGTTTGGAATTGTAACAAGAAGGGTGGTCTATTATCACCATAATTTTTTTCTTGATAATTGTTAAAGTTTTTATTTTTTATAAAAACTGGGGGTAATTGCAATAACTCCCCGTGTATATAGTTATAATTGCACAAAAATCTGATAATAATTAATAATAACAATAACTCCCCTTTGACCAGTTGACTAACCGTTAACCACAGTTAGTCACTAATGGTCAAATGGGTAAAATCATTTTTTAAAAAATTTTTTTTTTTTAAAAAAGAAGAAAATTTAAAAAATAGACCAAATGAGATCTAGTCCATTAGATGAGATAAAAATATCTTCATCCAATGGACCAGATCCATTACCACAAAAAAAAAATTAATTTTTTTTTCAAATTTTTTTGTTCATCACCAGATCTTCTTCTTCTTCCTATTTTTTTTTCAATTTCTTTCTTTATCATTTTTTTTTCCTTTTCAGCCATCTTCTTCTTCTTTTCAAATTTTTTTTTTATTTTTCTTCTTTCTTCTTCTTTTCTTCTTTTTTTCTGAAATTTTTTTATTCTTCTTCTCTTCTTCATTTTTCCAGATTTTTTTAATTTTTCTTCTTCTTCTTCTTCTTCTTCTTCCTCTTCTTCTTCTTTTTTTTTTTTTCAGATTTTTTTTATTTTTCTTCTTCCTCTTCTTTCTTCTTCTTCTTCTTCTTCTTCTTCTTCTTCTTCTTCTTCTTCTTTTTCAGATTTTTTTTTTAAATTTTCTAAAAGACAATTTTACCCCTCTGACCGTTAGTGACTAACTGTGGTCAACGGTTAGTCAACCGGTCAAAGGGGAGTTATTGTTATTATCAATTATTTTCAGATTTTTATGCAATTATGCCTATATACATGAGGAGTTATTGCAATTACCCCTAAAAACTGCTGTAATTCGTTCAAGATTTGAAGACATAAAGGATTGAAGAATTCGAACCAGAAAACAAAACAACGGAGGACCCAGGACAGCCCTTGCGCACCAAGGCAGCAAGCGCGCGTGCAAGGCGCTTGCTGCGGTGCGCAGTGCGCGGTCCTCCCAGAACTGTGCGCGTGCACGACTTTTTAAGGGTTGTGTGCGCGTGCGGCCTACCTCGGGAAGGGCAAGGCGCGCACGGCCCAGCAAGGGCTGTGCGCGCGCGCAACCAAGTGAAGAGCTGGGTGCTCATGCACGCCTTAAGGGTAGCCGTGCGCGCGCCTTTCATGAGACAGCGCACGCACGGGATCCGTAGGGCTAAGCGTGCATGCCTAAGGGCCGTAACGCCTTGTCGCGATCTTGGATTGACGGCCGCGTGAAGACTTTTTCGACAAGTTAATGTTAGGGTTTGAGTTTTTCCAACAATGTAATTTACTTGCTTTTCTATGACGGACCAAAATTGTGGCTATTTACTTTTGCGTAAATATTACAACGTTTATTCATTCTTTGATAACATGTCATGTAGAATAGGAGCGTCTCTCATATATCTCTTTTGGTATGAACATGCATTGAATGATTTAGGTATTTAAATTGGCATCTAGATAATTTGGTAATCATTCTTTGGAATTCCATCACACGCCTTAAACAATTGAATGAGATAAAGTGTTTTGAACACCTATAGCCTCTAGGGTTAGTTGAGCTTTATGTTTTGTGTGATAACCCCCCAAGGGGTATCCATAAATGGAATTTAGCAAAATACTTCCTTACAAGGATAGACTTGACAATTGACTCAAGCAATATCTACTCTCAAAGGAGAGATTTTCGTGCGGGAATATATTGAAGGTTGGAACCTTGGTGACACACTCAATGCAATTCTTGTCAATAATAATCGCAAAGCTAAAATTGAAAACGCCGGTTGTTATGTTAACAATTAGATGGGACCTAGTCCTTCTAGTAAATGTTGCGAACTCCCAAAGGAGGCATGGCGTTTATGGATGTTGGATCACCGTTGAATTTTACGATTGAATTATTAATAGTTAATTCAAGTTAAATATTCGAAAGTGCTAAAATGATTGTTTACTTAATATAATTTTTATTTTATTCAGAAATTATGATCTCATCCCTAATCAATATTCTAAAAGATAATACTTTGACTGGAGATAACTATGTTACGTGGAAAAGGAAAATTGGGCTGTTGTTGCAAGTTGAAAAATATAGGTTTGTTCTGTCAATTCCTAAACTACTTGCTCCTACTGATGAATCCACTGAGGTGCAAAGAGGCAAGTATGAGCAGTGGGAGGCCTCAGTTGAGATGGCCAAATGTTACATTATGGCCACCATGTCCGACGTGTTGCAACAGCAACTTGAAGGAATAAGGACTGCTGCTGATATAATGATGTCTCTAGAGAAGATGTTTGATATGAGATCCAGAACGACTAAAAGAGAGGCAGTGACTGCTTTCATGAATCTTAGGATGAAACCTGGACTGGCTGTGAAAGATCACATGATAAAGATCATAGCACATCTCAACATTGCTGAACTCAATGGAGCTGAGATAAATGGTGAAACGAAAATTGACATGATTGTCAACTCACTGTCAGATTCCTTTGATTAGTTCAAGTTAGACTACACCTTGAACAATAAGGAATACATCTTGCAGGACCTGATACAAGATGTTTAAAGTGCTGAAAAAAATTCCTGTCAAATGCAAGGGTCAAGAGATTTAAATGGTTGGTAAAGTTGCTACTGTGAAGACCCGTAACAAGGTTAAGAAGTCATAGAAAAAAAAAAGCAACTTGGACCTACCAAGAAAGAGATGAAGAAAGTAACCAAGATTAAATGAAAGTGCTTCCTTTGTGGTGAAAAGGGACATTGGAAAAGAAATTACCCAAAGTCCCAGAATAAGAAGGAAGAAGGTAAATTTTATTATTTAGAAACATGCTTTCTGGCGGATTCTATAGATTCTTGGATTTTAAACTCTGGAGTCACTAATCATGTCTGTTATTCCTTACAGGGGTTTCAGCAAAGGAGAAAACTGAATGAAGGTGAATTCAACTTACTGTTAGGCAACGGAGCGTTGGTGTCCGCCGATGTAGTGGGAGATATTAGAATTAGTTTAGATTCTAGTAGGTATTTGGATTTAATAAACGTTTATTATGTACCTCATTTCAAGAGGAATTTAGTTTTAGTTTCTCGTTTAAATAAATTTGGATATTCGGTTACTTTTAATAAATGTATTATTATTATTAAGAACGACAAATTTGTTTGCAAAGGTACATGGAAAATGGCTTGTTCCATTTACATAAAAATATCTCTCACTTATTGGACGCTGAATCAACTGAATCTAATCATAAAAAAAAACAATTATCAAAAGATGAAACCTACCTATGGCATTTTGTTCCTAAAACATATTAATCTTGATAGGATTAAAAGATTGATTAGTGATGAACTTTGAGTAACTTAAAGGTTGATGACCTACCAACTTGTGAATCTTGTCTGGAAGGTAAAATGACCAAAAGGCCATTCACGGCAAAAGGCACACGAGCCACTGAATGTTTAGGAATGATACACACTGATGTATGTGGTCCTATGAACATTGAAGCTAGAGGTGGATATGAGTACTTCATCACTTTCACGGATGATTAGTCGAGATTTGGCTATGTGTATCTCATGAGACATAAGTCTGATACTTTTGACATGTTCAAAACATTCAAAGCTAAAGTAGAAAATCAATTTGAGAAACACATAAAAATCTTGAGATCTGATCGTGGTTGAGAATATCTATCAGGTGAGTTTTAGCAATATCTTACTGATAGTGGAATAATTTCTCAGTTTTCTGCACCAGCAACACCTCAACAGAATGGGGTGACAGAAAGGATAAATAGGACTCTTTTAAATATGGTTAGATCAATATTGAGTTATTCAACACTTCCTAATTCTTTTTGGGGATATGTTCTACAAACTGCAATGTATATTGTAAACGATGTACCATCTAAGTCAGTTCCTAAAACACCGCATAAGTTGTGGACTAGGCGAAAGCCTAGCTTACAACATTTAAGGATATTTGGATGTCCTGCACATATGTTAAAACGAATGACAGAAAAGATGAAGTCCTGTTAAAAAACATGCATATTCGTGGGGTATCCAAAAGGAACGAAAGGATATTATTTCTATAGTCCTTTAGATCTTAAAGTATTCGTTTCTACGAACACTAAATTTCTGGAAAAGAACTATATGAATAATTTCGTGCCTAAAAGTAGAATTGTCCTGAATGAGCTTTCAGGAGATACAATTCCATAGGAGGTTTCACAACCTAGACCAATTGTTAATTCCGTACCATCACAAGATCAATAACCTACCATTCCTTGTCGCAGTGGGAGGGTTATTAGACAACCCGAGAAATACATCGGTCTAGGAGAATCTCCCGGACGACGATAATCCCTACACGTATAAGGAAGCTATGGAGCATGTTGATTGTCGCCATTGATAAAAGGCAATGCAATCCGAGATTAAATTTATGTTTATGAACAAAGTCTGGTCTTTTGTAGACTTGCCTAAAGGGATAAAACCCATAGGGTGCAAGTGGGTATACAAGAGGAAAAGAGGTATAAATGGTAAGGTGGAAACCTTTAAAGCTAGATTAGTAGCTAAAGGTTATGTACAAAAGGAAGGTATCGATTACGAGGAAACATTCTCTCCTATAGCCATGCTTAAATCCATTATGATACTCTTATCCATTGCGGCATCTCTAGACTTAGAGATTTGACAAATGGATGTCAAGACAGCTTTCCTTAACGAAAGTCTTGATGAAAGCATCTATATAATGCAACCAGAAGGATTTATTAAAAAAGGTCAAGAGCAAAGGGTATGCAAGTTGCAACGGTCCATTTATGGATTGAAGCACGCATCTAGATCCTGAAACATAAGGTTCGATCAAGCTGTGAAAGGTTTTGGATTTATTCAGAACCTTGATGAACGTTGTATATACAAGAGGATCAAAGGCGACAAGTTGGTTTTTCTAGTTCTCTAGAAACAATGTAGGTATATTGACATCAGTTAAAAAATGGTTAGCAAAACAATTTGATATGAAGGACTTAGGAGAAGGAAGTTATATCCTTGGTATCCAAGTAATAAGGAATAGAAATAATAGAATGATTGCATTATCCTAAGCTTCATACATAGATAAAATCTTGTCTAAGTTCTCTATGCAGGGTTCCAAGAAAGGTATGTTATCGTTCAGGCATGGAATCAAGCTTTTTAAGGAACAAGCTCCTAAGGATGCGCATGAAAAGCAGTTCATAAGTAGGATTTCATATGCCTCGGTGGTTGGAAGTCTCATGTATGCAATGCTTTGCACTAGACCAGATATTTATTTTGCTGTTGGTATAGTTAACAGGTTTCAAATCAAAACCAGACCCTAATCACTAGACGGCAGTCAAGCATACTTTCAAGTATCTCAGGAGAATAAGAGATCATATGTTGGTATACTCTGGAGGGGATTTGATTCCCGTTGGGTATACAGATTATGATTTTCAATCGGATTCTGACTCTAGGAGATCCACATTAGGATCCGTGTTTACCCTGGGAAGAGGTGCAATCATATGGAGGAATATCAAGCAATCTTGCATTGCTGATTCCACCATAGAAGCTGAGTATGTTACCGTATGCGAAGCTGCTAAAGAGGCTGTGTGGCTCCATCAATTCTTGATTGACTTGGAAGTAGTTCCCAATGCGAATAAGCATATCACCATTTACTGTGACAATAGTGGTGCAGTGGCTAATTCGAAAGAATCAAGAAGTCATAAAAGAGAGAAACACATTTAAAGGAAGTATCATCTATTAAAGAAGATTGTGCATAGGGGAGACGTGATGGTTGCCAAGATCGCGTCAGTTAAAAATCTAGCGGACCCTTTTACAAAGGCTCTACCACAGAAGAGTTTTGATGGGCACCTAGAGAACATGGAAATAAGAGATATGACACACTTGCTATAGCGCAAGTAGGAGATTGTTAGAATTATGCTCAATAACAAGAGTGTAATAGTGTATTTGATAATCTTTCTCATATGAATAAAGTGATTTCAGATTTAATAAATTTTATAGTAATTATATCAATTGTCAAAAGTAAATAATCATAAGGTCAAGAGACTGTGAGAAATAAAAGAATTGTTCATACATCTGGATATGTATGAGATAGACACAATTCTTTAGTTAATCTCGAATAAACATTCACAACTTAAGATACAAAGTTGGGCGCTTTTATCTTGTCAAAGTTGTAGATTCTTTTGTTAGTATTTGAGCGGGATCAAATGTGATATGATGAGTCTAAAATCATCAAAGTGTCTTTGGACAAAAGAATCTAGTGCACTGGGTGCATTGAATAGGATCGCTGTAGAAAACTTTATCCACAACCGTCAGTAGATAAAAGTATACAACTGAGACAATCGGAGAGTCTATCTTAATCTTCAGATAAATAATGGACTTATGGTTGCACGCGTTATCATTTGAACTGTCAATGAGTACGATTATATCGCATAATCTATCCTCGATGGTTTGGTGGTATTCACGTGTATATCGATAGAGGACATCATTTACAGAAATGGACATTGTGACTACATCTAGCAAATGTTAGTAAAATACCATCATATGGATGTTTTAAGGTATTAGATATTTAAATCTTTACGTAAAGTTTTCAATAGTGGTTATTGAAACATAACTTCTAGACAAGTCAAAATATCCAAGTTCGAAAACATGGTCATATGAGTAAATATGGTAACTTGGAGAGCGATAGGCAGTCTATCAGCTCTTGGCAATTACTGGTATTTCACGATGATACATTTTCTCCATTTAGGTTATCTAGGGTACGAATTGGTACGCTCACTTATTCTATCTTTATTTAAGAGTTCAATTTTAGTTCTTTAGTGGAATGAACTAAAACTAATAGATCATACCAAAGTGAATTATTTGTTGATTGTGATTAGGTTGTGTCTATTAGAGTTTCAATTTAGAAAGCCCGCCAAGATCCCCAATCCACAAGAATTTGAATGGATTATTTATTATATTCTACCGGACCATTTATTGGGTTCATCTTAAGAATTGTTTTTGGAATTTTTCCAAAAGATTTGAGAGGTGCGTGCTTGTGTTCGATCAAGACACGCGGTAACTCATCAAAGTATCTATAATGGGCGGCCAAGGGTGTATGATCCCTTGGGCAGCCCTATGTGATGTTTTTAACATCCCATAAATATATTAAGAATATAATTAGCACATTTAATATAAATGGGTTTTTGAAATTATATTAATATATTTATTTAAGGCATGTGGACTTGTTTCTTTTTGTAAGATTGGATCTAGTTCATATGTGGACTTATTGTGGAAGTCCAATGAGATTAATAAAATGAAAAAATAAAGTTTGGTCCATGTGTTTAGTGTTGGGCGGCATTTGCTAAATTATTTAGCTAATTACTTTTTTTTATTTTTTTATTTAATTAAATAGAAATTAATTAATTATTTAATTAAAAGTCAAAATACTTTTCTACTAGGAATTGAATTTCTAGTTTCATGTTATTGATGATAGTATGATAAATATCAAAGACCTTATTTGATAAGGTGATAAATAATAGGAGTTATTTATCAAATCAAATTAGAAAGATTTTTAATATTTATCAAAACTCTAAAGTTGACTTTTATGTCACTTTTAGGAAGTTTTGATATGTCACTCAAATTATAATTATCCATTAATTATAATTAGATAATATTTTTTAGAGTTGAGATTGAGTTGAACTCTAACTTGATAGGTTTTATGGTGAAACACAAATCCTCCCACACTAGGGAGAATTCAGCCACCATAAATAGAGGGTTAGGGGAGTTTGGCCAAACCTAATGCTTATGTGCAAGTTTAGCCAAGAAAAACCGCCCCCTACTATAAGCAAAATTGTGATATTCGGCCGAGAGAAAAAGAGAAAGAACAATTGAGTTCAAAGTGTGCTAAGTTTTCTTACGAGGGTTATGAGTGACTAACGAAAAAGAAAAGTTTTTTGTTTCTTATCCTTAGGTATACAATTCAATGAAAGAGAGTCCACACTCCAAAGTGATCCATGTTTGTGAAGGATTGAAAGATCTTGTGATTCAATTTTGACGCAACATCAAACTTCTCGTTTTACAAAAGGTATGTTACCTTTTTTATGTATATTTAATTAACTAAGGATTACGGTCTGCTCTTTGTTTAGGAAAACTTTTAAAACACACCATGTAAATTTTTTGCGCTTCCACCGCGTGTTTTTCCTACATCTGTTTAGGAAAATTTTTTATGTATATTTAATTAACTAAGGATTAAGGTCCGCTCTTCGTTTAGGAAAATTTTTAAAACGCACCATGCAAATTTTTTGCGCTTCTACCGCGTGTATTTCCTACACCTGTTTCATCACCTTTTACAAGAGATGTATCTATATGGATCGAGAACAAATCTGGGCCTCTTGTAAAATTTACTTTCGCATTGTCTGGTGTCTGATGTATCCTCATATTGGGCCTAGGAAATAACTTGACTCGTTACAGGACTTCCTTTGATAATTTCGAGGCGAGTCTGAGAATGGGCCTTCAAATCCACATAATGTGTGGAGGAATGGGCCTTCAAATCCACATAATGTGTCTCCACCCCACCCCCCTCCTTTTTCCATCTTTGGACTGTTGGTATGCATTAGAAGCTCCTGCCAAATTAACAATATTGGGCCATTTATTAGAAGATTTTGAAAGCATTGACTTACCAATTACGCTAATATTCTCCCTGTCCGAATCAACGGGAATATTGGCAGTTAAAAGGAGAATATTTACTTGCATGGCCTGACTTGTCGCGGAAGTAATAGCCTTGTGACCTGTCGAATCTTCATGCACCACAATCTTGCCTAATGGTCCTCCCTCTATCTTATTCTTTCCTTTCATGTTTCTCTCAATCTTCGAAGGATCATCACTTTCCAAAATAACTGGTTCCTGTACATCGTCATGCTTGGCCTCCAGGCCGTTGGACATTGCCGTCGCCGGTTATCCCATGCTCGGTGGCCCTTGATTTGTTTCAGCATCTCGAATCGTTCTTGTCTCACTGGCTTGCTTTTTGTTGGATTGGATGATCGTAACCAGGGACCGAATGAGAACTCAGAGCCATCTGGTGGCTTATTAACGGTAGTAAATTCCCTGTGCATATGTCCCAATTTTTTGCAATGAAGCAATATTCGGGGAGTCTTTCGTATCGAAGCAAAAGAACGACTTCATCACCCAACCCCAAATCTATCTTAAGCACTCGTCGGAGCAGTTGAGCCACATTCATTCGGACACGGACCCTTAGGTATTTCCCCAAGCAATCCCAGTTGCCCCAACATCGATGTCACGTAAGTCCCCTAAGAGTTTGCCTACGTATGATCCAATTTCCTTGATCATGCAGATCAAAGGCACGTTAAGGATTTAGATCCAGAATTCAGCATTATTGAAAGACATACTTGCAATATCTTCTAAACCGGTGGGTTCCTCTAACATTAGAGGTGCGTTTGGTACGCGGGATTGGATTGAATTATTTTTGTGGGATTAGATTGGATTGGATTGGACTAAATTAGTACTGTAATGTGTTTGGTGCAGTCTAGACTAAAAATAGTACTGTCTTTTATTTGGTATAGGATGGGATGAGATAAAATCAGAATAAATTTATTAAATTAATTTTCACATAGATAAAAATATTTTGAAGTAAATTACGTTCATTTTAACTTAAATAAAAAATAAGATTAATTTTAAATTAAATAAAAAATATATTTAAATTAAATTTAATTAAAAATGTATATTTTTTAATAAATAAAATATTTAAATTATTTTTAAAATAAATAAAATCATTTTAAATAAAATAAAAATAAAAATATTAAATTAAATTTACTTAAAAATATTTTTAAATAAAATTAAATATTATTTTAAAAACATTAAATGAGATATTTAATTTATTTTTTAAAATAAATAAAACTATTTAAAATTAATTTAAATAAAATAAAATAAATTTTTATTTATATTAAATATTATATTATATTGAAAAAGGAAAAAAAAAAAGAGGTGGAACTAAATTATTTAGTCCTACCAATTTGGTGGGATTATTTAATCCCACCAATATGGGATTAGGTGGAACTGTTGGGATTGGATATGTCCAATCCCAACATGTTCCAAACATGGGACTATGAGTAAATAATCCAATCTCACTCCTAATCCCATGTACCAAACATGGCCTAGGAGTCCTCTATCAAAGCTCCACGGACCCCTCACTAGGACCCTTCTACGATCATCTTTATTTCGAAAGTGGAAAACAAAGATATTCTACTTCAATACGTACTCCATGAGAAGTCCTCCAAATTTTCAGGATAGTTGCTCTGAAAGCTTCTCTATTAACTTGCTTGTTCGTGATCACTTTTCCTACCAAGCATAGTGCCATCTTTTTGTTACCTGCATCTATCAACTTTCTCTCAGCCTTGGATGCTGGTTTATCTAAGTCCACGAGGGACATCAAAGCACATAGTCTCACTACTTCATCTGCGTCCATTCCTGTCATCTTTTCCAGTCATTGTACTTTGCCACCCCACTTAAGGTAGACTTAGGGTTTAAGAAAATCCCTAACTCACTACTTCCACCGTAGACTTATTAGAGAGAATTCTAGAGAAAGAATCTTCCAAATAATGAGAGATTTTTGTTTCAAATAAAAATATAAAAAATAATGTGTGATATTTTTTATTTTATTTTAAAAATGTAATTTTATTTATTATTTTATTATTTTTTATTTAGGGAAGGGTCTAGACCTCAACTTTGTTGAGAGGTAAGTGTACCATCACATTTAAACATTGGTATTTAACCATAACCTGTGTTTCACCCTTCTTCTTTTTTTCTTTTTTCTTTTTTTGAGGGTAAAAGACCATGAGCCAATTTATTGATGAGAATCAGCTAAATAAGATTATTAATATATATGACCTTTTCCGGTCCAAATTTTGTCTTAGTAACAGAGAAAGTCAACTTAGCTCGAAAATGAACAATCTTATTGCGTTCTCTAAGAACAAATCTATAAGAATGACATCCAACATTTATGAATAATAAATTCACACACGCATAAAATTAGAGGGTTTTAAGTGCAAGATTCCACACAAAAAGAAAAAAAGTGTAAAATCCCATACCCTGTGAGGTTTAACATATCTCTTCGTGAGGTTTAACATATTTTCAAAAATAAATCTCTAATTTTTTAATTTGATCAGTGTAAACCTTTTGTTGTTAAGTTTTCGTTAAAAAGGCTTTAAAAAAAAAGTTTTCGTTAAAAAGAGTTTTTTTTTTTTTTTATTGCAACAAAACTTCTATTACAGAAGACCAATAAAAAAGATTAGTTGAGGATTGAACCAACAAAATTCCTTCTTAGAGGAAAAGGCTAAGGAAGCAAGAGAATATGCCATTTCATTCCTTAAACGAGGAATGACATGACAGTTGGAAACTCTCACGTCCCTAAAAAGAGCCTTGACATTATTAACAATAGAATCCACAAAAGAACTAGGAAAAGAGCTAAACACCCTAACCACAACATTAACAGCATCTAACTTAACCCACTCAATAACCAGACACAACTCTTTAGCCAGCAGCAACCCCTCCCGCAATGCTAGCAACTCGCCAAGCTCAGCAGGAAAAAACTCCAAGAGAGGCTTAGCTGAAGCTGCAACAACCTTGCCTTAATCATCACGCACCACTGTACCAGAACCTATCACAGAGAATCCAGACTTCACTGCTGCATCGGTATTCAACTTCAAGGAGCCTGCTGGAGGAGGCGACCACGAGGCGGAACAAGGCTGCCTGGGAGACTGGAGGGGAAAGCCAAAGACCTTCTGGGTGCCCTGGAATTCACGAAGCAAAGAAAGCGACCAAGAAACCAAATCAACACTAAACCTGAGGGATTTAGAATGAGTGACAACATTCCTTTCAGACCAAACTCCCCACAGAATCATACAAAACTCCTCAAATTCTTTTCTCTTAGCCCTAACAAAAACCCATAAAATCAAATCAAAACAAAAAATATGGTGTTGTGATCGGTCATTTATTGTTATATATTTACGACCCTTGGATCGTTTCTTTTGATTGTATTTTTAAGTATTTTTGGTACGTTTGATGTATTTTGTGCGTATGTGTAGATATTAGGTGAGCCTTGTGAATTAATAAACATGATGAGTCGAGGCAAAACCGGGCAATTCGGGACATGTATTCTTGGTATGAGGCGTATGAGCTTACCGAGGAAGCCTGGGTGGATTAAATTGAAGATGTGGGTGTATATGTGAATAGTACCGTACACGTGAACAATACAGTATACGTGAACAGTAATGCCACTGTGAACACTCAACGGTGGGTGCCGCATGTGGATCTCAAGTGAACAGTACTTATGAACAGTAACCAGACATCTCCTATAAATAGCCCCCATTTGTGAATCAAAAGGAGGAAGAAGATCCAAGAGAGAGAGTTCGGCTGGGTTCATTCCAGCAGCTCTTAGCTGCGGCCTAAGGCCAATTTTCACCATTCTTCACTCTCCAAAATACCAACCAACATTACAAATCATCAACACAAATTAGTTTCATGAATTGTTTTGAATATTCATCAAGGAAGACGAAGATCAACGGAAGAGAAATCTAAACCGGAGACGGGCGGAGTTCGATTCTCAACATCTTCGAATGGGTTGTTTCGCATCCCTATTATTTTCTTTTTGTTTATTTGATAGCATGAGTGGCTAGGTTTATTGTTGGGTGGTCGTAGGAACCATAAACGGATTCAGATAATTGACTATGTAATATTTTTTATATGTTATTGTATGACATGGACTTTGAGATTACGTTTATATTATCTTATTGTGAATTTATTCTTGTTCAATGCGATTGCGAAAGCGATTGCAAGTTCTTTGATTAAAACCAATTTGGTATCTATATTTTTAATATTCATGAGTACTATTTGATCGTATCTTTTGATGTTTGATTCTTATATGTTGCGATTGCGAAAGTAGATTGCGAGATTACTTGATGAAAAACTAATTAGATATGTATTGTGATTGTGCAAGACATCGTGAAATTGCAATAGGACTTAATTGACTATAAAAATCAATAATAGGTTGTTATATAAGAAATTATTTAATTAATGTATGTATTTGATTAACAAAGGTTTTCGATTAAATGCATTCTATGACCCATAGTGTGTTTAATTGGATTTACACGTCATAGCGTGACCCATACAATGTGGTGTGACCTAAGTTACAAAGTCTTGTCGTGTCATTAACGTGCTCCATAATAGTCAATATTTCTTTATCCGGGATTGGGACCATGTGACCACCTAATGTTTCCTCTATATATTTCGTCTCGTTTTATTTTATTGCTTTAGTTAATTAATTTAGTTTATTAGAAAAATTCCAAAGCAATTGATTTACTTTTATTGGCTTAGTTTATATCTCTAGTTTTTAGGATTTAGTACCACCACTTCCTTATGGATTCAACGCCGTACTCACAAAAATTTATTACTTCGACACATCCTGCACTTGGGATTTATTCCCACGCGTTTGAGCGTGTCATGCTGCAAATTAAGGATGTCCCAGTATACAGTGGACTCCCAAATGGCACGCACTGAACTACACCAAAAAAGGGCATGGGCTGAGCTTTTAGGAGCATCACTACATCTAGGACAACAAGGTTCAACAACAATCTTCCTAAAGCAGAGATTACAGAGGGATGGAATGGCATTGTGACAAACTCTCCAAATGAAAATTTTGATTTTTGGAGGTATGTTGAGATTCCAAAGTGCAAGCCACCATTTCGAATCCGGGCACGAGGAGGATTCTTTAAAAGAGAGTTTTTCTTGCGCTGCAACTCTATACCCACTCTTCACAGCATACTCTCCATTCTTATCGAAATGCCAAACTAAGGAATCTTTACAATCACCAAAACTCAGGGGAATTTCCAAAATATAATCCCTATCCGCTGCTACAAAAAACTAATCAAGCTTAGTCATATCCCAAGAGTGGGAAGATGGGGTAATAAGGGATGCAACCTTGAGATCTTCCAATGGGGCATTTGAGTAGGGTCTGAAAATGGACGCCCTTAGTATCTAAGGATCATGAAAAGCCCTGATATCCTTATCATTACCCACCCTCCAATGAAGGCCCTTAAGAAGAAGACTCATACCTCAAACCAAACTCCTCCAGAGATGAGAACTCCCCTGCTTCAACGAGACAGATAAGAAATCCTCCTGCTTGAAATACTTTGCCTTAAAAATTCTAGCCACCAGTGAGTCTTTATTCATAATAATTCTCCGAGCCTGCTTGCCTAAAGAGCCTGATTAAAAATAAATAAGTCTTTGAAACCAAGCCATCCACAAATTTTCGGGGAGCACAACTTATCTTTAGAGACCCAGCTAATTTGCTTATTACCATCTGTGGCGCCCCACCAGAAGCCCATGATCATGGAGCACAGCTCGTTGCAAAGAGCAGAAGGCAACTGGAAGATACTCATAGTGAAGGAAGGAAGAGCTTGAGCCACTGCTTTGATTAGAACTTCTTTCCCACCCATCGAGAAGAGATTGCCTTTCCACCCTCTGATTTTAAGTCAGACTCTCTCCTTAGTATCACAAAAGGTTTTTCTTTTATTTTTCCCCACTATGGTTGGAAGGCCTAGATACTTGTCATGAGCTTGAGCATTAACTAGACCCAGGCAATTCAAGATACCGTCGCTTCGATCATCTTCCACATTTGGACTAAAGGTGATGTTAGACTTTTGCAGATTAATTTGCTGGCCAGAGGCTTTCTCATAGATATTTAGGATCTGTTTCAACTAGGGGTGGGCAAAAATCTGGCGATCCGATCCGAATCAGTGATCCGAACTGGTCCGAACCGGATTTTAGTCGGATCCAATTTTTTAACGGATCGATTCGGATCATTTTTTTAGGATCCGTCATTACCGGATCGGTTCGCGGATCTATTTTAGGATCCGTGAACTGATCCGCTAACCCAGTATATAAATTAAAAAAAAAAACCTAATATGCACTATGCAGCCTCCACTCTCCACTCCAGCCACTGCCTCCATTCTCTAGATCTGCCTCCACTCTCCAGCTGCCCTTATTCGCAGAGCAGTATCTTCTTTGCCTCCCTCAATTTGCAAAGCATCACCTGCGTTACTGCCTCCACTCTTCAGCCATCCCTCAGTCGCAAAGCAAAGTACCCTCTGTGTTGCCATCGATCTCACAGGTTCATTTACTCTTCAATCTTCATTGTTTTTTTAGTGATTCTATTCATTTTGCTTTAGATTTTGTTTGGTCAAAAAGATGGTGCTGGCAAACTTGTGAAATTTACTTTAGAACTGCTGGGTCTCTTCTTTTTACTTTAGAATTTGTTTATTTTATATTCATTGTGATTCAGATTTAATTTGTTCAGGTTTTATTCATTTTACTTTGATCTTGTTTGGTCAAAAACTCATAAATCATAATGGTAAAAAATGTGGTGCTGGGTCTCTTCTTTTTGCTTTAGATTATCTTTATTTTCTAACAATTTAATTTATATTTATAAATTTTATTGATTTAATTTATGTTTATGTCTAACAATTCAATTTAATTTATTTTTTTATCAAATTAGTAAACTGGATATGTATTGTTGTTTTATATATTGTTATTTATATATATACGGGTATAGGCACTTTAATTTGCAGCACAAATTAGATTTAATAGGATATGTATTGTTATTTTAAATTTGTAAACTGGATACCGTGTAGCTAACTTATTTATATATTTATTTAATTTATTTTTTTATCAAATTAGTAAACTGGATACCGTGTAGCTGTGATTGGAGTATTGTTATTTTTTTAATTAGTTGTTGTGATTTAATTTATGTACATGGTCTAATAAGTCAATTTAATTTATTTTTTGTCAAATTGGTGAACTGGATTGTTGTTTCATATATTGTTATTTATATATAATGGTATGGTTGTGATTTATTTTAATTAGTAGTTGTGATTTAATTTATCTTTTTGTCTAGCAAGTTAATTTAATTTATTTTTTGTCAAATTGATTAATTGGATATGCATTGTTGTTTTATATATTGTTATTTATATATATGGGGCTATGATTTATTTTAATTAGTTATTTTGATTTAGTTAATATCTAAATTGATTGTTGGTTTTATATCATGCAGAATATGAATCGTGATGTTGATTCCACATGTTCTGATCAAGCCGATAATATCTCTTTACATAAAAGTGTTAATAAAAAGAATATAAGTTGTGTCAAACCTGGAGATGGAAAGGGTAGAAAAACATCAGATGCATGGAACCATTTCACACCATATGAAGATGGTAGGAGAATGAAAGCACAATGCAATTATTGTCCACAAACATATGCCTGTGGTACAGGAGCAAGTGGCACGTCTAATATGCTTAGGCACACAAAAAAACAGTGTAAAAACTACAAAGCCAAATTAGCTGATGAGGACCCAAAACAAATGTGTCTAGTGAAATTAAAACAAACTGCTATGTCACCATTGACAAACGAGGGGTGTATGAGTAGTATAGGTTTGGCTACATTTAAACAGGAGGATACTAGGAAGGCATTGGCAGAGATGTTGGTTGTTGATGAGTTGCCATTTAGATTTGTTGAGAAGCAGGGTTTTCAAAAGTTTTGTCGTGTGGGTATGCCTAAATTTGATGTCCCATCTAGAAGAACCATAGTTAGAGACATTATGCAACTATATGTTGATGAAAAGGAATCTTTGATTAAAAACTTTAGAAAAAATAAAGTGAGGGTTTGTCTTACCACTGATACTTGGACATCAATCCAAAATATCAATTACATGGTTGTGACAGCTCATTACATAGATGAATATTGGCAATTACAAAAGAGAATTTTGAGTTTTAGTCAAATTGCTGATCATAAAGGAGACACCATTGGAAAGTGTATTGAAAAAGTTTTAATTGATTGGAGTATTGATAGAGTTTTCACAATCACTGTGGATAATGCATCTTCCAACAATACGGCTATTCTTTACATTAAAAGAAAGCTGAATAGTTGGAAATCAGATGGTACAATTTTGGGTGGGAAATATTTACATTTGCGTTGTTGTGCACATATTGTGAATTTAATTGTGAATGATGGGTTGAAAGGGATAAATGATTCGGTGGTTGCCATACGCAATGCTGTGAAATTTGTAAAATCGTCTCCTAGTAGGTTTGATAAATTCAAAAAATGTGCAGAGCATGAGAAAATTCAAAGTAAAGGGCTTGTAGTGTTGGATGTGCCCACTAGGTGGAATTCCACTTACCTAATGTTGGTAAGTTCACTCAAATTTTTAAAAGCATTTGAACGGATGGAGGAGGAAGATGGACATTACCAAAACTACTTCAAGGAGAGTAAAAATGGGCAAAATCGGATTGGGCCACCTCAGTTTGAGCATTGGGAAAATGCTAAGGTATTTGTTCAATTCTTGAAAACTTTTTATGATGTTACTGTGTTGTTTAGTGCTTCATTAAGTGTAACTTCAAATTTATATTTTCACAAATGGAGCACAATTAACAACCAATTAACTTCAATGAGTGGTGATGAGAATTTACTTATGCGTGACATGGCTTCTAGCATGAAGAACAAATTTGAAAAATATTGGGGGAGTTTGGAAATCACAAACAAGTTGTTGATAATAGCAGTTGTACTCGATCCTAGGTACAAATTGCAATTTGTGTCTTATTGTTTTGCAGTTTTATATGGTGTTGCTAATCGTGATTCAATGACTGCGGACATAAAAAATGCATTAGTTGAGTTGTATGAGTGCTATAATGTATTACACAATGGTGGTTGTAGTACTATTTTTGATGATATTCCCCCATCTAGTGATGTTGGAGAATGCAGTGGTGTTGGTGATAGCATCTCCCAATTTGACCTTTCAGTTGGTTTCTCAGAGACAGTTGAGAAGGAAGATAATATTGGAGGAAAAAATGAGGTGGAGCGGTATTTGTTGGAACCGGTTGAACGTCAACGACCTACTTTTAATATATTAACTTGGTGGTGTGTTTCTAGTGCACAGTATCCCATTTTGGCATTAATTGCAAAGGATGTGTTTGCAATGCCGATTTCTACTGTGGCTTCCGAGTCCGCTTTTAGTAATGGAGGACGTGTTCTTGATCCATTTAGGAGTTCATTGAATCCTAAAATGGTAGAATGTTTGATTTGTACTGAAAATTGGTTGCAATGTCGATATTCTACTAGTAAAGTTGAAGAAGCGATTAAGCATGCCCAAAATGATGATTCATCATTAGAGAACTTGCAATTCAATGAAGATGCGAAATCCGGTATGTAGCTTCAGTTTATTAATCCATTTAATAGTTGCATATCTTGTTTTATTATCATGTTTTATTTTTATAAATACTTTACTTTTATTTTCATTTAGAGCTTGTAAAGTTATCAGAATCATTGTCATCATTGACAACAATGGATCCGGAAACGGAATACTAGTGAGCAATCACTTTAACAGTAAGTGGTAACTATTTTTAAATATTATAATTAATTATTCTTTAAAGCATAAAAATATGTGTATAATTATTTGTTTTAAATGTGTAGATTTATGGTTTTGAGTAATGAAGAATGATTTGAAGAGTTGAATGTTGACAGAGCACTATCAAGATTCAAGAATGGACAAGTTTTATTGTTTATTTGAAATTTTTATTATTATTTATGGATTGATATTTGGATTTTTATATATTATTTAATAGTTTTTGTGGACTGTTATTAATAGATTGTTAACTATTATGTTTGTATTTATATTGAGGACATGAAATGTTATTTGAATTTTGAATAGGTTTATATTAAGGACTTAAAATGTTACTTGAATTTTGAACATATTTATATTTATAATTTGTTATTTGTAATGCAATTTGTATTATTATACAATTTTTGTACAGTTTAGGACTTGAGACTTAAATTAATAGGCTTAAAATATGAATAATAACATTAAGTCCATCGAACCGACAAACCGAATCGGATCGAACCGGTCCAATACGATTCGGATTGGTTCGGATCACTTTAGACTTTCGATTGGATTGGATCATTTTTTGAAAAACCGATTAATTGTCAGATCGGTTCGGATCATACAAAAAGTGATCCGATCCAACCGACGCCCACCCCTAGTTTCAACTTCTCACAATTCTAAACTGAAGCCCTGCAAAAAACTATGCTGTCATCTGCAAAAAACAAGTAACTAACAAGGGGGCTCCCGCGACAACATCCATACCCAGGGATTGCCCATTAGATTCGTTGCCTTTGATAAGAGTAGATAAAGTTTCTGCACAGAGAAGGAAAATGTAAGGAGATAGAGGGCATACCTGCCTTAACCCTCTTTGCGGACTAACTTCCCCCACACACTTCCTATTTACTACGAAGGAAAGTTTGGAGATCGACACACAGTCCATAACAAGGGCTCTGAAATGACTAAGGAACCCCAGTTTCTCCATGATGATCTCTAGGAAACCCCACTCCACACGGTCATAAGCCTTACTCATGTCCAGTTTAATAGCTGCATACCCTTTTTTACCCTTTTTTTGTTTCTTAATAGAATGGAGAAGCTTAAAAGAAACCATAATATTGTCAAAAATTAACCGCCCTGGTACAAAAGCACTCTGCTCCGAAGATATAATGTGGGGCATAATTTCTTTCAACCTGTTTGCCATAACCTTTGAGACAGTCTTATAAATAACACTGCAAAGCCTAATGGGTCTGAAATCGGTCATACGCTCCGGGCTTTTAACCTTTGGAATCGGGACAACATTTGTAACATCCCGGATTTCGAATTATTAAATTTAAATATGTGGAAATAAATTTTGTGATTGGAAGGGGTGTTAATGTAATTAAAAGTATGTTTATTTTTATAATTTCTAGGTGGACCAGATGGAACGGTTTAAAAATGAAGTATGAAAATTGAAAACCAAAGCAGTGAGCATCGCGACCTGGTCGCCGCGACCACAGGTCGCGATGGCTTGCTTGCGGTGGAAAATGTGATTTTTGGCAGTGAGCATCGCGACCAGTCACCGCGACCACAGATCGCGATGAACTGCTCGCGATGAAAATGTCAAATTCTGGCAGTGAGCAACGCGACCACCAGCGCGACCAAGGGACCGCGAGGAGTGCTCGCAAGGAAGGCGGTGCAAACGCTCCAGTGAGTACCGCAACCTGGTGGCGCGACCACAGGTCGCGACGACGGTCGCGACAGCTGAAAAATATAAAAAAAAGAGTGGCTTCTCGCAGAAGCCAGAAAACACAGAGGCGAGAAAGAGAGAGACAGAGAGCGAGAAAGAAAAGAAAGAAGAAGAGAAAGAAGAAGAGAAAGAAGAAGAGAAAGAAGAAGAGAAAGAAGAAAAAAGAAGAAAGGGAAAGAAGAAGAAGAGGAAGAGGAAGAAGAAAAGAGGAAGGAAAGAGAAAAGGAAGTGTAGGAGAAAGTAAAAGGAAAAAAGGAAACTGTAGAACCGCGATTTCTCGAACGAAAAAAAAACGGATTCCAGGTTGGTGTACTTTTGTTTTCGGAATCTTTATGAAAAGTATTTCGTTATCGTTTTCGTTTTCGTTTTCGTTTTCGATTTCGTTGAAATTACTCGTTTTCGATTTTCATATAAAAATTGTTTATTTGATATGAAAAATCGATGATTGATAGACCTATTGTTGATTTTGGATTGATTTTATGTTAGATCTCATTTTGATCGTGCTCTCGAATATTTCGATTTCGTTAGAAATACTTGATTTAGATTTTCGTATAACTATTGATTATGTTTCTTGAAGAATATTGTGTGAATTGTATGTTTATTGAGCAATTATTGTTTACTGAGTAACTATTGTGAAATTTATTGCGAATATAGTTTATCGGAAACGACCCTAGGATACGTAGACATAGAAATGGATATAGGAGGTTGGTATACCAGCTGGGTTTACTGAGCAGTACTGCGCCGCTATTGATTGCTATTGATGATCATTATGTACCTCTTCATGGATTCGTCCAAGGGCAGGGAGACACGTACCTCCTCAGGATTCGTCCTGGGGGTTGGGAGCCACGTACCTTCCTAAGGATTCGTTCCTGGGATAGGGAGTTATGTACCTCTCTAGGTTCCGTCCCCACGGTCCTAGAGTAGGGAGATACGTACCACTCTTAGGATTCGTCCTAGGGTGGGAGTTTGACCCATATTCCAGTCCTAGTATGTTGAGTATTCTAGCGGGCCATAATTGATTTGAATTGAAAAGTGAATTGAATATGATTTTATCTAGTGTTTTGAAATCGATTTAATACGTGTAATTCAATGTTTATATTAAATGATTATTAAATGAGTTGCAAAAATGAATTGAGTAAGAATATTGTTTTAATTGTGGTTATGGTTTGATTTGGAAGGTAAATTGATTTATAAATGACTAGAATGAGATCCGTTACTTATTAAAAGTTATTTATGATTTTTATGTACACCCACTAAGCTATATGCTTAGCGCGTTAGTTTTGTGTCTAACGCGTAGGTACCAGGGATCCCGAAGAAGCTAAAGACTGAAGAGGGAGAGATTTGCTGACAGAATCCCAGAGATTATCACAGTTGGGTAGCTATATTGTTGTTATATTATATATATATTCTGAAAGCATGCATATACAGAGGATTTTGTAAAGAGGTTTTGTAATATGTTCTGTAATTAATTATTTTTCGATTTCTGTCTTTTATGCTTATTATGTTTGTAAATATTAATTTCTGAATTGTTTTATTTTATAAACTGTATTGGAAAGTCGCACTAAACGGCAGAGTGCGCAATTGTTTGGAAATGATATTGAAGTGTTGATACTGAATTTGTATTTGATTGAGTTGTGAAAAAACAGGTTTTGGAAAATCTGAAAAACAAACGGAACTCTGCCGAAATTTTTGATGGGCTCACTTGAAATGGTTTTAAAATAATAAACTATATGGTTTTCCAATGGTTTACAAATTTATTCGATGGGCTCACGAGAAAAGTATTTTTGGAATTTCAAATTGATTTGATTTTTAAATGGTTTGAGATTATAAAAATGAATTTAGAGAGCTTTGAAAAACCGTTGTAGCGCTCCCTGGGTCGGTCCAATCGGGTCGGGTCGGGGGGTGTTACATTTAGTGGTATCAGAGCGCGGTTTAGGCGTTTCTGGACCAAAGAGTCTGTATATGCATGCATTGTCTAAAGCTAACCATAGGAATGTGTGACTCTAATCTGCAGACCCCTCTTCTATCTTATATAGGATAAAAGAAATGGAAGGAAGCGGTGATAGACCTGATAGTCCCGCCAGCGTGGCTGGGGGAGCGTCTAGGGAATCCGTAAGCCCGAGAGTGGCGGATCCTGTACAGCCAGCGTTTATGCAGCAGATGGCTGAGTTCTTTCAAAATGTGGCTAGAGCAGCGCTACGAAGATCAGCCATAGAGCGACTGGCTAAACACAGACCTACTGATTTCCATGGCAGAAAGGATGAGGATGCGTCTGCTGCAGAGTATTGGTTTGAGAGGACGAACAGAATATTGGAGCAGATGCACTGCACACCGGAAGAGCGATTGGAGTGTGCAGTATCCTTATTGCAGGAGGATGCCTACCAGTGGTGGACCTCCATTATACAGACAGTGCGACCAGAGGACAGAACATGGGATTTCTTTCAGAAGGAGTTCAGGAGAAAATATATTGGTCGCATCTATTTGGATAATCTGAAAAGGGAGTTTACCAACCTGAAGCAACGGCAGATGACTGTGACTGAATATGAGAGGGAGTTTCTCAGGTTGAGTAAATATGCGAAAGAGATGGTGGCGACAGAGGCGGACAAATGTAGAAGATTTGAAGATGGATTGAACGATTATATCCGCCTACAGGTTGTGTGAAATTCCTACTGTTTACATAATGAATTGTGAATATATGAATAGTATGCTAATGAGTTAAGCACTGTTACAGGTGGCTGCATTTGAATTTGAAGATTTTACTAGACTAGTCTCGGCAGCTCTGAATGTAGAGAGAATTAAGAAAGAAGAGCAGGCCAGAAGAGACAGAGGGCAGCAAAGAAGAGGGGCAGGGCCATCCAGCTCATATCAGCCCCAGAGTAAGAAATTTAAGGGACCGCAGCCTAGTGGTCCAGTGCAGTCACAGAGGCCTGTACCTACAGCTAGGCCTGGTCAGTCTGCAACTTCTGTAGCCAGTACCCCTAGGAGTGCAGGTAGGGGACCAGCCCCTGCATTGTGTGATCATTGTGGAAGAAGACATCCTGGGGAATGCTGGAAGCTTATAGGAGCCTGCTTGAGATGTGGATCTCATGATCATTTCCTGAGGGATTGCCCACAGATGAGATCCCAGCAGCCAGAGAGATTAGCCCCTGCTACTTCCAGAGGTAGGAGGCCTAGTCAGGCAGTACCTGAGGGTGGTAGCCACAGAGGAACGTCAGAGTCAGTGGACAGACCTGATAGTCGAGCTCCTGCACGAGTTTATGGTGTTAGAGCTCAGGAAGACAAGGATGCTCCTGACGTGATAGCTGGTATTATTTCTATTTTTGATACTACAGCTATTGCATTGATAGATCCTAGTTCCACTCATTCATATATATGTGATGCTATGCTGAAACACCGAAACCTGGAAACTGAACCTATTGAATATGATGTGTTAGTCAGTAATCCGATAGGTCAGAGTGTAGTAGTGAACCGTATATACAGAAATTGTCCGATTCGGATACAGGAGTGTGAATTCCCTGGAGATTTGATGGAGTTGCCATTCCATGAGTTTGACGTGATCCTAGGCATGGATTGGTTAACTAGGCATAAAGTAGTGATTGACTGTGAATTGAAAAGAGTGACCCTCAGAACAACAGATGGTGCAGAAATCACAATGGTGGGTGAAAGGAGGGATTTTCTCTCCATTGTCATTTCAGCCACTGCAGCCTGTAAATTGATCAGAAAGGGGTGTGAAGCATATTTGGCACAGGTGGTTAACTCCAGAAAGGGTAATTCTGAAATCCAGAATATACCCACTGTGTGTGATTTTACAGATGTGTTTCCAGAGGAGCTTCCTGGTTTGCCACCTCAGAGAGAAGTGGAGTTTGTGATTGATGTGGTACCAGGTACGTCTCCAGTATCGATAGCTCCCTACAGAATGGCACCAGCAGAATTGAAAGAACTGAAGATACAGTTACAGGAATTGCTAGATAAGGGCTTCATTAGACCCAGTGTATCTCCTTGGGGAGCCCCAGTCCTGTTTGTGAAGAAGAAGGATGGGTCCCTGAGACTATGCATCGATTACAGGCAGCTGAATAAACTGACTATCAAGAACAAGTATCCGTTGCCGAGAATCGATGACTTGTTTGACCAACTGAGAGGAGCCTGTGTCTTCTCAAAGATAGATCTGAGATCAGGTTATCATCAGTTGAGGATAAAAGAGTCAGATATTCCGAAAACTGCATTCAGAACCAGGTATGGACACTATGAATTTGTAGTGATGCCATTTGGGCTGACTAATGCACCTGCAGCCTTTATGGATTTGATGAACAGAATATTTCGACCATACTTGGATCAGTTTGTGGTAGTCTTTATCGATGATATCCTGGTGTACTTACAGACAGCAGAGGACCATGACAGGCACCTCAGAGTAGTACTGCAGATTCTGAGGGAGAAGCAACTGTATGGCAAACTGAGCAAATGCGAGTTCTGGTTGCCTGAGATTGCATTCCTGGGTCACATTGTATCAGCAGAGGGTATTAAGGCAGATCCGAAAAAGATTGAAGCAATAGTGGAATGGAAGCCTCCCAGAAATGTTACATAAGCCAGAAGTTTTCTAGGCTTGGCAGGTTATTATCGACGGTTTGTGAAGGGATTTTCCTCCATAGCAAGTCCGTTGACCAAGCTACTGCATAAGAATGTCAGATTTGAGTGGACTGACAGATGCCAGGCAGCTTTTGACAGATTGAAGGCGATGCTTGTTGAGGCTCCAGTCCTGATTCAGCCTGTTTCAGGTAAAGACTATGTAATTTATAGTGATGCCTCACACCAGGGTTTAGGTTGTGTATTGATGCAGGAAGGTAAGGTGGTTGCATATGCGTCCAGACAACTGAAAAACTCATGAGCTGAACTATCCGATTCATGATCTGGAACTTGCAGCCATAGTCTTCGCTTTGAAAATATGGAGGCATTACTTATATGGTGAGAAGTGCTACATATACACGGATCACAAGAGTCTAAAATATCTGCCTACCCAGAGAGAGCTCAATTTGAGACAGAGACGATGGATGGAGTTGATTAAAGACTATGACTGTGTAATCGACTACCATCCAGGGAAGGCGAATGTAGTTGCAGATGCCCTGAGCAGAAAAGCACTGTTTGCTCTGAAGGCTATGAATGTGCATTTGCAGCTGAATTCAGATAATGCAGTAGTAGCTGAATTGATATGCAGACCCAATTTGATTCAGCAGATTTCAGAGAAACAGAAGCAGGATGCTAGAATTCAGATGATATGTGAACAGATCCCAGAAGGGAAGCATCCGGACTTCTCAATCAGAGCTGATGGTATTGTGTGTTTCAGAGACAGGATTTGCATTCCAGAAGATGAAGAATTGAGAAAGATAATCCTGACAGAGGCACACAGTAGTTCGTATGCGATGCACCCCAGGTAGCACAAAAATGTACAGAGACTTGAAAACTCAGTATTGGTGGTCTGGTATGAAGAAGGATGTGATAGAATTTGTGAATAGATGCATGACTTGTCAACAGGTGAAAGCTGAACACCAGGTTCCATCAGGATTGTTACAACCAATAGCAATACCTGAATGGAAATGAGATCGTATCACTATGGACTTTGTCACTGGATTGCCACTCACCCGGAGTAAACACGATGCAGTATGGGTTATAGTGGATCGATTGACAAAGTCAGCACACTTTCTACCTGTCAGAACTGACTATTCCCTGGATCGACTGACAGAATTATATATCAGAGAAATAGTCAGATTGCATGGAGTGCCTGTATCCATCATCTCAGATAGAGATCCGAGGTTTACATCCAGATTCTGGAAGAAGTTTCAAGAAGCCTTGGGTACTCGACTGAGTTTCAGTACAGCCTTCCATCCGCAGACAGACGGACAATCAGAAAGGGTGATTCAGGTGCTTGAAGATATGCTCAGGAGTTGTGTAATTGATTTTGAAGGAAGTTGGGCGGATCATCTGTTCACTTTTTGTATGATCCAATAAAATTCGACAATTGACCGATTTTTTCAAAAATAATCCTATCCAACCGAAATTCTAACGTGATCCGACCCGATCAAAACCAAATTGAATTGGTTCGATCCGATTTGGTTCGATCAGTTCGTCGACCTATTGAGCTATATAAATGAGCTGATTTTTTACACTATTGTTTTTCATATTTTAAGCGTATTAATTTAAGCCTCAAGTTCTCCACTTTACAAAAATTGACTTATATTTATTTAGAAACCTCCACATGAGGCTTAAAAAATTCATAATGTAAAATTCAATATAAACTTATTCAAATGACATTCCAATGAATTTGAAATCTTAACTATTACAACACAATAACATTCTACAAATAACAAGCATAACAGTCCACAAACAATTCCAAAATAATATATAATAATCCAAATATTAATTCATAATAATAATATAATAAAAAAATTCCAAATAAACAATAAAAATTCTTCATTCTTGATTTTGCTCCATTAACCTTCAACGAGTCCGAATCATTCTTCATTGCTCAAAGCCATCTCAAACTTCAAAATTATTCAATCTGAATCTATACATTTAAAAAACAAATAGTTATACACATGTTTTCATGCTTCAAAGAATAACAAAAAGTAAATTATAATATCAAAAAATGTTTACTACTTACCATTGATAAGTTGACATCTTGTAATCTTGAAGTGATTGCTCACTACTATTCCGCTTCCGGATCTACTATTGTCAATAATGACAATACTTCTGACAACTTTACAAGCTCTAAATAAAAATAAAAGTAAAGTATTTATAAAAATAAAACATGATAATATAACAAGATATGCATGTATTTAAATGGATTAATAAACAAAAACTACTTACTGGATTCGCATCTTCATTGAATTACAAGTTCTCTAATATGAATCATCATTTTGTGCATGCATAATCGCTTCTTGAACTTCACTAGTAGAATATTTACATTGAAACCAATTTTCAATACAAATCAAACATTCATCGTTTTAGGATTCAATGAACTCTTAAATGGATCAATAAAACGTTATCCATTACTAAAAGCGGACTTGGAAGCTACAGTAAAAATCGGTATTGCAAACAAATCGTTTGCAATTAATGCCAAATGGGATAGTGTGTACTAGAAACACTCCACAAGGTAATATATCAAAATTAGAACTTTTACGTTCAACTGGTTCCAACAAATACCTCTCCACCTAAATTTTTTTCCTCTAATATTATCTTGCTTCCAACTGTCTCTAAGAAAGCAACTGAAAGGTCAAACTGCGAGCTACTATTCCCACGTTCTACAGTATTGCCAACATCACTAAATGGGAAAATATAATAAAAAATAGTACTACCATTACCGTGTAATACATTATAGCATTCATACAACTCAATTAATGCATCTTTGATGTCTGCGGTCATTGATTCATGACTAGTTGCACCATATAAAACTGCAAAACAATAAGACCCATATTGCAATTTGTACCTAGGATTGAGCACAACTGATATTATCAACAACTTGTTTGTGGTTTCCAAACTCCCCCAATATTGTTCAAATTTGGTCTTCATGCTAGAAAGCCATGTCACGCACAAGCAAATTCGATCATCACTCATTGATGTTAATTGATTGTTAATTGTGCTCCATTTGTGAAAATATAAGTTTGAAGTCACATTCAATGAAGCACTAAACAACATAATAACATAATAAAAAGTTTTTTAAGAATTGGACAAATATAGCATTCTCCCAATACTCAAACTGAGGTGACCCAATCTGATTTGCCCATTTTCACTCTCCTTGAAGTAGTTTTGGTAATGTCCATCTTCCTCCTCCATCCGTTCAAATACTTTTATAAATTTGAGTGAACTCACAAATATTAGGTAAGTGGAATTCCACTTAGTAGGCACAAACACTACAAGCCCTTTACTTTGAATTTCCTCATGCTCCACACATTTTTTGAATTTATCAAAACTACTAGAAGACGATTTTACAAATTTCACGCTATTGTGTATGGCAACCACCGAATTATTCATTCATTTCAACCCATCATTCACAATTAAATTCATAATAAATGCACAACACCGCAAATGCAAATATTTCTCATCCAAAATTGTACCATCTGCTTTCTAGCTATTCAGCTTTCTTTTAACATAAAAAATAGTTGTATTGTTGAAAAATGCATTATTCACAGTAAATATGAAAACTCTATCAATACCCAAATCAATTAAAACTTTCTCAATACATTTTTCAATGATGTCTCCTTTATGATCAGCTATTTGACTAAAACTGAAAATCCTCTTTTGTAATTGCCAATGTTCATCTATGTAATAAGCTGTCACAACCTGTAATTGATATTTTAGATTGATGTCCAAGTATCAGTGGTAAGACAAACCCTCACTTTATTCTTTCTAAGTTTTTAATCAAAGATGTATTTTCATTAACATACAATTGCATAATGTCCCCTAACTATTTTTCTTCTAGATGGGATATCAAATTTACGCATACCCACACGATAGAACTTTGAAAACTCTGTTTCTCAACAAATCTAAATGACAACTCATCAACAATCAACATCTTAGTCAATGTGCCTTCCTAGTATCCTTCAGTTCAAATGTAGCCAAACCCATACTACTTGCACACTTCTCATTTGTAAATTATGACACACGAGTTTGTTTTACTTTTACTAGACACGTTTGTTTTGAGTCCTCATCAGCTAATTTGGCTTGTAGTTTTTGCACTGGTTTTTTGTGAGCCTAAGCATATTGATGTGCCATTTGATCCCGAGTCACAAGCATAAGTTTGTGGACAATAATTGCAACATGCTCTTATTCTCCCATCTTCTTCATATGGTGTGAAATGATTCCATGCATCTAATATTTTTCTACCCTTTCCACCCTCAGGTTTGAGACAATTTATATCTTTTTATTAACCCTTTTATCTAAAGACACATGTGGAAACATCACAGTTCATATTCTGTATGATATAAAAACAACCAATTTAACTATTAACTAAATCACAACAACTAATAAAACTAAATCACAGCCAATACTAAAACTTAATCACAGCAACTAAAAGCAGCAACAAAAAAAATTTATAATCCTTATTTTTCATCATTAATAATTTATTATTAATTCTCGACAATACTAAATAAGTCTCGATCACACAATAAAAAATTAGTCACGATGCAAATAACTATCAGTCACATAAAAAAAAAATCAAGTTTCAAATGTCCAAAATGTTTATTAGTGAAACACAAAATATTGCAACTTTAATCGCGACTTACTTTGTAACATCCCGGATTTCGGGTAATGAATTTTGATATATGTGAAATATGTGAAAAATAAATTTTTACTATTTGAGGGGGTGTAATTAAATGTAAACGTAATTAAATGTATGTTTATTTTATGATTCTCCAGCGGACCAGATTGAATAGTGAAAAATGAATAGTGAAAAATGAAAGATTGAATAGTGAAAAATGAAAAATTGAAATTGGACCAAGTGAGTATCGCGACCTGGTCACCGCGACCACAGGTCGCGATAGCTCGCTCGCGATGAAAATGACAAAATCAGGCAGTGAGTATCGCGACCAGCCACCGCGACCACAGGTCGCGATGGACTGCTCGCGATGAAATTGTCAAAATCGGGCAGAGAGCAGCGCGACCTCTCGCGCGACCAAGGCGCGCTCGCGACGAAGGCGGTGTGCGCATTCCAGTGAGCATCGCGACCTGGTGCCGCGACCACAGGTCGCGACGGCGGTCGCGATAGCGAAAAAAAATATATAAAAAAAAAGAAGAAGTTTCTCGCAGAAGCGAGAAAACAGAACAGAAGAGAAAGAGAGAGAAAGAGCCGAGAAAAAGAGAGAAAAGGAGAGAAAAGAGAGAAGAAAAAGAAGAAGAAGAAGAAGAAGAAAAGAAAAGAAAAAAGAAAGAAGAGGAAGAAGGAGAAAGGAAAAAGAGAAGGGAAAGAAATCGTGGAACCGCGGTTGGTCGAACGAAAAACGGTACCGAGGTTGGTGTACTTTCGATTTCGAAATCTTTACGAAAAGTATCTCGTTATTATTTTCGTTTTCGTTTCCGTTTTCGTTTTCGATTTCGTTGAAGTTTTACGTTTTCGATTTTCGTAAGAAACTTGTTTATTTATATGAAAAATTAATGATTCATATATATCTATTGTTGATTTGGAATGATTTTATGATAGATCGTATTTAGATCGTGTTTTCGAATATTCCGATTGTTACGATTTGTGAGGAATACTTGATTTAGTTGCTTACATGACTATTGTTTATGATTTGTAATTTATTGCGAATACTTGAAAATCGTTTATTGTAACGGCCCTAGGATACTTAGACATAGAAATGGATATAGGAGGTTGGTATACCAGCTCGGTTTTACTGAGCAGTACTGCGCCGTTATTATTGTGTGATTGTTGTTGCGGGGAAATCTCGGACAATCACACCGATTTTAGTGATCGTTGTTGCGGGGAAATCTCGGACGATCACAATGATACTAGCGATTGTTGTTGCGGGGCAATCTCGGACAATCGCGATGATATTAGTGATTGTTGTTGCGGGGCAATCTCGGACAATCACGTGATATCAGTGACTGTTGTTGCGGGGCAACCCCGGACGTCACATTGACCCATATTCCAGTCCTAGAATGTTTAGTATTCTAGTGGGCCAGAATTGATTGAAATTGAACAGTGAACCGAATGATTTTATTGATAGCATTCATTATCGACTTCATTATTGAAATTAAAGTAATTGGAATTGTTTAATGCTTTGATTTTCGAAATTTAATTGTTTTGAAATGCAATAGAAATGGAATTGTTTTGAAATATTTATATTGTGATTTATTTAATTGAGTTTTTAGTACACCCACTAAGCTTTATACTTAGTGCGTTAGTTTGTTTCTAACGCGTAGGTACCAGGAATCCAGAGGAGGCTAGAGACTGAAGGAAGAACGAGTTGCAGACCGAGTCACAGAGATTGTATAGTTGGGTAGCTATATTTTTTATGTGTATATACATTCTGGAAGCATGCATATACAGGGAATTTGTAAATACGTTTTGTAAAACGTTTCGTAATTAATTATTGTATGATTTCTGTCTTTTATTATTTAAATGTAAATAGTAAAGTCTGATTTGTTTTATTTTATAAATTGTGATGAAAGGTTTTGATAAGTCGCACTAAACGGCAGAGTGTGCAACTGTTTGAAATTCTATAGAAGTGTTGTTGGAAATTGTATTGGAATTGTTATATGTAAAAACAGGTTTGGAAAGTCCGAAAAACAAACGGCACTCTGCCGAATTTTTGTAAAAAAAAAAAAAAATAAAAAAAAAATAAATTTATTTATTGTTATGGGCTCACAATGATTTTAAAATGTAAAAATGAAGTTTTGAAAGAGTTTTGAAAGACCGAGTAGCGCTCCCCGGGTCGGTCCGGCCGGTTCGGGTCGGGGGGTGCTACATACTTAGAGTTGGAAGTAAGTATAAAAAACATAATCAGCAACAACAACGAGATCGACAGCAGAATATGATATAATTAGAGACCATAACATAAAATTTTGATAGGATAGAATAGAATATAAAAACCTTTCAGCAGCGGCGGGACTTAAGGCTAGCGACGGGACCTACGATGGCAGGACATGAGCCGAGAGAAGGGACCTGCGACGGCGGGATGCGAGGTGAGCAGCGGGACCTACGACTGTAAGTCACGATGAGATCGACGGCAGCGGGACGATGATAATTAAGGATTGGCGAAGATAGAGATGGTGGACAAGAATCAATGAACAACCAGATGGTTTTGAAGAAAGCGTTTAGGATCGTGCTTTGTGAGGCTAAAAAAAAAAAATGACTAAATGAGGCAATAGATTACAGTTTGTTTTAATTTCTATATCTGGTTACTAGTTCGGTTCTCGGTTCAAAAATCCGAACAGCGAACCGAACCAGTAATGACCAGTTCTTAAAATTATGAACCGAATGAATCCATAAGAATCTTGAAC
>CM010612.1:10344003-10544003 GCA_003430845.1 Xanthoceras sorbifolium | reverse complement strand
ATTGAATATTTAATAACACTATTTTCTCATTTCAAATATGTTTTAAGTTCTTATCAAGTAGATATATAATATTTAGGGTTAGGTTTTTTTCTAATTTTAATATACGAGGGGGATGATTTGATTGGAAAAAATTTTCATTGAAAGTTTTGACCAGCTTTTCGTTTAAGTTAAAGGCTGAAGTTGAGTTGGACTAGCTTTGATTTTTAGTTGTAGTTTTGGGCTAGATTCTTCAATAAGTCACTTTCAGGAGGTTTATCAAATGACTTTTGGACCATAGCTTATTGAATAAGATAAAAACGTTTGTTTAAAAGCCGTGTCAAACTGGCCCTTAGTAAGGTTGGACTGAAAATAAGCAAGCATTTTCTTGAGATAAGAAAAGGGATCTTTCAACTGGAAGACAACTAAGCAAAAGCAACATCTGAAGAAATGTCATTCATATCCATGCTTGAATAATGTTATAATGGAGCAAGACAAGACATGTTAAGGTTAGAAATTTCCTTTTTTTTTTGCAGGAGCCTTACAATTTGCTAGTAGTGAAGGATTAATAGCAGCACCAGAGCCAACACATGCAATTGCAGCCACCATCAGAGAAGCTCTCCTTTGCAGAGAGACTGGAGAAGCAAAAGTAATTCTCATGGCCATGTGTGGCCATGGTCATTTTGACCTCACATCTTATGAAAAGTATTTGCAAGGGAATATGGTTGACTTGTCATTTGACGAGGACAAAATAAAAGAATCTCTGGCCAAAATTCCTCAACTGGTTGCATGAAAGTCGGAAACAATTGAGTAAAATGTAGTGTTGTAGGTGAAAATTTGGAACACAAGATCATACTGTTATAAATATTTATTTATCTATTTAATAAAATGTTTATTCAAATTAATATATTTATATTTAATTAATTATTATTTAAATTTTAAATATTTTATTAATAGGTGTCTTGAAGAGACACAATTGTTCAATGTTCTGAACGTTCTTTGTTTATTAGATAAAAAAACAGAAGTTTTAAACGCTTTTTTTCTCTTCTTCCTCGTTGAAAACAAAATACATAATAAATCTCTCAAAATATCTTGAATACATCAATCAATTAAAAGAGTGAACAAAGTAGTTCAACGGCCGATCTTTCTGCATTAGAAGAAAAGTCTAGTGTCATCGTATCTTGAAAGGGAATTGCCAAATATCTTGTGCAGAGGGGTGAATTTCCTTTATGGAAAGCGTTATCTATCGTGCTTCGACCGAGTACATTTTTCTTAATCTCTACTTATCATTTTTTTATATATATAATTATATCTTGATCTTGAAAATATGAATTTGAGTGATTACTATATCAAATAAAAGTGAATCTTTTGAGTCTCATATTCTTAAATACATATTGTTTTTCTAACACATACATCTTCTTTATGAGGTTCACTATTTCTGCATTTCATCCATTTGTGTAATTCTAATAATTGCTTGGCACGAATGGTGATGAACCAGTTGGATATCAACCGTTATAAACACGACTCAAGTCTTTCACATTTTGTAATTTTATTGATAAGAGTAGAACTTGAAATTATAGATACAAAGTGAAAGTGCATCATCATCACTTAGTTATAGTTATGAGTGGATGTAATATGGTATCTTATTTACTAGTTGTAACTGTTATTAAATTTATCATAGCGTTTCATAGTCAATAAAGATAGTATTTATTTGGGATATCTAATTGAGTTTTTTTTTTAGATGTTTTGCCTTACCCTTCCACTTATATAATTGAATAAATTAATTAATGGGATAATAAATATTTCACTTATATAATGGAATTGTTGTAAATTGTGATGTCCACCATATTAAACAATTATTATTTTATTTAGTTAAATTGTAATTGGTTGAGTGGTAGCGAGGGTGGCAAGAAAGGCTATATAAACAAGCCTATCTTGTTGAATTGTACACAACAAAATTCTCCAAAAAAAAAAAAAAGCTGGTGGTGTTTTTGATTGACTGGTGGTGTTTTTGATTGATCGGTTTTTTTTTGGTATGCTTCCTCCTTTAGTCCTTTTATACTTCATTTTTATTTTATTATTATAATATTATAACACGTCATCAGTATGATTAATTTATTATTATATTTTGTGATTGTTACTCTGCTGGATCTTTCATATTAGAAAATAAGTCTAATCTTATTTATATTTATAATATTACAAGCTGAAAATTATAAAGTAAATAAAAGAGCCAGAAGCTTTAAAGATTTAAATCCAGTAAGAACCTGAGATTCTGGAGCTAGTAATATTCAATTAATTTATTATTTATATATTTAATTAATTCAGTAAGAACCTGAAGTTCTGAATCTAATAATATTGATTTTAATTTACTGTTCATATATTTTATTTATTGTCATGCATATTTACTGATATACATTTAAGTTAGCTATACCTACATCATTTACTGTTTATGCATATTTATTTATTGTTATGTATTTAAGTTGGCTATACCGACGATATTTATTATTTATACATATTTATTTATTGTTATACATATTAAGTTGACTATGCCGACATAATTTATTATTTATGCAATTTATTTACTGTTGCGCATCTTAAGTTGGCTATGCCAACATTATTTACTATTTATGTATTTTTATTTATTATTATGAATTTTATTGCTTTTAATTTTAATTAAAATTTTGCATATATAAGTGAAATATATATGGTGGAAATTTAAATTTTATTGCATCAGACCAAAAGTTCTGATTCTACATGTAATATTCAGACCAAAATTTCTTATTCTACATGTAATTTTCAGACCAAAAGTTCTGATTTATTCTGATTATATATGTAATTTTCAGTCCAACAGTTTTGGATCACTTCTGATTCTATATGTAATTTTTAGATTCAGAAGATCTATACATGATAAAATCTGCGGATTAAGATTTGATGTACTTTAAATTTCTGGAGACAATTACGTGTTATGGGTCATTGATGCTCATCTAAAATCTGAAGACCTAGTATATTACTATTACAGAACCAGAAGTTCTGTGGCAATAATTAAAGACAGATATTACCACGAGAAAGGAGTTGTTATTCCTACTGCCCGACCAATTCCGTAACATTCCCAAGAGTGAATGCTAATACATACATAAACTTTGGACATGACCATAATTATGGTCGTGGGCATGGATGTAATGGTTATTAATTTTCAAATCACTATAATACCAAAGACATTCCCTAGAAGTGGAATGTTTATAAAGTTAACAAGATAAGAGCAAAAGTTTACATCATAAACCCGTAGAATAATAAAGACGTTTGTTTTAAATATGTAGCGAAAGGACATTGGGATCGTACCTGTCGTACACTCAAACACTTGATAGAGATTTATTAAATTTTTACTTACTAAATATTTCTTCTATCTTCATTACTTTTTCTTTATATTGATCTAATATATTTCATTTTTATTAATTTGATATTTAACACTATTTTTCTTTTATCAAAAAAATATAAATCTAGAAAATGAAATGTTTGCTATTGATAAACAAGACGGAGATATATGTCTTGCTGATAATGCAACGACACATACAATCCTACGAAATTAGAAATATTTTCGGAGTGTGACTTTGCTCAAAACAAAGGTTAATATCATATCAGATCCAGTAGATCTGATTGAAGGCTTTGGAAGAGCCACAATATTTTTACCAAATGGTACTAAATTATGTATCAATGATGCTTTATATTCAAGCAAATCTAGAAGAAATCTGCTTAGTTTCAAAGATTATTGAGACTATAAACAAAAAAAATGTTGAATATCTATGTATTTCTTCCAATGATTCGGACTAGAAGCTCATTGTAGAGAAGCTGCGTGCTTTCTCATCCGGATTATATTATACGGTTATAAAAAATGTAGAGACTTATGCAATTATGAACCAGAAGTTCTTAGATCCAAAAATATCTATGCTTTGGCATGACCGTCTAGTCACCCAGAATCTACGATGATGCGTAGAATCATTGAAAATTCTCATGGACATTCATTAAATATCCAAAAGATTCAGTTATTACGTGAGAATATATATACTGCATGTTCATAAGAAAAGTTAGTAATGAGACCATCTTATTCTAAAGTTGATTTTGAATCCCCATCATTCTTACAAAGAATTCAAGGGGATATATGTGGACCTATTCATTCACCAAATGGACCATTCCGCTATTTTATGGTTTTAATTGATGCATCTGCAAAATAGTCACATGTTTGTTTATTATCTACTCGTAATGTTGCTTTTACTAGATTACTTGTACAGATTATCAGACTTCGGGCACAATTTCCAAATTATCCAATAAAGTCAATACGCCTTGATAATGCTGGTGAGTTTATATCCAAAACTTTTTATGAGTATTGCAAAGCAGTTGGGATTGATGTTGAATATCTAGTTCCACATGTGTACACCCAGAACAGATTAGCAAAATCATTTATCAAACATCTCCAGACAATTACGAGAACTTTATTATTAAAAACACAATTACCAAGTTCTGTTTGGGGACATGCAATTTTACATGCAGATGCATTAATCCGCCTCTGACCTACTGCATATCACCAGTATTCACCATTACAGCATGTGTTTGGTCATCAGCCTAATATATCTCATTTACGTACTTTTGGTTGTGCTGTATATGTCTCAATTGCTCCTACTTAAAGAACTAAATTGGGTCCCTAAAGACGTTTAGGGATATATGTTAATTTTGATTTACCATCAATTATTAGATATTTGGAACCTTTGACGGGTGATTTTTTTACTGCACGATTTACGGATTGTCATTTTGATGAGACAAATTTTCCATCTCTAGAGGAAAGAAAAACTTATCCTAAAGAGAAGCATGAATTTTCTTGGAAGATTTCAAATTTGATCCATTTAGATCTATACACATCTCAGTATGAGAATGAAGTGCGCAAGATAGTGCATCTTCAAACAATTGCTAATCAGTTACTAGATGCCTTTACAAATATTAATAGAATAACAAAATCGTATATATCAGCTGCTAATGTACCAGCTCGGGTGATTGTTCCAGAAGAACAATCTAAACAATTGCCAGTAACTAAATCATCTGCTGAACGACAGAAGCGTGGCAAACCACTTAGATCAAAAGAGACAATTCCCCGGAAGAGGAAAGTAAATTATCAGAATTCTGATGTAAATAAAACTTGAGTTACAAATAAATCCACTTTCTCTGGATCAACTCTAGTAGATTTCAATGTCCTTAAAGAGACACAAGTCCTTGAAGCGATAAAAGCCCCTGAAGTGGCAGAAATCCCTAAGAAGATACAAGAAACTAGAAATGAAGAAATGTCTATAAATTATACGAGAGAAATGTGGAATCGTGAAAAAACAATATAAATTATAAGAGAGAAATGTAGAATCGTGAAGAAACAATCATCGATGATATATTTTCATACACAGTAGCTACTGAAAATTATTAATGATGATTGTGAATCTCATAGTATTAATGATTGTACACAAAAACATGATTGGCTTAAATGGGAAAAGGTAGTTCAAATATAATTGAATTCATTAGTCAAATGTAAAGTATTTGGACCTGTAGTTCAAACACCTGAAGATGTCAAACCTGTTGGATATAAATGGGTTTTTGTACAGAAACGTAATGAGAAAAATGAAGTCATGAGATATAAGGCACGACTTGTAGCGCAAGGTTTCTCGCAGAGACCTGGTATTGATTTTGATAAAAACATATGCACCAGTGATGGATACGATTACGTTTCGATTTTTATTAAGTTTGGCTGTTTCAGAAAAGATTGAAATGCATTTAATGAATGTAGTGGCCGCTTATCTATATGGTTCACTCGATTCAGATATTTATATGAAAATCCCTGAAGGATTTAAAATATCAGAAGCATATAAATCGAGATATCGTAATTTGTATTCGATAAAGTTGCAAAGATCCATGTATGGATTAAAACAATCTGGACAGATGTGATATAACTGTCTTAGTGAATATCTGATCAAAGAAGGGTATATTAATGATCCGATATACTCATGTATTTTTATAAAGAAATCTGAATCTGGATTTGCTATTGTAGCAGTATATATTGATGATATGAATTTAATTGGATCTCCTGAAGAGCTCCTGAAAACTGGTGAATATTTGAAAATGGAATTTGAAATGAAAGACTTGGAAAAAATGAAGTATTGTCTCGGCCTGGAGATCGAGCATAAACCAAACGGAATACTCGTCCATCAATCAGCATGTGTTGAAAAGATTCTGAAAAAAGGTTTAATATGGACAATACTCATCCGTTAAGTATTTATGTGGTTGTTAGATCTCTTGATCTTAAAAAGGATTCATTTCGGCCTAAAGAAGATGATGAAAAGATACTTGGTTCAGAAGTACTATATCTAAATGCAATTGGTGCTCTATTATATTTTGCAGTTTTAGTAAATTTATTGGCAAGATTCAGTTCAACACCAACTCGAAGACATTGAATGAAATCAAACATATTTTCGTTACCTTCGTGGTACAATAGATTTGAGATTATTTTATGCATCTAACAATTTTTCAGGTTCAATTGGTTATGCTAATGCTGGATATTTATCTAATCCCCATAAAGTTCGTTCGCTAACGAGATATGTTTTTACCTATAATAGCACAACAATCTCATGGCGATCCACAAAGCAGAGTCTTATTGCTACATCCTCCAATCATTCTGAGATCCTTACACTTCATGAAACAAGTCGGGAATGTGTTTGGCTAAATTCTATTATTCACCATATTTGAAATATATGCAGATTTCCATCATCCACAGAGATGCAGACGCCAATATTTGAAGATAATGAGGCTTGTATTATTTAGATCAAAGGAGGATATATCAAAGGAGATAGAACCAAACATATTTCTCCAAAATTCTTCTATACTCATGAACTTTAACAAAGTCGATAGATTAATATCAAACAGATACGATCTACAGATAATCTTGTATATCTGTTTACTAAAACATTGCCAACATTAACGTTTGAGAAATTAGCATATGGCATTGGCATGTATTGGCTTTGTAAACTACAGAATTATTTTTATCAGGGGGAGCATACAATCAGAGGGAGCAGTTTTTTAAAGATAACAACATATGTGCACTGTACTCTTTTTCCCTTCGACCGGATTTTGTTCCACTGGATTTTACCAGTAAGGTTTTTAATGAGGCAGTTTCTGAGCACATCAAATATCATTTATGATCCAGAAGATTATTGTATTTATTATATACAAATTTTAGATTATTTACTAATATATTAAAATAATTACTTTAAAATGGTGTATATATAAGGGAGAATGTTGTAAATGGTGGATGTCCACCATATTAAGCAATTATTATTTTATTAAGTTAAATTGTAATTGGTTGAGTGGTGGGTGACTCACTCTCATTGGTTAGTGAGTGTGGCAAGAATGACCATATATACAAGCCTTGAATTGTACACAACAAAATTCTCTAAAAAAACAAAAGCTGGTGGTGATTTTGATTTAATGGTGGTGTTTTAGATTTCTCGGTTTTTTTGGTATGTTTCGTCCTTTAGTCCTTTTATTACTATTATATTATAACAGGAATAAATAAATTAAATTTTCAACATTTCAAACATCAACAAATAATAAATCAATGTATAGAAAAGCTAAGAAAAATAGCGGGGCTAAAGATTTAACACATACACAATACATTTATTTATAAGATTGTTATTTATTTTTTAATTTTAGGAGGAGAAATTCAAAATCAAAATCGCAATTTTATTGAGAGATGATCAATCACTACTCTCATTATTTTTACTAAGAGTGGTGATGGATGCAGTAAGACGATCATTTAATATTTACCTTTAACTTGAATTAGATAAAATAATTGACTGATTTGCAAATCTACAGCATATGATGAAAAGATTTTAACAAATATACACTGTGTTAGTTTTTTTTTTTTTTTTGTTAGTTAAAATTCAGCTTTTGGTTTATTTTTACAGCAATTTATCCGGACATCTTTGGTAGTTTGGAATGCAATTCACTATAAAATGTTTTAAAAAACTATGCAATAAATAGAGGGGAATAGTATTATTATGTATTTTTAAGTACAACTAAATAATTTTCTATAAAAAAAAAAAGTACAAATTGTAGTATTGAAAAATTAAATTTTTAATACCACTTGTAGGAAAAAAATTAAAAAAAATATTAAAACAAAGTGGAAGCATAATCTTTTTTATCGGAATAATCTTTTGACCTTTTATCTATTTTTATTTTTAATTGAAATCTGACATCATTCGAGTCAGAGGATACTACTAAAAACTATCGAGAGTAAACTATACGAGTCAAGGTCCGCCCCTTTCTACTTCCATTTTGGAAGTCATCACTCTTAACAATGGGAGGGGTCTACTCCCAACAAAGAGAGAGGTATATCCATATAATGCGCTTTTATGGAGAATGATAAAAATAATATATATACTACTAAGGTATTGAACCTTAGTCGCTTGAAGGAATTTGAGACTCCTCCAACTACCAAAGCAAGATACTTTTAGTAATTTTTTTTTAATTTAATTAAAATCAAAATTTTTTTCATTTAATTGAAATAAACTTTTAACTTTGATCGTTTGCCTGCCTTTTATTTTGGACATTTTGGCCTCCAAATTAATATTACATTAAATCACTAATAATATTATAATCCTAGAAGCTGTTGAGTAACGGGAAAATACGGCGTCGTTGGGTTCTGGTAATTAGAACTCATTGTATTACCGATAACGTTCGTGTTTGTCACTCTTGGTTCTCTCTCTATTGCCTAACTGAAGACGCTGCTATCATTCTCTATTGACGATTTTCTGGTTCAGGTAAGCAAAAAAAGGACGCCGTTACATATTCTTTTTTAGCTGGGTGATTCCTTTGGGGTCTGTTCTATATTTTTTATTTAGGGTTATCAGGGTAAACAAATACAAAACAATTATTATCTTCATTGGTTTTTATTAATTTGTCGTATGAATTCTAGGGTCTATTGTAGCATTTGGAAATTGTATGTAATACTAGTGGCTAATTAGCACAATTTTGGATCCCTAATCTGTGTTCCATTTGTTGGGTGCCCCTTATTTGTAGCTTAGATGGTAAACTGGCACGGGTTTTTCCAGTTTTCTCGTGTGTATAATTTGTTTGAATTTGATTGTAATAATCTGGTTTATTGGGCATGTAATTGTTTTCAAAATCATCAATACTATGAGGTTCACAATCATCATTAATAATTTTCACAATCTTGCATTTAATTTAATTAGACTGAAGGTGTTGTAATGATCTGAAATCTAAACGTGTTATGCATTGAGGAACATGTGGGACATGGTTAGAAATCTATGCAATTGTTTCTTCAATATTTTTTTCGTCCAGTATACTTGACTGCATTGCTCTTTGAAGCAAATGCTATGTTTGATTTTTTTTTCTTTTTTTCTTTTTTCACTTGAGAGTAGAGTTATTTGTTAGATACACAGAATTAGAGCTTTTCAAAGCACATGCATGCATTTTGTTTCCTGGGGGATGGCTTGCAAGCCAAAGTTCTTTAATGCATGTATCTGTTGTTGTAGATATTACTTGGCTCAATTGTAGAAGGCTACCTACAATGGGAAGCAAAGGTCGAATCCCACCTCATCATCCGAGGCGTCCTCTTCCAGTCCCTGGCATAATGCATCCTGATCCGTTTGGACATGGAATACGTCCAATGTCGGGTCCCTTTCCTCCTTTTGATATGTTGCCACCTCCAGAAGTTATGGAGCAGAAAATTGCTGCACAACATGTGGAGATGCAAAAGCTTGCAACAGAGAACCAGAGGCTTGCTGCTACCCATGGTACCTTGAGACAAGAACTTGCTGCGGCTCAGCATGAGTTGCAGATATTGCATGCTCAGATAGGAGCTATGAAGTCTGAGAGAAATCAACAGATGGAGAATCTAACAGACAAGACTGCCAAGATGGAAGCTGAACTAAAAGCTGCAGAGCCTGTTATGTCAGAGTTGCAGCAGGCAAGGGGAGACGCTCAGAAGTTGGTTGTAGCAAGGGAGGAACTTATTGCTAAAATGCATCAACTGAATCAGGATCTTCAGAGGGCTCACACTGATGTGCAGCAAATACCAGCTCTGATGTCAGAACTTGAGAGCCTGAGACAAGAATATCATCATTGCAGGTGCATGTTAAACTTCTATATACAGGTGTCTTAGAAGCAAATTTTCGAGAAATTAACTTAAGATGTCTGGCATAATGAAGGGGGACATTATTTCTAGTTGCTTGCCTCATGTAGATTTGACAGAATGTTCCTTTTTATACATTCTTTTTACTATTTCTTGAAGCATGCTATACGTGTGTCAATTGTTTGAAGCTATAAAACTGGAAATAAATCAAGACCTGATTTGAGTACTTCTTGCCAATTGAGTTGTGATCCGCGTAAGTAGCATCTAGAATTGAATCCAGAGCTGCAAAGAAAAGAAAATCGAGTAGCTTGTGGGCCGGTCGTCATTGCACACTAGCTTGATTGCTTATTTACTGTGAACCAGAATTACTTTCTTTCCTATTTATAACTTCAGATTTGTGTTTGTCGCTGGTTCGATCACTACTCTTAAATGGATGGCGAACAGATTTCGACGAGTGAATGGGTTATTTTGAAAGTTATTTTCATGTGTGCTGTAGAATTCTTTGGAGTCAAGTTTGTTGTGAATCATTACTATTGGAACTTGCCCGGTTTTGTAGAACTTCAATTGTATGTTCTAACACCTAATTTTCTTGTCGTTCTGCAAAATCAATGACGTTCAATTATTTTGATCATGCAGGGGCACTTATGAATTTGAAAAGAAATTTTACAATGATCACCTCGAGTCACTTCAAGTGATGGAGAAGAATTATATGACTATGGCTAGGGAAGTGGAAAAGCTTCGAGCAGAGTTGACGAATCCTGCTAATATTGATAGAAGATCTGGTATTATTTCATTTTCTCTCTTCTTCTCTTCGGAGCACTCTTTTTTGTTTTTTTTCCTTCCTCGTTTCTCAGTTTTCTTTTATGTTATTTATGGTTCAAATTTGGCAATCAAGTGCAGGTGGATCTTATGGTGCCGTAAATGGGAACAATGAGAATGAGACTTCTGGACATCCTGTGGGACAAAATGCTTATGAAGATGGTTATGGTGCTTCCCAGGTGTGTAATCTTTCTCACTTTGTGCTGTACTTACCCTGGCCCCTCCATCTTGTTATTTTGTAATAACTTGTTTGCCTGGCTTTGCTTGTTGTTTCAAAGACATTCTATTGAAATGTTGTTCAACTCATTTGGTAAGGTAGTTGCATATTATAGTATTGATTAAAAGGATTTGGATTTTGGTTCCAAAAAAATATATAGATGGTGAAATGAAATTTTTTAGGTTAAAAGGAAATAATAGAAAACATGATTCTGCAGTTTCTCATTATGCAATTTCTTTATATTTAGTCACACCTATACTGTAATTGCAATTATTATCACACGTTTCTGCTCTTTTAGGGAGTAAGCATAAATGGAAGCAGTAAGATTTAAAAGCTGATGAAACTGCTCTATATTGCAATGCTATTCCTAGTCTATTCCAGCTTTAAATGTTGGGGAAAACAAATCATAATTGAGGTGTTCATATTGGACTAAATAGGTGGTGATTGTCTATTGGTATTGTATTCGCGGCAAGCTTACCTGCCAAAGAATCAAGGTTGTATTTGTCAAGAATTTTATGACAAGTCATGCTAATCGTTTCTTGGGGAAAAAGTTGGTCGATTTTGATGTTCTCTCTATTTTTCTTTTTATTTTTTCTTGAGTGAATTCGATAGAACGGAAAGATTTTATTACATGATGAATAAACAAATAATTTATGTTGTTATCTTTAGCAATTTATTATATGGTAGAACAATTGGAATCTCTGCAACAGTTAAACAATATAAACAAGTTTGGATAAGGTCTATGCGGTAAATTTTTTTTTTTTTTCTGTTTTATCATTTTCATTTGAAAACAAAAGAATTTTCATTTTTATATTTTCAAGATCTGAAAACGCATGTGGTAGCAATAACTAAAAATAGTATTTTGAAAAAGAATATATATTTTAGTAATGAATTATGATATAACTCTTACCTCAAGTGATTAGTGCTTTTTCTCCTCACTTTTGTGATACGAGTGATAGAGGTTTAAGGTCCACTTTTATCAATAAATTCACAAAATGTGGGGAGACTCCTTCCCTGTAGTGGGAGTTGCTTTCTGAACCGTGCTTGTAGTGGTTGATTTCACCGGGTCAATTTTTAAATTGATTCTTTTAATTAGAAAATATAAGGAAAATATATATATATATATATATATATTAATTAAAAGTTAATTTAAATTTGATTGGTGTTTTGTATGTTTTTTTCAAAATTATGATAAAAATAATAAATGTTTTAATAATCTCAAGAAAAGTATATTTGTTAAACATAATCCACATATATATATATATATATATATATATAAAATATCTAGAAGTTTAATTCTTTTTAATAAATAATTTTACATGTCAACTGCCAAACTAATAAAAATAAAAAATAAAAGTGCAAAATAGTGAAAACGTCAAAATGATATTTCCAAGTTTTGTTCAATAAAGTGAAGCATCTGTTTTCTTTTTTTTTTGGTTTTCTTTTCAAAATATGGATGATGATTTGTAAAACGTTATGAACAGGCCCTTGATGTTTTTCTTTTTTTTTAGAAAACTTTTCAAATTAAGATGATAAATAAATTTGTATTTTCAAGATTCAAGAATGCATATAGTAGTGTAATTAAAAAATAATTCTCTAAGCAAAAATGTTGATTGTGGGCCACAAATATTCAAAATTGTTTGTTAGGCCCAACTTCAAATTTGATGTTTACAAACTTACACTGGTTTCAAGAGTTGTATTTTGTGTATTTTAAATTTTTTTTTTGGTTCTTCCAAGTGAAACAGTCAATCTGTAAAACTATAAAATGACGCTGGATTGCTCTCTCTGTGCTTTTTTCTCTTTATTTATTTCTGAAATTTACGACACACTACATCCTATGCACAAACACAAATTTAATTAAATCACTTTCTCAGGTTGGTACGTTGTATGATCCTTTGATATTAGTATTGTGTTGCTTTGTTTAACCTCTGAGTAGTTAGAATGTTTAGATAAACTAATTATACAGACTATAAAATAATCTGCAAGTTATTATTTCGTAAAAGTAATTGAATTTAGAAATAGGTAGATGGTGTTAAACTCTATCTAATCATGACGGCTATTTTAAAAAAACTTTTTCTATCTGCTGGAATGGAAGTCTCATAATATTGATCAAGAAAAGAAATTCCATTGAATTTAGATGGAAATGACAACTGATGACTCTTCTTTGATCTTTTTGTGCTATAGGGGCATGCTTCTCTCATCCCTGCTTCTAATGCTGGTCTCGGGGCTGGTACCAATGTGAGAGCCGGCACTCCTGCTTATGTTGGAGCTCAATCTGGCCCCCCTGCAAAAGCTTCTTACAACACACCAAAAGCACCTGGTTACGATGCATCATCCAAAGGGCCTGGTTATGATGCATCTAAAGGACCTGGTTATGATACACAAAGGGGGGCTAATTATGATACTCAAAGGGGGCCTGGTTATGATGCACAGAGAGGTCCGGCTTATGATGCACAGAGAGGTCCTGGTTATGACTTGCAGAGGGGTCCTAGCTATGATGCACATAGGGGTTATGGTTATGATACACAGAGAGGAGCTGGTTACGATCCGCAAAGAGTAGCGGGTTTTGATGTGCAAAGAGGACCGGCTTATGATTCAAGGGGCTATGATGGACTGGCTAGAGGTGCCAGTGGACCACATGGCCAAGTAGCACCTCTGAACAATGTACCTTATGGGTCTGCAACACCGCCTGCTCGTTCTGGAAGTGGGTGCGAACCCCCACCTCGAGGTGGAAACCCAGTTCGGAGATGAAGCATGAGACATTGGACTGATACATACACTATGCAGCATCCTCTCAAAGATGGTTGATCCAGCTCTTGCAGAGTATATTGCTATCTTTGTGATGCATTTAGCTGAGACAGTGTACTGCCCCTTCTTTGCGGACAGTGTATCGGCAGTTGACATCTCACTTCCAAGCCTTTTTGGTGACATTTTTGTTGCATCTGTTTTTCTTATGATTGACAGAAATTCGTGGGCAGTGAGCAATATATTGCCTGGCATTCGATGTGATCTGAAATAGGAGCCATAAAATGGAAGAGAATTGATGCTAATTGTGCAATGATTCTAGTTTATATTTTGAAAGCTAAATGGGATCAGATTATTCCAGCTGGACGGTGGGTTTAAATTTTAGGTTGCTGGTTGCTCAAAACAGTGGTGGTCTATATTATTAAGAATTTTGTGTGAGACAAATTCATCAATGGTGTAAAAGTATGAATAGAGGAACTTGGTTTACTTCTCAATTTATTTTTCTTCTCTTTTTTCATATGAAAATCAACAAATAGCAAAAAAATAAAAAGACACTAGATGTGAACATTAATAAATTAATTCATTTTAAATGATTGAGATTACAACGAGTACTATTCTCAACGTATATTATAATTTTTATAAAATGCCCTGAATATAGGCACTATTGTATGTGAATTCAACTTTACGTTTATTATACAAACTATCTCGCTTTTTTATAGTTGTCATTTTGTCAAGACTAATAATAGTTGATTTAAAGGCTAAAAGATAAATCTATGTTTACATGTGATAAAATAAAATAAAAAATAATTTTAATGTCCACATTACTTCACCATAAATTTAAATAAATAATACATTAGAATAACTATTTAAATTTCCATATTTCAAATGTTAGGACTTCAAACCTGAAAAAAATATTCTAATAATTAGAGTTTTATATTGATGATGAATCATTTACTCATTGGGGAGAACCTTCCATGTTTTTTAAATTTATTTTTGCAAAAAGTAATTGGTTTTATGATTTTTATTAATTTTTCTTATTTTGAATTTTTTTTTTTTTAAAAGGAAACAAAAAGTATTTTTCTTTTTGTCCTAATATGTCAACTGTTTATTTTTTTTTAAATGCAATTGGTGTAGTTAGTGTAATTTAGCATGAAAAGAAATGAGAACAAAAATAAAAATAAAAAACCGGTCCAACCAGAAGTTTCCGGTTGACGGTTTGACTTTCGAACCATCCCAAATAAAGTGAAATAAAAAATAAAAACAAAATTCAAAACTTTTCAAATTCCCGGCATTTTGTTCTGCGCGGAAGTCGATTCTCTTCAACATCAATTGAACAGATCTGACGGTAAATCTTATCATCTGCAGTTGTTATAATTTCTATTATTAAAATTTGGTGATTACAGTTGAGTCCATCCAAGGCATGGAGTCGGTGGTGGCGACAGTGAGTGGTTACCATGGTTCAGAGCGGTTCAACCTCATCAAGCTGATCACTGGAGCCGGATTTAATTACGTGGGCGCCATGTCAAGTTCGACTACGCACTTGGTATGGACTTTTATTTGTAAATTCATTTATATTTTACATTTGGGTGGTTATTTATGATGTTGTTTTTGTAAATATAACTGGATGATTAGGTGTGTTGGAAATTTGAAGGAAAAAAATACGATCTTGCGAAGAAGTTTAGAACCATAGTAGTCAATCATGGGTGGGTTGAAGATTGCGTAAAGCACGGCAAACGAGTTTCTGAGCGTCCTTATATGTTGCAAAGGTAAATTTAACTATCTAAATATAATGAATTTTAGTAGAGCTTGATGCGTACTGATTTTCTTGTCAATGCTGTTTTTTGATTTTTATACTTATACGAATAGCAATCTATTTTTTGAAGTGGTTAAGATGAGGGTTTTTGCGTTTGAATTTGATAATTTAATTATGCAAGATTAAAATTCGTTTTCTCGTTTTTAGAACATTTGGGAAATGTGTGGGAGTTATTTAGTAGGGCTGTTGTATCTTGTATGATCCGGTGTGTAGTCATCTACATACAAATGCATCAGCAGCAAAATATTTTGTCTGAGGTACTAAATGGCAAAAAGGAATAAAACATAAAAAATTGATCAAAAGGAGTTAGAAATTGTTTCATGCGAACAACTGCCTTGGTTAGGCATTAGTTATGTTGCTCAAATTATTTTTTTCATTATAATAACCACTGTTGTTACCCTCTCTTCAGTTAATTTATGGTTTTCATATCGTGACAGTGCAACGTAGTGGCAAATCAATTAGTATCCATAGAAACCAATATGTTATATGGAACTTGAGATGAATATCAGATTTATGGTATTTGCTTGAGAGGGAACAGCAGACTTATTCTATTTATGTGGTAGTATATTCATTTAGTGGTTATTTCTTATTTGGCTATGTTGACTATACAATGATGCTTATCATGTCTTACATAGAGCATTGGACAGGCCTTTGCTTGTGTTATTTGCTACGAGTTATTGCTTCTTTGTGTTCTGCTATGAATATTACCCATGCAATCAAATGTAGCCTTCACACCTCGAATGTTTGATAAGCAAATTCATTTGACACTTTTTTGGGTTGAGAAAAGTCAAATATCATAGACTGGGAAATAATATAATAACACAATTTGACTGTCGTTATTCATTTTATGCTTGAAACAAAAAATTTAATAAACACTCAGTTAGATTCTATGGTACTTTGTTTATATAACTGTTAGTCTACTTTTAGATCATTTAGCACACAGATCAGAAAAGCATGATTTCGTGTCATCGTGATCTGAGATTTTATATCTGTAAGATTGAAATCTGTTTCCTCATTTTGTAAGTCTGTCTTTTCATCCCTCATTTATTTCATTTAACTCCAATGAGTGAATTAGTTAGCTATGTTTAATTTTGAGTTTTATTTGAATTTTTGGTTAGTGCTCCTAATTTCATTTGTCATTCATTTCATTGGGTAAGCTACTTGTCACTGCTGCTTAAATAACTAGTGAATTATGATCTGAGACTTAAACTTGTAGGTATTGATTCTTTGCAGTGGACAAGAGCTTGGACCTTTGTTGCTGGAAATCCCACTGTTCACCAAGAAACATACAGTATATTCTGACCAATCCTACTCTAATGACTCTGAAAAAGAAAAATCTGATACGCAATGCAGAGGTTCTGGCCCTGATGTTTGGACCGATTCGTTTTTGCTGAAAGAGGTTACCAATGCGGTCAACATGCCTTTCTGTATCAGTGAAAACTTTGTGCTACAGTTTTTACTCTATATCTGGTTTGAGGATTATATGCTTAAATCTCATCCTATTTATTATTGAAGTGAATAATTTTAAGGTGCAATGGAGGTAATCTGATGAACTATTTTGCATGCTACACTGTTGATCATTTTAGTTGATGGCATTGCAGAAATGGATCACTTACTCTATAAATGGCCTTATATACTCTTCTAGATTTCTTTCTTTATATTTCAAGTTTTGGTCGAGATTTGTTGGACTGGAGGCTACGTTACTTTCTTATGCATTTCCTCATTGAGAAATGACTTCAATGAATTTAGTGAATAACTCATTTATATATATTTATTATTTAGTTAAAAGCTTCATTTCAAAGTAGTTGTTAAGCATTTAATGATCCATCATAAGATATTTACCTTCTTTTTCTGTCACTTTCGTTGCAGAACTTATTACCGAAGATTGGAAAAAGCAAAGGTAGGCTTCACGAATCAAAGCCAAAACAGTTTAAGAAAACATCAAAGTGGGGACAACAGTCTAGTATCAAATATTGTTTTGAAGAGCCTCCTTTATCTGGATTAGTTAGGGTGGAGGTAACGAGTTAAAAAATTAAATATTTTCTGCTTCACATCGTTCTAATTTTTAAACTTGTTTCTTTATGATTTTTGTTGTATTTAATTTGTATCTACCTTTCCAATCTCTTTACAGTTTTTGGTATATTTAATTTTTATCTACCTTTCCAGTTTCTCATTAATAAATAGGCTGTTCTCTATTTTCTATAAGTTTTAGCTACAATTCTATTTCTGGATGACCTTCAAGCTATTAAACTTCTTGTTCAATTTTTCTTTTCTTCATTTTTTGCATAAATTTCTCAAAACTAATCCTCAAGTAGTAAGAAGGATTATTTGGTGATTAAAGAATCATTTCATGGTAACTGTGCCAATCACTGCTGCCCAAATTTGATTTACCATGTGCAAAACAGTGGAGAAAACATAAACAGTGGAGAAAACATACTTTATGTTTGAGTAAAGCCATTAGATTTACACGTGGCTATATTGACCACAAACCTAGTTTCATTTTTGATTTATAAAGCATGGAGCACATTAGTCCATTTTTAGGTCAAAGGCACATGCACTATATACTTATTCATCTTATATGGAGATGCACTATATACTTAGGCAGAATGATGAAGCTGTATCTAGTGTTCTTATATATGTTCATAGGTATCTGTATTTTTATCAGTTCATCGTGCTATTATAATATGACACTCTTAAAGAAATTACATTTCAGTCATATGATTTGATTAATTTCTTCTGATAATACGTACTTTTTACGACTTTGTCGAGTTGAATAGGAATTTTAAGAGTTACAACTTTGTTGTGTGGGAAGGGAAGTTGAAAATGAGATCAACCTGTACAAATACAATTTACTACTGTAATCTTGCTGCTCATAGTGCCAACTAATGTTGTTATATGATATCTTTCAAAGCATGTGACAACTAATGAAATTTAGATTCTTCTCATTTAAAATTCCCTGTTCATTTTGGCAATCTGTGTCGTGCATATTTTTCAGTTATTAGCTAAACCTGGTATTTCTACTCTTTCAGTTTGTTTACCATAGAGATATCTGCCCAATTTTTTATGGCTGATTTCTTTCTGATCATATTGTTTTTTTTGGTTGAATAGTATGAAGAATCAAGTTCTGATTCTTCTATCCATTCTGTGAGGGGGGAAAGGAAGGTTTTGAAGCATGAAGAGTCAAATTCTCATTCTTCTATCGTATTGAAGAGAGAAAAAAAGATTTGCAAGGGTGTCTGCAGCACTTCATTGGCTAAACCTTTAGGGAAAGGACGGAGACTTGTGAAGAAGAGTGTTGGTAGAGATGTCTTGGAGTCTGTGCTTTTGGAGTCTGATCAATATGAGCAAACCAGAACTGGAGGAACATCTGATGACAGATTCCATAATCATGGGGGAACAACTGAATGTTTTGAAGATTTTGAAGAATTAGTAGAGAGAAATCATCCACCTGCCCTAAAAGGAGTTCCACAAGATGGGTGCTCTGAGTTTGAGAACCTGTATGGGGAGGTCAATGATGCTGCTCAGATTGGACATGTTAACAGAATACCTACTTCAGAGGATGTATCATGTGCTATATGTTGGACAGAATTTAGTTCTACCAGAGGGGTTTTGCCATGTGGACATCGATTTTGTTATTCTTGCATCCAAGAATGGGCTGATCATATGGTATATTCTCGTTTTCTCCAAATTTTGATTAATTTTTGCAATAGCTTATTAAATTTCATATAGTATGCTAGTGTGGTTTTTTTTTCTTCATGTCTTAAAACAATGGTCGATGTGCAGCTTCCTTGATTACATTGGAAGACCATATTAGTAATTTGATGTATGACTTTGCTGTGTTTTTCTATTATGTGTTAACACGAATTTTCTGATTAATGAGGATTAAATTGCATTTGATAGTTAAGCTTTTTCTTTTTTCCTTTCATGCACTACTTTTTGCTTTTGGAATTATTTCAATTTTTGATATGGTTATGCCGGTGATGTTGCATGCAGGATAAAATGAGAAAGATTTCAACTTGTCCTTTGTGCAAGGCTAGTTTTGTGAGCATTACTAAGATGAAGGATGCTGCTGCTTCTGATCAAAAAATTTATTCCCAAACAGTTCCTTGTGCCTCGTCAACAATGGATATTGTCATGCTTGGAGATCAAGATAGACCCAGTATTGGTGCTCAGGTAATATTTAATCATCACTGTCCATAACATCTCGATTTGGACGATAAATTTAAAAATGCATCTTTCCTCTCGTTGAGATCGCATAATGTTTGCTAGAAGTTCAGCTGATTAGTTTTTTTTTATTTGTTTTTTCATTTTTCAATTAGGATTGTTCAGGATTAACAGGATACTTTAATGCCTTCTTATGCAAAGAGATATAGTACTTAGCTGTTTTAAGAGAGACATGGACAGCAGTAGGAGCATAACATTGCTAGAGTTTGACATTGCTAGAGTTTACATACTACTGTTGCTCGTTTTCCTACATTTTTAATTGTATAATATTAATAGTTATTCAATACAACATCATAACGTATGTGACCAAGAGGTCCTATGCCTGAATCTTGAAAATCCCCCATTATTATATTTAAATTACAGTACAAGAGAAATCAGTTCGTGTTTGTACCCACATGACAAATTTGTTGACTAAATTCTTCTACGAATGTGACGTGTTATAGTATAGGTATTCTTCTTGAGCTTTTCCTATAGATTTAAGCTTTCGGGATTACGCATAAGATTATAAAAGTCATTATGTACATATTGCATTTTTGTAATGGTAGCCTTTTTGTCTTTATAATAATCAAGTATAATCACCATGGAGTTTCCCTTGCTATTATCATAATTGAAATGGAAAGCAGGCCATAGTTTTCTGCCCTCTGAAGCTGTCTATTGAATGTGAATAATCGACTCATGACATTTGTTTTATGGGTCCAATAACTTTGGTGTGTGACATGAACATGGTTTTTCTTTCAGAGTCTCGCTACTACCTAACTATTCAGTATTCCTCAGTAACTATATTGTCCTAATGACAGCCTTTTTAAGTACACGTTTATCCAATGTGATTATTTTTTGTAAAAGTTTATCCTTGCGCTTAATCTTTTTCTGTTCTATTGGTGTTTAGGAGCTCTCGGTTCCAGCATGTGGTAAATGTCGTTCTCGGGAACCAGAGGACCTTCTCATCAGATGCCATCTCTGCCGGATTCGATGCATTCATTCCTACTGCTTGGACCCTCCGTTGTTACCATGGACGTGCGTTCATTGCCAGGACCTTCAAATGCTTTACCACTACAGCTACTAGTGAGTACTTATATGTAATGAACAGAGGTTGTCTTAATTCTGTACACATCATAGAGAAGTTTTTAGCTTAATTTTTTTACGATTGCATACTATATCATCTGAGATGGTATTTTACTGTAAACGGTCCATGGTGTAACCTACTATGAACCTGTTTCAGGAATTTGCAAGATCATCTCCAGATGTTATGTTTACATCTAATTATATATATGGCAGCCGATCAGGTGTGAGTTCCTGTACGTTTTTTTAATCATCTTGTATTCATTTTGCATTTGTGAAAATGGTCATATAGCACGGAGCTATATATGAGACAAAGCAAATGAAGGCTACCCCACTAAAATATTCTATAAAAGCATTGTGACCAAATAACCAAAACTCTTTCGGTAAACTGACTTGAGGTTTTGTTAGGGATTACTATATATTTCAGTGACCAATAATAATGTTATTAGTCTAACAATTAACTTTACATATTAACGTTAACTATACGTTAATAGATTTACATATGATATCATTAGTTTAATTTTAATTAGAAAGACCTTACATGGACATTGAATTATTGATGGCATACAGAACTGTACCATAAAACTTATCTGATATAAATATTCTATTGATCTAGTTCTACTATAGGGATGCACGTTTAGTTTGGAGAAAAAACACTTAGATTCGAATTATTAGGATTATAGGACAGTTTAGTAGAGCTTTTAAATAACCGCTTTTAGCTTATTAATAAGTTGTGATCCAAAAGTCGTTTAGTAAACTTCTTGAAAATAATTTATTGGAGAATCTAGCTCAAAGTTAGAGTTAGAAAATAAAACTGGTTCAATCCAACTTCAGGTCAGTAAATTTTAGTTTTTTTTTTTTAATTTTTTTAATTTATAAATTTGATATTAGAAGGTGTTTGGTAAAATACTCAAAAGTGGGTATTAAAGAAATTTTAGTTTTTCTACAACAGATTTTGAGAAACAGGTAACGAGATACTTTTTTAAAGTGATTCTTAAATAATCTATAGTGAAATTTTAAATTGTTTATATTATCCTTATTAATTTAATATTTAAATATTTTTATTCTCATTATAAATCAGAATTTAAATAAACAAAAACACTTTATTACTAAAATTTTTTAAAAAAATTATAACGTATAGCATAGAAGAGGACAACTTCTAAAAGCAAAAGGGATAGTGACATCCAAAAGGAGGACAATACCCATTAGATGCGAAGTGGATCTAAAAGCATCCATCTTTGTAGTAGCTCTTAGATTTTTATAATGTGAACATTCTTTGCCACAAAATTTAGTGGGATTACTTTTTGGAGAAATAAACAACTAATAGACGGCATTAAACCTTTACGCCCAACATCAAAGCTTCGTTTTCGTGTAGGGACCAACCTTTTTTTTCTGGCTTGTATTGTATTTCCATCCTCACCCTCATATCTATTTATCATTTATATTTTTTATGTGAAGGAGGAAAGGAGTACGTCACCCCAACTTCTTTTTTGGCATTTTTACTCCTTATTGTTTTATAACAATTCATGGCTTCTACCCAACAAATTAGGTTTTGAGCAGGTAGTGACAAGAAAGATGATAAACAAAGCACTCACTTTTGCTTTATTTGGGTTTTCACTTAAATTATGGTTTTGGGTCTTCTAACTAATACTCAAAAGTTCCATTGTTATTTCTCTGCCCTATTTTATTGAAAAATAATAATAAAAGAGGCTCTTTTTTTTTTTCAAAAAAAAAAAAAAAGAACTGCGGTTAGGTGGGTATGTATTTTTTTTTTTTTTGAAGGGGTGTTGGGACCTGTCGAGATTAACCACTAAACGCACAGTCCGGATATCTACTCCCATAGCGGGAGAATACTACTCCCACAATAATGGAAGAAAACTACCCACACATATATATGGTGGGAATCGAACCCTTTACCACTAAGGTGGGAGGAAGGTATACTTAATTATTTTACTACAAGTGAATGTGCAGGTGGGTATGTATTACACTCTCTCCAATCATATTACATCACGTTATGCGACTTAAACTCAGATTCTGAATAAGAGAAAAATTTTGGTGCAACCGATGTATGGGCAGTTATGCCCATGTGCACAATGCTGGGCTGCGGTTAGGTGGTGCATCGATTGTACTGAGTGACACGTGACGATCATTTAAAGTTAAAAGCCTATTTTTTTTTTTTTTAATTCCCATTTTGTCTCTTCATTTCCAGCTGAAGCCAAACCTCTCTCCAGTCTCCAGTATAATTTCTCGATTTTTCGTTGCCCACATCACGACATCAACTTACTGTGACTCCGTTGTTGTTTTCGGTGGCCTTAGTCGTCCAATTTTCAGTGGTCTTTGTAGTCCGATACATAACTTGTTGGGACTCCATTATCACTTCATGTGGTCTTCATCATCCCATTTTCAATGGTCTCTAAAATATTTATTTAAATTTATGTGTAAAAAATATGGCACGTGAGTTATTAATACCATATTATTTAATGTGGTATATAAATTATCAATACCACAAGGGCACATTTGGTACATGGTATTGACTTTGACTGGACAGGACTAAGTCTTAGTCCCATATTTGATGTGTCACTGAACTATTTTAAGTGGGACTAACAGTCATGGGCTCACAAAAAAAATCTACTTTACTTCACTATCTAATCCCATTCAAAAGTTGAGGTTTATTTTGTTTTATCTCTAATTTGTTCTCCATAGTCCTATACTTAGGTCATCTCCACTGAGTCTATATTTTTTTCATCAAAATAAAGATCCAAAATGGAATATTCCATCTCTATAAATTCACAACTCCAAGCATTTTTCATTTTAAAATCTTCAAATAATAAAATATTATTAACTTTTTACTTCATAAATTATTTTTTTTAACTTTCTCTTAATTATTTTAAATAATAATTTACTCACATAATATATTTACATCTAACTATTTTACATGTAACAATTTTAATCTAAATTTTTTAATAATTAATTATTTCTTCTACCTAGTTTTCTCCACCTAACTTTACACCTAATATGTTTATTTGTAGATATTAATGTAATTATTTTTATTTTACTAAATTATTTTTAGTTAATTATTATATTAAATGGTAATTTTATATATATATATATTGAAGGCTTGAAGTTTTAAAATAATTTATTTTTAATTAAAATAATTATTAAATTATTGATTAATAAATAGATATGATAAATAGAAATTTTAAAATAATTAAAATATAGTCGACACTTGAAAGCTCTCAACAAAATATTTGTAATGATATAATTTTTATGCTAATTATACTTATAGTCAATATTGTTATTTCTATGCTTGGAGGCTTTGGAATTATCTACATATATTAGATTATTACTTGTTTAATTTATATACTATTTATATTTATATGAGTTTGCACCTTAGATTTCATTTTTGAATATTAAATAATATGAACAAAATAATATTTGAAAGTTAAGGAGAAAGTTACATAATCAATTGAAGCGACATAATTGGTTGTTATTTTATTTTGAACTAATATTATAAATTTTTTTTTTATCAATAATGTTTTATATTTATAATTTTATAAAATAAAATAAAAAGTCCGAAACAACATCAAATACGGGTCTGAACTATTTTAATAATCTAGCTCTTAGTCTGATACAGTACCAAATATAGATTATAATTTAATCTCAGTCCATACCAAACCAATTTAATCTCAAGGCTTAGTCCAATCCAAATCAGTTCTGTGAGTCCTAAAAACACATGCCGAAGATGATTGGAGAACTCAAAGTTGGAGAGTCGGCCTCAGCTAGTAATGAAGAGGCAAAATGGGGAGGGAAAATAAAATATAAAATAAAATAGATAGTTTTTTTCAATTTTTAAGTGAGTACCATGTGTTACTCACTAGTACAACCAATACACCACGCTAGTTTTTCTCCGTAATTAATTGTCCACGTCATTTGCGCTGTGATGTGCCCACCCGACACTAGCATTTCTCCTTGTTCATACTAAAAAACCATTTGAAATAACATTTTTAAAGAAAAACTCCATAGATATTGTAATTGGCATTTTTTTTTTTTTGGAGATTTGGTCCCTCGTGGGTCAAATAACTATCGAGATTAAATTGTTATTAGTACGGTTGGACATCTACTTTCATAACAGAATCTGTTCCAATATTGAGAGACGTTTACTCCTATCACGAAAGAGATCTACCCATACTAATTGTGCTTTTATACACAACCAGGGGCATAGGCAGAAAATTTTTCTCGGCTGAGCTAAACAATACTTATTTTCTAACATAATGTGTATCAAAAAAAAAAAAACTTATCACCGCCCAATGTGGCTTGGTGGTAAAGGTACTCATTCAGCTTGACAATGTCTCAGGTTTTTAAAATAAATCCCCAGCACCACAAGTGGTATGTCAAAATAAAAATAAAAAACTTTTTTTCTTAAAATAAATCTTAGTGTTGTAAAAGAATTTTATTAATAAAAATATAAAATATAAAATTTTACATTTTTTAAATGTGTAATTACAAGATTTCTACTCCCAATAACTGGAAAAATCTGCTCCAGGGGAGACAATTACTGACATATACTAGTAAATGTGCAAGGAGAGACTTGTACCCTCATCACTGAGGTGGAAAGAATGTGCACTAAATACTGGAGTTATGAATGAATGTGCCATTAAAGAATGTAGTCCTAAAAAATAGCTCGGGGGCAATACAACCTGCAAGACAGAACGCACGTGACCCATAGGACGCCTGTGACACCGGGGTGGTGCAGGCCAAAGTCACTCCGACGGTCAAGTTAGTGAATGCTAGTAAGTAGATAATGGTTGTAAACTGAGAAGAGTGAGAAATACTTCCTGTTAATCCGGGGGTTGAGATCTTCCTGATTGAAGAAGATGTAAGGTCGGCTAACCGGACTACGATCAGAAGATGATCGGGGATGATGAATATTAGCCAAAAAATGCTGTCTGAATATTGATTGTTCTAGGATGTGAGTTCACGAGTCCCCTTCTTTTTGGAGAACTATCTTTCATTTATAGGGGGTGATGTTTTTGCCCGTTGAGGGAATTCATCATTTCCTTGGTTTTGCTGCCTCAAATCAAGGAAATTTATGGATTTTTCCTTCATTTGGTTGTTTAGAATTTAATCATGGTTTGTAGGACCGTCTTATTTAAAGTAGATAATGATTTGATATTCCATAGACCCAAGAGGATCTCATGTCGTGTGATATGGAAGATTCTCGAGTGTGGTTATCGTGGAGTCATTTCCTTGTCGATGCTTGGATCGATGTGTCATGGTTGTTTTAAATGGGTGTCATGCGACATGGGTTCGTGAGGTGTGGCTGTTTATGGAGTCACATGATCGTCTTTATTTGGACCGTCGTACGTTGATCGTAGAAGGATCGTCGTGCGACCATTACCATTGGGCCAAGTTGGTTGACCACTTTCGACCAAGAAGGTTGTGTATTTTGACCATTTTTGGCTCTAGGCCTGGTCATGTGATGTAATTTGGGCTTTTGTGGTGGACCTTTGTTTGTGTTTTGGGCTCGACAGATTTTGGCTACTACAGTTTGCCCCAAAACTCCTTGGTTTTAAAAAAAAAAGTCAAGAGGTTTGCTTCGCCCACCGTAATCGTTCGTCACGTGGAGGGGTACGATTTACGTCGTACGACAAGTTGGTCTAGATTTGTTGTAGAGTTAATATGGTGGTTGACATGTATGCTCATTTTTTTGTCGTACGACTATTAAATGAGAATGTCAGCCGTGTCAAATTGAGGCATGTTTTCTTGATTCTATAGCAGACTTCAGTCTCCTTAATCTGATATGGTCGTACGACAATGTTGATATAGAGGCGGTTTGAGCGGTTGGCCTTCCAATTACTCTTTGATAGTTGTGCCAAAGTAATTATGTCCTTTATGGGAAATGCACATGTGTGATTAATGACGACGGTTGTGGGGACGCATGCCCAATAAGAAACTGGCACGTCAGCACGTGCCCTTTCTTTTATTGCCGCCATTTCCTCTTTCCCCTTCATTTTTCAATTTTTGCTTCTCTCTATTGCATTTTCTCTCTCTAGAACCATTTCTCGGCGTTTATAATTCCGGCGTTGTTACAGTTGATTCTGTCTCATTTCGTGTTTATTCCGGCGAGGTGACGTGCATTCCAGCATTTTTTGGTAAGTTTTCTAGTATCTTTTACCAATGATTTTAGGAATTTTTTTGATTTTTTTGTTTTCGGGTTCTATCTTTGTTCTTCGAGTAGATTTTTTAAGAAAATCTAAAAACGTTGGTTTTGGTCGAAAAATGCAACTTAGGATCTGGCAGAATCTGTTTGTAGTGTCTGTGTCGCACGACAATAGTTGAAGCGTGTACGTCGCACGACCTCTTATAGGTGTAATCTAACAGTGCTTATACGAGCAACACGCGGTAACAGTGCTTTGAAGTTAGACTCAGCAAAAGCAACTAAGAACTACGAACGCTAAGGAACAATCTCCGATAAAGGAAGGGAATTTTGACGAAGCCGCAAACAATTGCGATGATGCCAAAGCTTCCAAAGCACTGTCACATGAAGCAAAAACTCACCAGAATTTAAAACTGAATTGCTAAGAATCAGAAAATCAAAAATCGAAGAACAGCTAGAGGACGATATGGCACTAGCAAAGCCGCACGCCTCTCGAACTTGCAGCAGGGAAGGGCACGTCCAGACAGCATGCAGGGAGGACTCTTCACTGCTAAGACAAACTTCACAGCACACAGTCGGGACAGGCACCTTATGAAGAGCTAAATTCACCATATTAATCTCTTACTAAAATGCATTTGCAGTCTTTGTTAATATATTTCATGAGTTTTAATTACATTATTTTGTAACTTATGAAAATACAATATTGATTACTCCTTTTTTTTAATTACAATATTAATTACAATATTAATTACATTAATATATTGTAACTTATGTAAATGTTTATCATGATTACTCCTTTTTTTTAATACATGTTCAATAATTCTCCATGATACATTTTTAACGATAATGATAACAATGGTATTTCTGTACTTTCAACCTCCAATTTAATTAGCGATCACAGATATAGTTTAGTAGTAACCGCACCTTTCAATAAAGTTGAGATCTCGAGTTTAAATTCTCCTCCTTCAAGTTAAAAAAAACAAAAAAAAAACCCTCCAATTTAATTAAAAACAACTACAATTTTAAAAGTGGCTAAAATAATTTAGTGAAACTAGAGGAGGCTAATTATGAATTTTTCCCTAACTTAATTGAACACCTGAACTTTGGATTGGGTCCTATTGTTACTTATAACAAAAATTTTGAGTAGAGTAAGTCAATTTTGGAAACATTTAGGGGGTGTATTCGATCTAGAATTTATTGGAGTTTAATGGATTTTTTACTAAATCATAAATTTTGATGGAGTTTACGAATTCTTTAGATTCTATGTAGATTTTGTAAGAATGTTGTATAGAATTTGTTGGACTTGTCCACGTATTTATATAGAATTGAAATAATTTTTAATGATTTGTCTTGAAAAAAATAGTATTTAATTAATAATAGTTTAAAATCCATCAAATTTCTTGGGAGTATAGAAAGATTTATAATGTGATTTTTCATTTATATTTTTTATTTTAAAATCCACCAAAATTCATTCAATTCCATCACTTAAACAAAATTTGCAAAGTTTATGACTTTTTTAATACACTTAGATTTCGATCGATTCTTTAAAAGTCTAGATTCGATACACCTAGATTTCGATGGACTTTTTAAAAAAGTATAAAAATCTGGATTGAATACACTCAGCTTTATATGGACTTTTTAAAAGTTTGTAAAGGTCTGGATTAAATACATCCAAATTTCGATGGATTCCTTACAAGTCTAGATTGAATATATCGAGATTTTGATATACTTTTAAATTCCAACCAATTCTAGATTGAATACACATCCCCTTAGAGTAGTGAACATGATCTCTAAGGTTCGTTTGAAAGAGTTTCTCCAAATAAGACTTTTAAAAGTAGAGTTTTTAAGAAAAAGCCGTTGGCTATTTAATTGTCAATTAAAAAAGCTCTTTGAAGGGATAAGATTACTAAAAATGACATAATTTAAGTTAAAAAGGCATTATAAAAAATTAATTAAATATAATATGGTTATATCAGACATTTTAATATTTTTAAAAACTCAAAAAGATCTAAGTGAAAAAGTTTAATATTTGAGCTTATCCGAATAAACGTAAAACAGATTTTTTAATCGTCTATAAGCTCTATTAGAGAGGCAATTAAACGAGAAAAAAAAAATCTGATTAAAAACTCTTTTGGCCAATAGAGAAATTATTGAAAATGTTAATTATTCTTAGAAAAACGGAATGAAATGGTGCATATTTTAGCTAAATGATTAGAGCATCTCCAATGCAAATATGTATTTTTGAGTATTTAAATAGTGCCACATCAGCATTTCTAAATAATATGGATCTAACTTGTCAAAAAAATTATAGAAATGCATATTCACTTCTCCAATGTGAATATCTAAATAGTAATTTTAAACCAATCACCACAAGTCATTTGTTACATTCTCTCTCCATTCAATATGATAATTAAATGCATTGACAAAATACTAAAATTTTATTGGTGGGAAAAGTTAGAAATCCTAATCAGCATATCAAGGAGAATATCTACAATTAGAAACTCTACTTGATATTCTTTAACTTTTTTTTTGCCACATCATATCAATATTAAAGTTAGATAATTACATTGGAGAATGTTTTCTTAACTTTTTCAATATTAATCCTATGTGGCACTCAATTTTCTCCAAATGCATAATAGCATTGGAGATGCTCTTAGAGCATCTCCAATGCAAATATGTATTTTTGAGTATCTAAATAGTGCCACATCAGCATTTCTAAATAATATGGATCTAACTTGTCAAAAAAATTATAGAAATGCATATTCACTTCTCCAATGTGAATATCTAAATAGTAATTTTAAACCAATCACCACAAGTCATTTATTACATTCTCTCTCCATTCAATATGATAATTAAATGCATTGACAAAATACTAAAATTTTATTGGTGGGAAAAGTTAGAAATCCTAGTCAGCATATCAAGGAGAATATCTACAATTAGAAACTCTACTTGATATTCTCTAACTTTTTTTTTGCCACATCATATCAATATTAAAGTTAGATAATTGCATTGGAGAATGTTTTCTTAACTTTTTCAATATTGATCCTATGTGGCACTCAATTTTCTCCAAATACATAATAGCATTGGAGATGCTCTTAGTCTCTTTTATTGAAGGAAAATTTGCTGACTTTTTTTTCTATAATATAAAAGAGTAAAATCGAAACAAAATTCTTCATCTTTTCTCTAGTATATTCTTCCAAAAAAATAAAATAAAACTTTTCTCTAGCATAGACTGGAGATGGATAGATTTGGGTTGTTAAGATGAATCTAAACTATATATTTTTTGGTATTATTATATTATAAAACATCAAAGAATTAGTTAGCATCAGCAACCCTTTTGTCTTTTACACAAATTATGACACAACAATTAAGATAATCTCACATATATAATTTATAAACTGCATTAGTTATGTATATTCTATTCAATTTTGACCATTAAAAATGCTCTAATCTAATACTTAAGTACCTGTACCTCCGATATTCTAATTGTGTCCCTTAAAAAAAAAAAAAAAATACCTGTACCTCTATCAAATATTTGTTTAAGAAATTGATACTACTAATCCAGTAACCATATTTATTCCAATTGAAAAAGAAATAAAAAAAAATACACGTATCCTCTTTACCAAATTCAGGAAGCATATGCATCACTTGAGTACATGATTTGGATTTAGAATTAGAATTTCAACTTAGTTGAACACTAACAACCACCGATCAATGTGATTTGCTGGTAAAGGACGGCCCTTCAGCCCGACAATGTGGAAGTCGAGTAGGCGTAGGCATAATGTAGATGATATATATATAAATAGTTGAAAGGTGTGATTTGCAGCGGACAGCCACCACATATAGAGCATAAGTTGTTGATATGATGAATTGTAGATATGAAATTGGAGAGATAGGAACAACACAAGTAAAAGAGGAAGGGTTTTGTTTCAAAAAACATAAGTTTTGGTTTTGGGAGAGTCTGCAATTTTCATGGTCTGTTGAATAAGCTTGCGGGCCTTCCTGCTTCTGATTTCAACTCTCATGCTTTCACTCTTGTCAATCTTGTCATAATAAGGTTTATTCTTCATCTTCAAAGACCTGCTTATTTTAGATTTCAAGTTGACCATAAACCTCTCTATACCCATTATCACCCCCCTAAACCTGTAAAACAAAAGAGAAGCCAGAATCAGTATTCTGATTAAGAAAACAAATTAAATGATATGTAAAAAGAAGATAAAGTTATAATCAACCTGAAGTAAGTTTTGTCAGCAAGAAAGACAAGAACTAAGTGATGAGGATGAGAATATGAATGATCTAAAACGGTTGGATTTCACATAATAAGTATTAGAGCTTGGAAGGCAGACCACGCATTTTATAAGAGAGAGAGAAGAGAGAGAGAGAGTGTAAGTGATTATGATTTGTGAGTAGTATTTTCTCCTATCGTTGTGATTCAAAAACGAAAAAAAAAAATTGAAGACCAAGAGTCACTTCCCTCTCTTATTGGAGTAGCCTCATATATTCCTTTAAGCTACTAAGGTTCAAAATCTATATATTTGTTCCACTATTGTACATAAAAATACAATTAGTATGAGTAAACGTCTCCCGTGTTGAGAATAGATGACTTCTGCTATGTAAGTAGATATTCGGCCCAAGATAGTAGGATTAAATTTCGGTAGGTCTCGATAATCCCCCAATCTATAAAGCGTCACTCTAAAACAACAAAAAATAAAAGGAAAAAAAAACATTTCAATCAACTTAATAAGCCCAAGAAGGCCCAAACCCATTTCTTCACTTAGACCAAAAACGTCATTCTTCTGGTTGCTCTAGAATTTGAATGTGGAGTTTTCTTATCAAATGAAGAATAAGTGATTCCAGTTGTATATTTGCCGTTTCATATATTTGGATAAATTAACTTTTATTACCAAAATAGAAATTTATATTAAGGGGAATTACACAAATACACTGATTTTTAATATAATTACACGGATTTGGCCATATTGATATAAATATCACATGACATTTCAAAATTATTATACATGCATTCCCTACTATTAGATTTCAATCGTTATAGTCTAACAGTCAATAGTCAAAGGTATAAAATATCTAAAATACCCTTCTTTTTATTTTTTAAATTAAATAATTAAACTATAATTTATTAAATTATTAAAAAATTAATTAAAATTTTTTTTTTTTGAAGGACCACATCAGATTTGGTCCTTCAAAGAGATGGAGCTTCAGAGGTGTGAGATAGAGCCAAAGCTCCATCTCCGATCAAGGCTGCCAGAGCACGCTAGTAGCCCATCTCGATGGAGCGATCTGCTCCATATACTCTATCGAGATGGAGATGGAGCGATCGAGTAGTTGTATTGTCGATGTTGTGATCTGCTCGCTCCATTCATGATGGAGTTATGGAGGGATTTGCTCCATCTCCCTTTTTATTTTTTTATACAAAGATAGGTTATGGATTGATATTGTAGATTTTTTTAGGATTGATGAAGATGATTGGGTAATGTTTGATGATTTGGAAATGATGATGTTTGATGATTTGGAAATGATGTTGTTGTGATGGAAAATATTGGATTTGGAGATGGTGATGAGAGTTTGTTGAAAAATATGAAGTATTAATTTTTTTAATTTTTTAATCATTTAAATTATGGTAAATTGCAATGGAATATCTTGGCATTTGACCATTTTGTAATGAAATCGTACTTTTACTTAAATTACAGCTAAATACATCGGACAATTATCAATTTAATCCCTATAACTTTTTGACCTGTTTTTATTTATTTAACTCAGATGGTCCCTAATTTTTTCAAGATACATCAATTTAGTCCTTATGACCAAAATTTTGACGATCATACATGATATAAAGTATAAATGATTCATTTGATCTTTTTTTATTAAATTATTAAATTATAATGATACTTTTACCTTTTACCTTTTTTAGAACTTTACCTATTTGGATAGTCCAATAAGAAATTGACATATATTATAAAAATTTAATTTTTTTTAAAAGACTTAAAAGTGATTAAATAAATATAATAAAATTAATTAAAAATATTATAAAAATTAAAAAATATTAAAAAAAAATAAAATTCAAGATTAAATAGTTATAAAAATAAAATTTTAATAATAAAATTGCAATATATATAAACTATATGTATTGTAGTTTTATTATTATATTTTTATTTTTATAATATAATAATAATAATAAATGTATATATATATATTGTAATTTTATTATTATATTTAATTTTTATAATATATATATACTACATAATATACTCTAAAATACGTATATATATAATATTTTAATATTTTAGTTTCTTAACTAAAATTTTGAGTTTAATAAGTATTCACTCTTGAATTTTATTTTTATTTTTAACAAATGATGTTAGTTTTAATTTTTTTATTTTTTAATGAATTTTATCATATTTATTTTTTTATTTAATCTTTTTAAGTGTTTATTTAAAAAAAGTTAAATTTTTATAACATATGTTAATTTTTTTTATTGAACTTTCCCAATAGGTAACGTTTTTAAAAAGTTAAAAGGTAAAAATGTCATTTTAATTTAATAATTTAATAAAAAAAAAGGGTAAAATGAACAGTTTATATTTTGTGTTAGGTTTGACCGTCAAAATTTTGGTCATAGGGACTAAATTGATGTATTTTAAAAAACAATTAGGGACTATGTGAGTTAAAAAAGTAAAAATAGGTTAAAAAGTAATATTTTTAAATACGTTAGGAATCTTTTAATGATAATTATCCGAGGTACTTAGCTGTAGTTTAACTAAAAGTATGGTTTTATATAATATGACCAAATGTCAGGGTATTTTATTATAATTTGCCATTTAAATTAATTATTTAATTATAAAAAATAAAAAGAAGGGCATTTGAGATATTTTATACCTTTGATCATTGACCGTTAGATATTAATGGTGAATCTAACGACAGAGAATGTCAGTGTAACAATTTTAAAAATGTCAGATGAGGTTTGTGTCGATATGGTCAAACCTTATCTATCTATGTAATTATGTCAAATGTCAGAGGAGTTTGTACAATTCTCCCTTATATTAATTGGTAAATATATATTAAATGTTTTTATTTAATGCAATTCTCTATTATTCTTGTTCAACATTAGAAAATAAACAAACTTTAAAATAAATAAAAAACCATCCGGCAAAGCCAATATGGATATATGCATCTCACATGTTAAAGATGAATACAAAGGCATATCAAAAAGTATTTTATCAAGGTTTTATAATTTACAAGGCTTCTTTTATGGTTATTACTATAAATTTTGTTTTTAGATCATTTGAAAGATAACAGTAAACAACTTCAAGAAACTTTTAGTCTACTATCCCTATGGCTCCATTTATGAATTTTTTTTAAGACAGACATCAGTGAGATCATGGGTTTGTCAAAACCTGACAAAATCAATCACTGCAAGCACGACTTGAAAATCAACTTTCATTATAGGGAGGGATTACCAAACATTTTGTATATTTATTGACAAATGTGAGACTCGAACTCTATCACAGATGTGAAAGGGAAGTGCACTAACCACTTGAGTTATAAATGGATGAGTTTGATTTATGAATATTTGTTTGTCCACATAAATATTATTTTTTTCAGAGGAAAAAAAACATCAATTTCTGACTGTGACCTGCCAACATGTGTCATAATAGAATATCAACTCATCGGGCTAGGTTTTTCAGGAAAGTTTATTTTGCCAAAAAAGAATATCGTGGAAACATAATGTATAATATAACAAGACAACTTTCAAACCGATAAACTAATCACAGCATACCAAGATCGCATATATGGTTAGCAAGACTCGTGTGGGTATCAGAGACATACTGTGAATTGATGAAATCAATTCTAGATCCAGGCTCATTTGATTTACGCTTTAATCACTTTCAATCACCTCCATAATAGAACCTACAAGACGAATAAAAAATAAAACTCCTTCCCCGTGATTTCGGTTCTCTTGATCTTTTGATTACCCAATGTCTTCCTCCGGATTCTCACTTCATATTTAGATTATATGAGTGTGAGGCCATTCCACTAGAAGGAACGAGAAAAGAGATCTTGGGAGACACTCGTGACTTTTCTAAGGGACAACATCTGCGGAGTATGGAGACATAAAAACTTATTTTCTCACATTTAAACCCTAGCCAAATTGTACTTAATGGGATACACAAGTTGCAGCTCTCACATGTCACTTATATGGTCAACAATAAGGGACATAGCTATGATTTATCGCTAGGGTGGCCTAGCGATATAACAAATTTAATAAAGAACATGCCATATTTTAATTTATTATTATAAAAGACTAAAATAGTATGAAAAATAATATGCACGGTATTTTTCTATATAGGTTTCAGGCTATTGAATTTTATAAATAAAGAACATTGAAATTGATATTTTAAAAAAAAAAAAAAAGGGTTATATATTAAAATAGATGATTTTGATTCTCACAGACAAAATTTTTAATTTCACAAAATTTAGAAGAAAAAATTACATAAGTATGTACTCACATGCTAAAACTATGAAATTTTTAATATCTAATTTCAAAAACTTGTATGCAAAAAATTCCTAAATTTACATAAGTATGAAGTGAAAAATATGTTCACTACAAGAAAGAATTCTAATTAGCATAAAATGGAAAGAAAAAAAAAACCTAATGAAATAAAAAACTAATTAGTATAAAAAATCCCTAATTTCACAAAAATATGAAGCAAAAAAAGTCATGTTTAAAACAAGAAGAAATATCACACATCATCTCTTAGTTCATGTGGTATGTATCTCTTTTTTCATGTTTGTGAAAATAGAGAACTAATTGTACGGAATTAAAAGACACATAATATTTATTTTTAAAAATAATAAATAATTCAACTTTCATCATGTTCAACCTTACAATTATTTCACACATAAAAGTAAGAAGGAAAAAAAAATATTTGAGAAAATAAATAAATTACTATTATCTAAAATAAAATGAAATGATAAATAAAAATAATAAATAAATGGCAAAAGACTACTAATAATTTAGTTGACAAATGAATATTTAGAGAAATTAGGAGTAAACTGGCACAAAAGTAAAAAGAAGATAGTGAAAGCGTAATTATTTAATAAATATAGTAAAAAAAAGATAAAACAAATTAATGAATGACAGTTTGGTAAGTGGTTGATTGAAATTATGTATATTGGATTAACATTGGTACAAACTTATTGGACTTATTAAATAATAAAAGACTAGTGGGCTCAAAATTTATTGGACTAAAGGTTGGAATTGGGTACATTAAAAAGATGGAGCAGGCGGGGCTTAAGTCCAGCCTAGCCATTGCTTGGGATATGCTACTATTGTACATTTTCATCTTTTACCCTTCGTTAATATAAGCAAATTTAATTAATTAATTAATTAAGCAATAATTTTAAGTGAGCTTGAAAGGGATCTCATGACACATTATTTTGCTTTCCTTAAAATACATTCAAGTAAATAATCTTTTACTTGATTTATCGTAACATTGTATTAGGTTAGTGTCCAATTTATACCACTATAACACTGAGATTGAACTCCAATAATAATATGTATATTAATTCATCAAAACAATATGTCAAATGTTTAATGTCCCTGATCAGTTATATGATCGTGTAATATAATTCTTCGCATAAACATTCGTGAGTCAATTAAGAGATCGAGTATTGCTCAACCCAAATTGCTGCATCTTGAACATTACCTAGTGATGCCGATGCAATATTGTATTCTTTGATTTATCCTAATTATAACTTGATTATCATAAAGATATATCCTCAGGGGCGGAACAAGATGATTAAAGGTTTGGTGGGACAGTGGGCGTGCGGCAAATAAAAAAAATAGAAGATAATATTAAAAAAACAGAGGAAACCAATTCAAAAGCCACAATCAAACTAAAAACAAGAACATAAATAATAGATTATAACAATTAATAAGTAAGACCTTAATAAACATAAATATATGCAAATATAAACTTAAATATAACCAAAGAAATCTAAGATAAAACACTTCAAAGTGACAAATTTTCGATTATATATCAAACCATGTCATTTTCTTTACAAAAAGATAGATTTCTAATTACCTCCAAATATCTAGTCAAGTGTGACTAAGATATTTACAAAAAGAAGAATACACAAAAGAAAGATGTCAACAGCTCTCAAAGTTGTCCAAGATGCTCTCTTAATGACCTAAAGTCATCTATTATCAATTCACTGCTAAATTTTTTTGCAATTTCCTTTTCAATGCAGACCACTAAGTAATTTACTAGAAATTTATCATCTATCTTATTGCGAAAACCAGTTTTAACTAGTTTCATAGCTAAAAATGCTCTCTCTGTAGTTGCTATATAAACTAGGATTGTCAATATAAGACGAATTAATCTATCAATCAAAGGAAATTAATGTGAACTCCTTTTTTCGGCCAATGCTCGACATAATTCAGAAATTGTAGACATTTTCTGAAAATGCTGCTGTTGAGACACATATAATTTATAATGTTTCAACTCAAAACTCAAAAGATCTCTCTCATGCTCTATAAAATCTATAGGATAAAATTCATATGCTAGCTTGCAAATGTTTTCAATGTTAAATGACTTAAAGCCATCCCTTGGATCTAAAGCTGAGCTGAGAGTAAGTAGTTCCATTGCTTGCTCATTGAATCTATTATTTAATTCTTGCAATTGAGAGTTTATTGTAGCTGCGAATATTTCAACTCGATAATGATGCTCAATTGTGATGTGCTTTTTTTTATGAGAAGAACGACCTCGATCCATTCAATAACAATCACTCATATTAGGCACATCAATTTCATACCTCGAACAAAATGAATTCACATATTCTCTCATATTCTGGATAAGTACCTTTGTTGTAAAAACGAGATGCATTGCATTAGAAATATATTGATACTTTTATTGCAAGGCTTGACAAAGAATATTGATGAATCCCATTATTTCCTTCATCAAATGCAAAATAAATACGAACTCAAATGAAGTAATAGTATCATAAGCGGCATTTGCATCCCCACGCTGAGTATAATTAGATCTATCATTTATGATATTTTGAAGCACCACACAAGTTGGATCAAAAAGTCTTAGTAAACTACAAATATAACGAAAATGAAAACCCCACCGAGTTTTTATTGTTTTCAACGTCTTTTGATTCAACTCTAGGAGATTTAGAAAGACGTTGCTCGTCCGTGGAAGGTTCCGGGTTAGATGGAGGAGGATAAGGAGGTGCGTTATCTTCATGTACATTTTTTCTTTTAAAAAAAGAATCGATTGTCCTAAACGATTTAACCATAATTCTAACTATAATTTTTCAAGATTGCACAGTCACAAACCTGTAATGTAAAACATTTAGGAGGTTTATTTAAATTTTCAACTATATGTCTACAATAGACAATCCATATAGGACAAAAGCATAAATTATATTACATAATATCATATTAAAAAATAGCAACATGTCTACAACTAGAAATCACAAAATTATTAATTTTTTCCTCCAATTTCTTAATAAGCCCTAATAAAAAATTAATTTATATGTTATGTGGTCCAAACAAATCTAATTATTAAATAAAAGGATCAATACAAATTATTTATATAAAACTAACAAATAATGTTTAAATAAATTAAGTAAATATAAAAAATATAAATTATCTTGAAAAATATAGAACTAGAAGGATAAAATATTGAATCAGAAAAAAATAGTGGCTTGAAGCTTGATTGTATGAACTATGAAGCATGGAGGCATGAAGCTTTTTTTATTCGGGACTCCCACTCCCAGTAGTGCTCGGGCGGGCCAGCTGCTGCCATAGAAAGAAGAACCTGGAAAGTGAAAAGAAAAAGTTAGAAAGTGAAAGGTTTAGGGTTATTTTATATACTGATTTGTTTTTGTCTTTATTTAATTTATGTAGGGCTATTTTTATCATTTAGCAATATTACTAAATAGTCTTCTGCCCTTGTATATCTTTACCCTGATCCAAAATAATAAATTATTCTATTCAAATATCATTTCCAATTTCAATTCGCCGATTAGAATAACTATGCACATTAGATTCACCATGCACACACATAATCAGCCATTAAGAGGATGTCAATTTCTCATTTTATGTATCGAGACCATCATAATTCCTTCCGATGTTTATATCCTCCATACTGCATATAATGTATAATCAACTCATCGATGTATTGACCACTTGTGAAGGATACTAATGATTGATTAGTTTTCAGTTGCTTTTCATGTATTGAAGTTCCAGCTTTTAGTTACATCTTTGGCTTGCTATTTATGTAAGTTGTTTATGTTAGTTTGCTGTTAGCTTAAGCTGAGTTGGAACCTTGATTGGTTTTCCATGATTTCTGGAAATTCGATTAGTAAAGTAAAGGATTATAACTCTACTAGAATCTGTGACAAATAGTTGATGTAACGGTTTCTGTTTTCAGTTAATGAGAATCATATTTTCACCATTGTTGTTCTTGAGTTCCTTTGTTAAAGTTCTCTCAAGACTTTTGTCAAACACATTAGTATTTTTGTCAAACACTTGTTGTTACAGGTTTTCTTATGGTATCAGAGCTTTGAATGGCTTCTAGCTCGAATCTTGATTCTCGATTGATCAGCCATAACATGTCTTCCTCTGCAAAACAAGTTCATTTCGCTTCGATTTCTAAGGCTCTCAACTTCAACCTCTCGGTGAAGCTGAATCGCGACAATTTTATTCACTAGAAGGCGCAGATTCTTCCAGCGAGTAGGGCTCTTTAGCTTGAAGATTTTATTAATGGAGGTAAACTCTTCCCTAATCAGTTTATAGAAATCTCTACTGCTGGTAGTCTAGTAAAGAAAACTGTAGTTAATGAAGAGTTTGTTGAATGGTGAAGAGCTGATCAGCTCTTATTATGTTGGTTGATGACAACGGTTACTGAGTGTCAATCTTCCCTTGAGTTTTGAAGAGTCTTAGAATCTATGTTTTCTAGAGAGTCTCTTGCAAAGATCTTGCAACTTAAACAATAACTTCAAAATGTCAAGAAGGGTTCTAGCACCAACAGTGAGTTCATTTTGAAGGTTAGAAGCTATGACAATGGCTTGAAGTCTGTTGGACAAATTGTCACTGATCAAAACTTGTTATTGAGTGTTTTAAATGGTCTCGGTCATGAGTAATGACCAAGTAGTAGTGATTCTATCACAGTAGCAGTCTTACATATCACCTCTTGAAACTTAATACATGCTTATGACTCATGAGTAGAGGATTGAACACCTCAATGTGGTAAATCAGATAGATACCTCTACTATATCTGTTAATTTTGCTGCTAGTGGTGTTGGTAGATGTAATGATAATAACAAAGGAGGTTTCCCTAGTGGAGGAAGAGGAAATGGAAACAATAATAATCGTGGTAAGAGAGGAAGAGGTAGGTGGAATAATAACTCCAAGCCTACTTGTCAAATCTGCAGCCAAGTTGGACACTCTACCATACAGTGCTATAATAGGTATGATATAATCAATCCAAGTCCTTAGAATACTCATAATTCTAGAGGAAATTCTGGAAGCAATTTTGGTGGTAATTACAATGCTATGCAAGTGAATGCTTATGAAGGAAATGAGTGTAACATCCCGGATTTTGGGTAATTAATTTTATATATGTGAAAATAAATTTTGTTATTAGAGGGGGTGTAAATGTAATTAAATGTATGTTTATTTTTATGATTTCCAGCGGACCAGATTGAATGGTTGAAAATTGATATATGAAAAATCGAAAATGGAGACAGAGAGCATCGCGACCTGGTCACCGCGACCACAGGTCGCGATGGCTTGCTCGCGGTGAAAAACGAGATTTCTGGCAGTGAGCATCACGACCAGTCACCGCGACCACAGGTCGTGATGAGCTGCTCGCGATGAAAATGTCAAAATCTGGCAGTGAGCAACGCGACCACCAGCGCGACCAAGGGACCGCGAGGGGTGCTCGCGACGAAGGTGGTGCGAATGCTCCAGTGAGCACCGCGACCTGGTGGCGCGACCACAGGTCGCGACGACGATCGCGATAGCGAAAAAAATATAAAAAAAAAGAAGAGGCTTCTCGTAGAAGCCAGAAAAACAGAAACAGCAAGAAGAGAGAGAAGAGACCGAGAAAAGAAAAGAAAAAGAAGAAGAAGAAGAAGAAAAAGAAGAAGAGAGAAAGAAGAAGAAAGAGAAGGAAGGAAAGAGAGAGAAAGTAAGTGTGGGTGAAAGAGAAAAGGGAAAGGGAAGGAAAACGAAATCGTAGAACCGTGGTTTCTCGAACGAAAAACGGATTCCAGGTAGGTGTACTTTCGTTTTCCGAACCGTTACGAGAAGTATTTCGTTTACGTTTACGTTTTCGTTTTCGTTTTAGTTTTCGTTTTCGATTTCGTGAAAAGTTCTCGTTTTCGATTTTTCGTAAGTAAAGTGTTTATTTTATATGTAAAATCGATGTTTGCTATCTCTATTGTTGATTTTGGAACACTTTTATGTTAGATCGCATTTTGATTGTATTTCGATTATGTCGATTTCATTAACAATACTTGATTTATACTTTGTATGATTATTGTTGATTTTCTTGAAAAGTATTGTGCGAAGTGTATATCTATTGAGTACTGATTGTGAACATAGTTTATCGAAACGGCCTTAGGATACGTAAACATAGAAATGAATATAGGAGGTTGGTATACTAGTTGGGTTTTACTGAGCAGTACTACGCCGCTATTGATTGTTATTGATGATATTCATGTACCTCCTCTTGGATTCGTCCAGAGGCTGGGAGACACGTACCTCCTCAGGATTCGTCCTGGGGGTTGGGAGCCACGTACCTTCCTAAGGATTCGTTCCTGGGATAGGGAGTTATGTACCTCTCTAGGTTCCATACCCACGGTCCTAGAGTAGGGAGATATGTACCACTCGTAGGATTCGTCCTCGGGTGGGAGTTTGACCCATATTCCAGTCCTAGTATGTTTAGTATTCTAGTGGGCCAGATTTTACGTGAATTGGAAAGTGAACTGAATGAATTTATGAATCGATTTATATGTTGCTTATATTGTGGAATTTAAAGTGCTTGGAAACTGTTTTACGATTTGATTTTTAAAGTTTAATGGATTTATAAATTATAGAGTTGAAATATATCTATATTGTGATATGTTTTCCATTTAAAAGTTATATATGATTTTCATAATTGAGTTTATAGTACACCCACTAAGCTATATGCTTAGCGCGTTAGTTTTGTTTCTAACGCGTAGGTACCAGGGATCCGGAAGAAGCTAAAGACTGAAGGAAGAAAGAGTTGCAGACCGAGTCACAGGATTACTACAGTTGGGTAGTTCTATTGTTATATATATATATATTTTGTAAGCATGCATATACAGTGAGTCTGTAAATATGTTTTGTAATTAAATATTTATGATTTATGTCTTATATTAGTATTATATTTGTAAATATTAAAGTTTGATTTGTTTTATTTTTATAAAATGTGATGAAAAGTCGCACTAAACGGCAGAGTGCGCAACTGTTTGAAAACGTTATAGAAGTGTTGTTGAGAATTGAATTTGAATTGATTTGTGTAAAAACAGGTTTTGGAAAATCCGAAAAATAAACGGAACTCTGCCGAAATTTTGTAAAAAGTTCATATTGATTTGGGCTCACTCGAAAATGGTTTTAAAATTTGAAATTATATGGTTTTCCAATGGTTTGAAAATAATTTTTAGATGGGCTCACAACGGATTACAGTTATAAAAAGAATTTAGAAAGTTTTGAAAGTCCGTGTAGCGCTCCCTGGGTCGGTCCAGCCGGGTCGGGTCGGGGGGTGTTACAATGATGTTACTGGACAGTTCAATAATCAGAATTTTCAGGGGGTTGCTTAACTAGGCTATCCAAATAATTACCAAGCAAACTTTCATCAGCATTCAGGTTTTGTTGCTGCTCTAGATTCTATCCATGATCTAGCTTGGTATGCCAATAGTGGAGCTACAACACATGTGACATTAGACTTAGGTAATCTCTCGCATTACTCTCAATATAAAGGTCATCACAAATTAGTTGTTGGTAGTGGTCAGCAGCTTGCTATTGACAATATTGGCAATTCTCTAGTAAAGTCTCACACACTTCCTACATAATCTTTACAAATGACCAATTTTTTGCATGTTCCCAAAGTGACCAAAAATTTGCTTAGCATATCTACTTTCACTAGAGACAATAATGCAGTAGCTGAATTCCATGATGATTGTTGTGTTATAAAGGACAAGACTTCCAAGAAAGTATTGCTCTAAGGGACACTTAAGGATGGATTGTACTAACTTAAGCTTTATGCTATTAACTCTAAGCTGTCTGGTCTTCTATCAAATGATGGTTCAACTTATCTAGCTCATTTTCATTTTGATAATTGTAATAAACATGCTGTTTTTGCTTCTAGCAATGTTGTTGTTTATGATGTTGTACATTCTGCACCTAGTGCTTTGAATAATGCTGGTTCTAGTGCTTTCAACTCTGCTTTTCATGTTGCTGCTTCTTCTACTAATAATATTACATCACATAATGCTTCTCGTGTTAATAATATTGCTAGTATTTGGCATACAAAACTAGGTCACCATTCATTTAATGTCTTAAAGCAAGTGCTTAAATCTGTCCATGTTCGTTGTCCTATCAAATAGCCCTTGTGGTGTGACTCTTGTAAAATTGGGAAGTTACATTAATTCCCTTTATTCCAGTTCTACTTTCACAACAACCTCACCCTTAGAGCTAGTCTTCATAGACATTTGGGGACCTTCACCAGTAGGTTCTACTGCTAGACATAAGTACTATATCCTATTTGTTGATTGTTTTACACATTACACTTAGTTATTTTCTCTAAAACTCAAATCTGAAGCCTTATCACCTTTATTTCCTTCAAAACACAAGTTGAAAACCAATTTGAGATGTCCATTAAGGTTCTTCAAACTAATATAGGAAAAGAGTACCAAGTCTTTACTCATTACCTTAAGCAACATAGCATCCTTCTTAGATTCTTATGTCCTTACACCCATCAACAAAATGGGGTCCTTGAAAGAAAACATCGCTATGTTGTGGAGATTGGCCTTACCATGTTAGCACACTCCAAAATGCCATTAACCTTTTGGGTAGAAGCTTTTCAAGCTACTACTTTTCTCATTAATAACCTTCATACACTAGGTTTTAACAATATTTCCCCTTATGAGAAGCTTACTTATAGAAAGCCCAATTATCACTACTTCAAAACCTTTGGTTGTGCTTGTTTTCCCTACCTTAGGCCCTTTTTCTCTTAAAAGTTCAATTTTCACTTCACTAAATGTGTCTTCATAGACTATAGTCTTCAACATAAAGGATATAGATGCTTACATCTATTGGGTAGGGTTTATTTGTCAATGAATGTTTTGTTTAATGAGCTAGATTTCCTTTACTCTTTGTTTTCTCATTCTGTTTCTACACGTTCTTCTCCTAGCTTACCATTATCAATTTTTCATCCTCTTCTTAAACATAATCCTAAACCTAAACACACTTCATCACCCAGTTCATTTGCTGTCATTCCTCCTACTTTCAGTCCTGTTGCTGAGTTATTTTCTGAGCCTTGTTAGCAGTCAAATTATGTTCCTTTACCATCTTCTAACATAGTTGTTGAACCACATTCCTCCTCTCTTCCTACTACCACACATCATATGGTTACAAGGTCCAAAACTGGCAGCTTGAAACCCAAAGTTTATTCTGCATTATATCAATCTCCTTGTGCTTCTTTAGTAGAGTCTGTACCAACTAATGTCAATGCAGCGCTTGCTGATCCAAAGTGGAAGTTGGCTATACAAGAAGAGTACATGGCTCTCATGAAAAATGATACTTGGGTTCTTGAGCCTTCTAGTGATACTTGCAACATAGTTGGACACAAATGAGTATTTAGGGTCAAGTACAAATCCGATGGGACAATGGCTAAGTACAATGTACGATTGGTTGCTAAAGCGTTTCATCAAACCCCTAAGATTTATTTTTCAGAGACCTACAGTCTAGTCATCAAAACATCTACCATAAGAGTTATTTTTACCTTGGCTGCCTCATTTGGTTGGGACATTTAGCAGGTGAATGTGAACAATGTTTTCCTAAATGGTAACTTGTAAGAGGTTGTGTTCATGGAGCAGCCAGTTGGTTTTGAAAGCAATCAATTTTCTAATATGTTTGCAGAGACTAAGGAAAGCTTTTTATGGCCTAAACTAAGCTCCAAGAGCTTGGTTTCACAAGCTCAAGACAACATTTCTCTCTTGGGGTTTCTACAACTCCAAATACGATGTCTCTCTGTTTATGAAAAGGGCTGGCCAAACCTTGCTCTATGTGCTAGTTTACGTTGACGATATACTCATCATAGGCACATATAACAAGCTGATGCATCATACCATACACATGCTGAATTTGAAATTTGCTTTGAAGATTTTGGGGTCAGTTGATTATTTCCTTATATTTGAGGCCTTTAGAAATGCTCAAGGTATATATTTAACTCAAACAAAGTACATCCTAGATCTCTTGACCAAAACTAACTTGTTAAACTCTAAGCCTTGTGATACTCCAATTTACTCAAGTGTTAAACTGTCTCTTGACAGTGGCAGACCCTTCACAGACCCTACTCTATACCGAAGCACTTCTTGGTGCTCTCCAATACCTCACATATACTCGCCCCGATATTGCTTTCTTTGTCAACAAATTAAGCCAATTTTTGGCTACCCCTAGTGACATTCATTAGCAAGCATGTAAAAGAGTGTTGAGATACTTGAAGATAACTGTTGGAATTGGTTTGTTGTGCAGCAGCTTTATGTTAAAGCCTTTGCTGATGCGGACTGGGCATCTTATCTAGATGATAGGAGGTCTACAAGTGGCTGTTGTGTGTTCCTTGGCTCTAATTTGATTACATGGTATTAAAGGAAGCCAAGGTAGTTGCAAGGTCAAGCATAGAGGCTGAGTATAGGGCTCTTTCCCAAGCCTCAACTGAAGTTTTATGGATGTGTTCTCTGTTTCAAGAGTTGAGTATTAAGCTGGCTGGTACTCCAATACTGTGGTGTGACAATACAAGGGCAAGTTCTCTTGCTCATAATCCTGTTTTTCACCAACGCACAAAGCATATTGAAGTGGACATTCACTTTATTAGGGAGAATATAGCAGCTGGCCAGCTTGTTGTGCAATATATACCTACTAATTCTCAAAAGGCAAGTGTCTTCACCAAAGCATTGCCTCATGCTCGATTTGCTGCTCTCCGAAGCAAACTGAATTTGGCTTCCTCACCACAGTTCAGTTTAAGGGGGCATGTGAAGGATACTAATGATTGATTAGTTTTCAGTTGCTTTTCATGTATTGAAGTTCCAGCTTTTAGTTATATCTTTGGCTTGCTATTTATGTAAGTTGTTTATGTTAGTTTGCTGTTAGCTTAAGCTAAGCTGGAACCTTGATTGGTTTTCCATGATTTCAAGAAATTCTGTTAGTAAAGTAGAGGATTATAACTCTACTAGAATTTGTAATAATAGCTGATGTAACGGTTTCTGTTTTCAGTTAATGAGAATCATATTTTCACCATTGTTGCTCTTGAGTTTCTTTGTTAAAGTTCTCTCAAGACTTTTGTCAAACACATTAGTATTTTTGTCAAATACCTGTTGTTACAGGTTTTCTCACCACTAATTGATAGATCAAATCACTCAACTACATTAATGAGTCAAAGTTTCAAACACCCCCTCCAGATTAAGATTGGTTATCACCATAACTGCTTACAATACTTTGCTTATGTGACGGTAGTTTTGATAGAAGCCGTGTCAGATCATTTGTATTGGGCTTGCTTGATATGTTTATGTCCGAAATATATCAACCCATTATATTCAAACGATGTCATGATTTGGACAAATCACTCTATCATTGTGGGAATATAATGCATTATAGTTCACCATAATAAAACGTTCAAGTTCATTGTTACTTAAATGATTGTAAACCAATTTAAACGCTGTGGAAGGAACTCTTAATTTTTATCTCACTATGCATGAACCTTAAAGCATCAAAATCAAGTATTGTACTATCATAAGGATTCATGTTTATATGAATAACTATAAACTAAATAATTAAATGCAATAAAATATTTTATATATAGTTAACTTAATATTGCTTAAGAGGCATCATTATGTCTGACTTAACACCATTTGTGATTATTTATTGTATGAAGTATGTTTAAGGAGCATTCATTTGTGATTCAAAAGGTGTTTTTATAAATTTATTACAATCTTAAGTTTCTATTAATGATTTGGATATAATACAACAAAAACCATAAATATATTTTCTTAAAGTAAAGAATAGTGGTTGGGTAGATTGCAGACAAAAGAAAATAATTTTTTTTAAGTATACAATTATAAAATTAATTGGAGAAAATACTATCCACTCGTACAGGTAAATACGTATGATAAGACTTGAACCATCAGATATGGAAGGAAGTGATACAAACTTTTAATATTCTCCTGCAATTGGTGGGAGTATTTTTATACCCATATTTCATTGATGAGAACGAATATCTTTATATTCTTTTTCTTTGAAATGATATTTTTTCACTTTTAGCACTTTAAACTATTAGGCAAGATGTTGTATCCATCAGTCAAGATACCAAATCATCAAAGACTTCCACTAATATTGTTCACACAATTTTAACACTAGTTTTAGACTTTTAGTATACACTGATTTCTAATTTTCTTATATATTATAAATAGTGTACTAATCCAATAATAAAAAATACATCAATTTTCATATAACTTATTCCTATTGTCTTTACAAACATCTCAAGCAAACTTACCAAATCAACTTACAATTATGTTTTTTCTCCCCTCTCAAATTAACACAGATTAAGTTATTTAAAAACAAAATAATTGTAAAATAAAAAAATATGATAATAAAATAAGACTTTGGACAACTGTAGTGGTCAAAAATAGCCCAAAAGACTTAGACTTTTAAACTGGCCCAAATGAATAAAGTACGGCCCAAAGCAGTCCCAAATAGACTATGAAGTCTATTTACTTGCTTACTATCCCACTCGGTCAATAATGACCCAGTCAAGTAATCCAAGTCAATATTGACCTAGTCGCTCACATCAACACAACAGCTCCGACATAATAGGGATCATTGATATCTCGGACTACAATTCTCTCGACTGACTTCAACGTTCACTACCCATATCCCATAAATACAAACTCAAGCTTCATAAGTTAGGGACATACACTTTTGACAAAAAGCCATTACCTTGTGCAAAGTAATCCAGCCTCCACTCGACATAATTAGTGACAAAGCCCAGACATTCTCTCAACAGTATTCACATCCACATCTCCGCTTATCATACGTACGACATTAAATAATTACATGTTATATTTCCTCGTATTATAATTATTCTGCTCGACTTCATCTAACTTGGGCATCAGAGACTATTTGGCTGGCACCACCCCGGTGTCCCCAAGAGTTCGACCTCGTCAATCACTTTTTGCAAGTTGTTGGCCCAATTTCAACTCGACTGTAGGTCCCGAATCCTACCAGTAGATACCAGCATCTACAACAACAATAATTTATATGTTTTTCACATTAAGGATGTTTTTGTCCTCTTGGGGTGAAGTTTGGGTTAGAAAAAAATCCCTACTAATTGTTTGGTAAAAATGAAAAGGCTACAACCTCATAAATTACTTTTGCCAATTTCTCAACATATATAATATACAAATTACTTATATTATCAAAATAAATGCTACTTTTAGACCCCATTATCTATCTAATGAAACACCACATTCCCAAAATACCCTTATTTTCTTTTCACAAGCTCTCATTATTAATTAGATCTGCTTTATAATTATTCTTTCTCTCTTTACCATTGATGATGCAATGCAACTTTCTCTCTATGTATACTCATATGGTTTTTCTCCCATTCTTTGTCTTTGCACATCAACATTAATAATTTCTTTACAGATATTAAATTACTTGAGTAGAGATTTCGTAACTCCATTTTTCAGATTCAAGTAGTGAACCAAGGGCATGTGCAACATGATCTAAATCAGAGTTAAAAGGTATAAACATTTTTTTTTTTTGAAAAGAGAATATATTAATCAAGAAGCAACAATACAAAAGTCCTCCTTAACAAGTTTAAGCAACTAGTAAGGGAAAGAGCAAGTGCAGACAAAGTTCGAAGAAACCCCAAAAGCCCTTCTAGCGAGGGTATGAGCAACAACATTACAACTCCTGGGAACAAAAGCTAAGGAGTTAATAAAACTACAAAATTGAAACAGAATATCCTGGATGACGCTGTCCTCCTCGCACCTGGAGAAGGAAAGACCACTACAAAGATTCACAACCTGTAAAGAATCAGACTCAACACAAAAAGGAGAAAAGCCGGAGCCAATAGCCAGTGTAAAGCCCTCAAGAATAGCCTTGGCTTCAGCGGCAACTACATTGAAAAAATCAGGAAAAGCCAATGCAGCAGCAGCTTTCAAACAGCCTTGCTGATCTTTAACGGCAATACCAACACCAAATCGGCCCAAAACTGTATCGACAACTGCATCCACATTAACCTTGAACCCAGTCGAGGGTAGAGACCACCTATGAGCAGCTCTGCCAACACTCTCAACCTGCAAAGGAACCTGGGTAGGAGCCAACAAGGAATCAACAAAACAAACAGCCCTGCTCTAGAAATTAGAAGCGGAAGGAGAAGATAAATTATGCAAGATTGAATTTCTACAGTTCCAAGCATACCAAGATCCAACCACAAAACACAATAGATGCTTTAGACTACAGCAAGAGGAAACCCAAATGATCCTATCGAAGAAATCCACTACGTGAAAAGAGATCAACTTAGAGAAGAACGGGCACTCACTCCAAGAAGAACTACGGGTTTTACAACCCCATAAGGCATGATCCGAAGATTCAGGGAAGCGAGAGCCGAAGGGGCATAAGTTAGAGTCACCTATACCCCTCTTAAAGAGACTGCCTTTAGTAGAAAGGGACTCCCTACACGCTCTCCAACAGAAAATTTTAATTTTGGAGGGAAGTTGAAGGGCCCAAAGCCTTTTTCACTAGGGGAAGGGGGCCTCAGAACCCGAAGGGGAATCTGAGTTGTTAGCTTTCAGTGCTAACCTGTAAGCGCTTCTGACCGAGAAATAGCCTTTTTTTGTCAAAATGCCAAGTCAGAGAGTCCCTAAGTGGGCTAGAGCAAAGAGGGATACTCAAAATAGCTGCGGCCTCCTCAGGTCTGAAATAAAATTACACCAAACCTCTGCTCCAAGAACCTGGGACACCAATTAGCGCGGAAACCGAAGTTTCATCCGGGAGGAGTCTAAGAGAAAGAACTTTAAAGCTTGAGGCCCTTGGGATCTAGGGGTCATCATAAACCACGATGTTATGGCCATCTCCAACCTTCCACCTCAATCCTCGCTGAAGAGCTTCCCTACCCCAGAGAATGCTTCTCCAAACAAAGGAAGGTTTCCAGCCTAGTTTGCTTTTTAAGAAATTGGTGTTAGGGAAGTACTTGGCTTTGAGAACTCTAGAAAGCAAGGAAGAGGGATCATTAATAATCCTCCATCCCTGCTAGGCCAACATTGCTTGATTGAAGGCATGAAATTCACGAAACCCTATACCCCCCTCCACCTTAGGCTGACATAAACATTTCCAAGAGAATCAATGCATTTTCCTTTTTTCCTGGACCGTCCCCCACCAAAAATCTGCACACATTTTCTGGATTTCTAGGCCAATAGAGACAGGGAATTTAAAGCAGCTCATAGTATAGGCAGGAACAGATTGAGCAATAGCTTTAATAAGGACCTTTATCCCTCCTATGGAGAAAAGCTTCCCTTTCCACCCTTGAAGCTTATTCCACACTTTATCAAGGATGCTCCTAAAAATCCCTTTTTTATTTCTTCCCACCGAGGAGGGGAGGCCTAAATACTTATCGTGACTGGAAACAACATCAACACTAAAGAGGTTTCAGACTTCAGAAATAGTCACAGCAGGGGTGTTGGGACTAAAAGTAAGCGCAAATTTCTCAAAGTTAATAGATTGACCTGAAGCCGCTTCATAGGCTCAAAGAATATCTTTCAAAACCACACCTTCACACCTGAAAGCTCTGAGAAACACTAAGCTATCGTCAGCAAAAAATAGATGAGAAACTGCAAGGGCGTTCTTGGCCACTATGATCCCATGTAGATTGTTTTCGAGTTCTGCTTTGGATAACAATGAAGTGAGACCTTTTGCACACAACAAAAAAAGATAAAGAGATAGAGGGCAGCCTTGTCTCAGTCCCCTGGAGGGTTTGACAAAGCCCTTTGGCTCACCATTGATTAGAAAGTTGTACGAGGCCGAGGTGATGCAGCTCATAACCTTAGAAATCCAACTGGGATCAAAACCTAATTTTTCCATCATTTTCTGTAAGAAGACCCATTCAACCCTGTCATATGCCTTACTCATATCAAGTTTGAGGGCAGTCAAGCCTTTGGATCCCATTATGCGGTTATTGAGATGATGTAGGCACTCAAACCCCACCCCCACATTGTCAGTAATGAGCCTTCCAGGAACAAAAGCACTTTGACTAGGAGCTATGACATCATTAAGAACCAGTTTCAGTCTGTTAGCTATGACTTTAGCCACCAATTTGTAAGTCACATTACAAAGGCTAATAGGTCTAAAGTCACTAATTCTGATAGGGGATTTAACCTTAGGGATTAAGGCGACAACCGCTCTACTTATCTCCCTCATATCAGCACCATTATTGAGGACCGCCAAAAGAGCCTGAACCACTTTATCACCCACTACTCCCCAAAACTTTTAGAAAAACAGGGCGGGAAGACCGTCTGGCCCAAGAGCCTTAGAGGCGCCATCTGCTTCAAAACATGTTGGATCTCTAAAGTAGTAAAATTACCAATTAAAGTCTCATCATTGTTTAACACAAATATCAAATCAGTGGATCAGCATTTTAGGTTTACAATAATTAGATTAACACAAGTATGATTGATGAAAACAAAAGAATCACGACCATTCAATTTTTGGTGATTTATCAACACTTGCATGTGTTAAATAGAAACAGTGAAATGCATGTTATTAATCCCTTATGTTACTTCGTGTACAAAACATGCCGAGTAGATGAGTGATTAGTGCAATAATAGGTTGAGTGTCATTGATGAATGATTACACATTAAACATGACATGAGTGAAGTATATAGGTTTATTTGTGAAATTAAACTGCACCTAGATAAGTTATCAATTTATTTTGCATAAATTGAAACAAGAAATCACACGCTCACGCATACACACATATTTGATTACTTAGAAAAGTTTAATTTATTATATCACAAGCCAACATAAACATAACACCATCTGAACTACTACAAGAAAAGGTAACATATATAGATCACTTAATCTGGACTGCTTTATGAAAAAGTGATATCTTTTTATGAAGTGATCACGTAAAATAGATCATTTAAGTTAAAAGTGATCTTATTTTATGAAATGTCAACTCAAAATAAATCACTTAAAAGAAAAAGCGACGTTGTTTTACGAGACCATTATTTAAAACAGATTACTTTATGAAGAGTGATAATTTTTTGTTTATTTAATAATAAATCCACTTCCGTTCTAAAATGATCCATGTTCATTTTAATAATTTGATTTTAAGTATATAAGTGTACAAAACGCACCTCTTCTTCATCTCCACTTTTAAAGTTGTTTCTCTTTGCTTTCTCTTATATTGAATCCTTTTATCTCTTCTCTTTTCAGTTTCGTGAGCATAGATCTCTATAGAAAGACCCTCTCTGATCTCATTTTTAATTAAAATCCCTAATTGTATTTTATAGCTTAGAGTCATTTTTTGTTTACAATTGTGTTTTACTTGAAGAAGCACAAACATCACAAAGGATTTACTTCTTTTTAATTATTTTAATTTTGAAAGTGGATTTTTTGGATCTTGTGACCGTTTCTTGATTTCAACTTTGAAATTGATAATTGATGCTTGAATTTTTATAGGGTTTGCTTTAGTTTATTTTTTTACAAAAAAATAAAAAATAAATAAAGGTTCGAAACTAATATTAAAAAAATTAAAAAATTAAAAATTAAAAAATGTATCTCTACCGTCCATCTCTATAGCGGTGAAGATTATAAATACAAATTTTTTTTTTTTTGAAAAAAACACATAAAAAAATTAAAAAATAAATAAATAATTAAAAATTAAAGGATGAATCTCGATCGTCCATTTCCATAAATGGATGGTAGAAATTATAAACATAATTTTTTTAAAAATATATATATAAAAAATATCATCTCCACAGAGAGGTCCTCCCCTGTGTTCTACCTTTTTTCCTTCTTCTTTGTTTTTTTAAATAAATATGCACAGTGGAGATCGTAGTGTTTATTTTATAATTTTATAATTATATATATATATATATTAATAATTGGATGATGAAGATTTAGATTTATTTTTATTTATTTTTAATTTTTTAATAAGGGATATTTTGATTCTTTTACACTTCTAAAATGGTCAACAATCATTTTTCACGGTCAATACTAACAGCAGTTAAATATTAGTTTTTCAATAAGTTGGTTATGTTTGTAAAAAGGCAAACCCAGTTAGGTTGGATGTAATTTGTCCTTTTAATTTTTTTAATGAGGGGTATTTTGGTCCTTTTATACTTTTGAAATGGTTAACAATCATCTTTAACGGTCAACGCTAACGGCAAGGGAGTTAACTGTTAGTTTTTTAATAAGTTGATTATGTTTGTAAAAAGATAAACCCCAGATAGGTTGACTGTAATTTGTCTTAAATTAATTAGTTTCATAATTGTATTTATGTATTTTGAAACTTATTTATTTACAAATGAATTTATTAGATAAAGGATTTATGGGATGTTTATAAATTTAATATAAAAATAAGTTTTAAAATTTATTATTATATATATATATATATATAAATGTATTGTGAGAAGCCTATATAAAAGGTTACTCTTCTTACTGAAATAAATCCCTCAAAGCATTCAAATTGTGAAGGAGACATTAGATGATGCTGCCCATAATATAGAGCTGCAATCAGATGATCATAATGCAAGGTGTCATCAAACAGTTGGTAGGTGAGTGTGAACTCACAAGTATGACAAGCAATGAATTGTATTCTTTGTATTTTGTTTATGTTGTTATTAAACACTATCAGCTAATCAGGTGATAGTATTTTATATCACTTGGATTGCTGACTAGGATTATTATACGGCTGAGATTGATTTCTATGTTTATATCAATGGTTGGTGTTAGTTTGTATATATATTGGTTTGTAATATGATTTTACTCAGTGAAGAAACACAAATCATTTTAGCTTCTTCTTCACCAATTCTCTCTCTCGTTTACTTTTTTTTCTATTCTGTTTCCAGAATATTTGTTGTGCTTTTTTTGTTCTTAGGTCACCTTATCAGAGGATTCACATGGTATCAAAGCCTCTCTTGGCTACGGCATCCATGGCGTCAAGTTCTAGCTTAGATCGCACCACCTCCTCGACCATCAAACAAGTTGAGTTTGCTTCAATTTCAAAGGCACTCAACTTCAATCTGTCTGTGAAGCTCAAACGTGATAATTTCATTCACTGGAGAGCTCAGATCTTGCTAGCTATAAGAGCTCTGGCACTCGAAGAATACATAAATGGAGGAAACTTGTGTCCAGATCGTTTTGTAGAAGTTGTTTCTATTGATGGTTTGTCTAGGCAGTCTGTTGTTAATGAGGAGTTTGTAGCTTAGCATAGAACAGATCAGCTACTGTTATGTTGGCTTATGTCAACAGTTAGTGAAGGTCTTATAGGTGAAGTCACTGATTGTGCTTCTTCGTTGGAGTTTTGAAGGATTATGAAACCTTGTTTTCTAGAGAGTCATTGGCTAAGGTGTTACAGTTGAAGCAGCAACTACAAAGTGTAAGGAAAGGCTCAAGCACAATCAGTGAATTTGTTATGAAGGTGAAGAGCTTCGGTGATGGCCTCAAATCTGTTGGAGAAGTTGTGATAGACAAGGATCTTCTCTTGAGTGTGCTCAATGGCCTTGGGCACGAATACGATCATGTTGTTGTCATGCTTTCACAACAACAGTTGACTACATCCTTACATGAAGCTCAGTATATGCTGATGATTCATGAACAACGTATTCAACATCTCAGCTTAGTCTCTCAAGTTGATATTCCAGCTCAATCTGCCAATTTTGTTTCCAACAGTGGTGGTAGAAGTGCAAATAGAGGAGGAAGAGATGCTAATAGTCGAGGTAGAAGAGGCAGAGGTGGTAGATGGAGTAACAGCAGACCACCCTACCAGATATGTGCTCGTCCTGGACATTCTGCCATGAATTGTTATAGTAGGTTTGACCGTTCTTATCAGCAACAAAAATTTCCTAACAATTCTAATGTTTCTTCTGGTCATAGTGGTCAGCAGGTTCCACAGTCAGGGGGTAACTTTCATTTAGGAAATTATCAGGGGAATTTTCAGAGACATGTTGCACAGACTAGTTCTCTAGAGGGGCAATTTTTCACACCGTATCAGAATCAGCAATTTTCAGCACCTTTTTAGAATCAACAATCAGGCTTTCAGGGGAATTATTATCAGGCTCACTATAATCAGCCTTCTGCTACACCAGAGACAGTCTCGGATTCTGCTTGGTATGCAGATAGTGGCGCAACCAGTCATGTTACTCTTGATTTAGGTAATCTCTCATCCTTCTCTAATTACAGAGGTTGCAATAAATTGATTGTTGGTAGTGGATAGCCATTAGCTATTTGCAATGTTGGTGATTCTTTGGTCAAATCTCACACTAATCCTCTACACTTTTTACATATGAAAAATTTTCTTCATGTGCCTCAAATGACCAAAAATCTCCTTAGTATCTCGAAATTTACTAGGGACAATAATGCTATAGCTTAGTTCTTTGACAATTGCTGTGTTGTTAAGGACAAAACTTCCAAGAAAGTGCTGCTTCGAAGCACACTTACAGATGGCCTTTATTAGCTACAGCTTCAAGGAAATCAGCTCAAATTACCTGGTCATCAATCAGGGAAAGCCTATGTTTTTCTTGCTGATTTTCAATTTAGTTCTTGTAATAAACATGTGCTATGCTATAATTCTGTGTTGCCTTTTCCAAAAACTGCTTTGTATTCAAATGCTGCTGTGGTTGATAATGCTGGTTTAACAACTGATAATAATTCTGTTAATAAAGTGTGCAGTTTATGACATTCTAAACTAGGACACCCTTCACAATATGCTTTGAAACATGTGATGTCTTTTTTACATATTTCGCATTCGAAATCTGCTATTGAATTGTGATTCGTGTAGATTAGGTAAAATGCATCAATTTCCCTTTCCTAGGTCTAGTATCACAACTACTAAACCTATAGAATTGATATATTCTGATATTTGGGGACCCTATCCAATTGTCTCTCTTGAAGGATATAGGTACTATATAGTGTTTGTCGATTGTCACACTCGTTTTTCTTGGCTTTTTCCTCTCAAACTTAAATCTGATGCTTTGTCAACTTTTATTATGTTTAAAACACAAGTTGAGAAGCAATTTGAAACTTCAATAAAAATTTTACAAACTGATATGGGAATGGAATTTCAAGTTTTCAATTCTTATCTTAGGCAGCAAGGTATCCTGCTTAGGTTTTCCTGTCCTTATACACACCAATAAAATGGTGTTCCCGAACGAAAACATAGGCATATCGTAGAAACTGGGCTTACTTTACTTGCCTATGCTAGCCTACCTTTACTTTTCTTGATAGCAGTCTTTCAAACAGCTGTTTTGTTGATTAATAACCTGCTTACTTCTGTTTTAAGCCATAAATCTCCTTTTGAATCTTTGTTTAATAGGAAACCGAATTATTATTACCTTAAAACCTTTGGTTGTGCGTGTTTTCCTTACTTACGACCTTTTTCCAAACAAAAATTTGGTTTTCATTCCTCTAAGTGTATATTCATAGGATATAGTGTGCAACATAAAGGTTATAGGTGCTTACATCCTTTGGGAAGAATATATCTCTCTAGGAATGTCATTTTTCATGAATTTGATTTTCCTTACACTGTTTTATTTCCTTCCCGATCTAATGCATCTACCTCTAACTCATCTCTTAGCATCCCTTTATCCATTTTTCGTAGTCTTCCTACTGCCAATACTGCACCTACTGCACACACTGTCCCTACTGCCCATTCTGTCCCTACTGCACATACTATTCCAGTTTCTCCCACACCAACTGTCCCTCCTACACAGTTTCCTTTGTCTGTTAATAGATCAGCTTCTACTCAGCAGCATCATTCTTCTTCTACACAGATTTTTACTCGTTCAATTCCTTCTACAGCTCCTCTTGTTACATCCACTCATCCTATGGTCACTAGATCTAAAGTTGGTATTTCCAAACCCAAAGTTTATTAAGCTCTATGTCAGTCCCCTTGTGCCAATATTCTTGAATCTGAACCAACATCTGTTAAATTAGTTTTCGCTGATCCTAAATGGAAATTAGCTATGGAAGAGGAGTATAATGCCTTACTTAGAAACAATACATGGACCCTAGTTGCTCCTAGTTCTAATTGCAACATCGTTGGTCACAAATCGGTTTTTCAGATTAAATACAAACCTGATGGGTTGATTGTTAAGTATAAAGCTCGGTTGGTAGCAAAGGGGTTCCATCAAACTCCTGGTGTTGATTTTTCTGACACCTATAGCCCTGTCATTAAACCTTCCACTATTCGGGTAATTTTTACACTAGCTGCAACTTTTGGTTGGAAAATCCAACAAGTAGACGTTAATAATGCATTTCTCAATGGAGATTTGTAAGAATCAGTCTTTATGGAGCAGCCTTCTGGTTTTATTAGCTCTCAATTTTCCTATCATATGTGTAAGCTTAATAAGGCACTTTATGGCCTCAAGCAAGCTCCCCGGGTATGGATTCACAAATTACGGACTGCTCTTTTATCTTGGGGGTTTCAGAATTCTTCATCGGATATTTCTCTTTTTATAAAAAGACAGCAGTCCTCTCTCTTGTATGTGCTTGTGTATGTTGATGATATACTCATCACTGGTTCTTGCAAGGCTCTTATTCACAGCACTATAACAGCCCTCAACTCTAAGTTTGCTTTAAAGACTCTTGGTCAAGTGAATTATTTCCTCGACTTTGAGGCTTTTCGTAACTTCCAGAGGATCTTTTTGACACAAACCAAGTATGTTTTTGATCTCCTTCGAAAGAGTAATCTGCTGACATCAAAACCTTGTAATACTCCTCTATGTTCAAGCACAAAGTTATCTCTTCAGTGTGGTTCTACTTTTTCTGACCCTACTCTCTATCGAAGCACCATTGGGGCTCTCCAATATCTCACATATACCAGGCCAGACATTGTCTTTGCAATTAACAAACTAAATCAATTCTTGGCTGCCCCAACTGATATTCATTGGAAAGTTTGCAAAAGAATTCTGCGATACTTAAAAGGGTCTGCTGGTCTTCGTCTTTTGTTTTGCCCAGCACCGCAATTATTTGTTGAAGCTTTTACCGATGTAGATTGGGCGTCTTGTCCTGATGATCATCGGTCTACAAGTGGTTGTTGTGTTTTTCTCGGACCTAATTTGATTACCTGGTATTCTAGAAAACAAAAGGTAGTTGCTCGCTCAAGCACGGAGGCTGAGTATCGAGTATTATCTCAAGCTTCAACAGAAATTTTATAGCTTAGTTCCTTGTTCAAAGAACTTAGTATTACCCTTACTAGTGTTCCTATTTTGTGGTGTGATAACACTGGTGCTAGTGCCCTTGCTCACAACCCAGTTTTTCACTCTAGAATTAAACATGTGGAGGTTGATGTACATTTTATTAGGGAGAAAATTGCCACTGGTCAATTGGTTGTGCAGTATGAACCTACTGAATCTCAGCCTGCTGATTTGTTGACTAAGGCCTTGTCTCACACACGGTTTGAGTTTCTCTGCAGCAAACTGAATTTGGCGATTTCCCCCCAGTTCAGTTTGAGGGGGCATGTGAAGGAGACATTAGATGATGCTGCCCATAATATAGAGCTGCAATCAGATGATCATAATGCAAGGTGTCATCAAACAGTTGGTAGGTGAGTGTGAACTCACAACTATGACAAGCAGTGAATTGTATTATTTGTATTTTGTTTATATTGTTATTAAACACTATCAGCTAATCAGGTGTTAGTATTTTATATCACTTGGATTGCTGACTAGGATTATTATACGGCTGAGATTGGTTTCTATGTTTATATCAATGGTTGGTGTTAGTTTGTATATATATTGGTTTGTAATATGATTTTACTCAGTGAAGAAACACAAATCATTTTAGCTTCTTCTTCACCAATTCTTTCTTTCGTTTACTTTCTTTTCTATTCTGTTTCTAGAATATTTGTTGTGCTTTTTTTGTTATTAGGTCACCTGATAAGAGGATTCACACAAATACTTTACTTTGTCATAAAACATTTTTTTCATTCAATTTTGACATTTTGAAAGAGATTAGGTGTTACATCTAATAGTGTATCATACATTGTGGTTGGAATTGAGCACATGCTTGGTTGAATTCTAGATATAGAGTAGCCATTAAATCCCTTGAAGATTGTGGGACGCTTCAACTATCTTCAAGACGTGGTTATGCACATTTAAACCGTAGAGCAACATATTTTATTTTAGCATATTTTATGTGCAACAAAATTCATTTACATATGTATTTATTTACGATGGGTTTTATATATTTTAATAAAAAAATTTGAGAATTTTGTAAAACTTGAAAAGTAAAAGAAATATCTGTTTAAGTGTCTGAAAAAAAGGAGCAATTATTTGTAATGCTTTTCTACTAGAAAAATCACTTATTTGTAATATATATATATATATATATATATATATATATATATATATATATATATATATAAATGAAAGAACAATAAAGAAACCTAAAGACATTGTGACGCAACCAAAATTATTCCCCTTAAAAAAAAAAAAAAAATAGGAATTATGGCACGTCATAGCTTGTGGAAAGCAGAATAATTTGGTTATATTAAAGTCTGCAAAAGACATATATGTCACTGTTTCTTCATGAGATGACATCATTGAGAGAGTTGATTAGCTGGCCATTTGTAGTACACTAATTAATTAAATCAACTAAAAAAAAAGTAAATTAAATATGGTGGTTTTGATAATGAGAAGCCAACCTATTTGTTTCATTTTCCAAAGCTACTATATGATCGTTATGTTATACCAAACTAATCACATAATTCATATAGTGAGGCCAATTATATTTAAAAATTAATTAAATTTGTACGTGGATCCCACCCATCCAATTGTTTCTTATTTTCTACTCATGATCAGATTTATTGTTCTCATTAATATAACTAGTTTTTATCTTGTTGGAGTAAAATCAATTTTACTCAAACAAGATACATTTGGGGCATTAATATAATTTTATAAATTAGGTTAAAGTTAAATGTAATATTTGACAATGGTTTGACCATCAATCAATTTAGTTACTTATTAAAAGTCTGGACTTATTTAATACTTATAAAAAGTATGAAAATTGATCTGCTAAAAAATAGAATAGTTGCAAACTATTTTAAGAAGACGGTCTATTTTTTCTACTTAATATTTAATAGGATTTATTAAACCCATTAAATTGACTTTTTTAAAAAAAAATTGTCAAATAACTTAAAAATAGGAAAAAAAAACTGAAAAAAAAATTAAAAAAATCAGAACTTTTCACTTACTTTCAAATTACTAGATTATATTTAACATATTTTCTTCCGAAAGTATTTTCTTAAAGATGAAATGTTTCCAAGTTATTATAATTTTACGTAGTACAGCATTATTTCTTTTAGCCTACTAGTTATGATAAGCGAATTTGAAAAGAAACATGTCCATATTATATAGTGTTGATGATATTACTTTTAATACTATTATTCAACCTTTAATTTTTTTTTTCTACAGGTAAAATAAAAACTATTTTTATATTATTATTTACCATATTGTAGTCATGAATATGATATAATAAATTATTCACATAAATGGTTGAAATTTGTTAAATAATTTATTTTTAATTGTTGGTAACATATCAAATAAAAATACATAACAATTAATAATAATAACGGTATAAACGTATTATTTATTTTTGGATATTTTTTTACTTTTAAAAAAATAAACAAATTGATACTATATTGAGAGGTAAAATATATATATATATATATATATATATATATATTATTCAGGCTTTCGGTTTTAATTTTTATTCAGTAAAATTTAGAATTATTCAGTCTTATTTGATAATGACCCTGTTAAAAAATCAAAAACAAAAATAAATAGGGGTTTCTAAGAAGTAATTTATATGTTGTTTCACAACAATTATTTTTAACCAAAAAAAATTATAACGAAAAAGGTTAATTATAAAAATTCCAGAAACAGACTCCAAAATTTTTACATTCTAGAGAATTGATAATAATATAATATATGTAGTTATTAGGTCGCTTTAGAAGACTAGATGTCCTTAATTTAGCATCTATGGTTGTCCCCTTCTCGATTAAAATTTTTTAATCAAAATATATAATTAAATTTAGTTACAGATCACTTATTAAAGGGGGCTGTTGTACATACTACTGTTATTATTATTATTATTTTTTAATTATTATAAATTTGAAAGTAAGAAATAAAAATATGATCAACTGAATACTATTATAAAGATAGGATGAATTCACCACTAATTGCCTTTAACTTCTGTTATTATTATTGTTAGGTTGAATTGCACTCAATACCCTGACTTTTATCATAATTGCACGCTTAATGCCAGTTTTGCCATAATTGCACTCTAGTACCCGGTAATCCGTTGACCACCGTTAGGGTAACGGTTGACCAAACGGATTCAGGCAAAATGACGAGAATGCCCCTCAAAGGAAAAAAAAAAAATTGAAAATCAGATCTTCGAACCCAGATGAACTGGGTTCGCGATCGAACCCAGCTGGGTTCGCGTTCGAACCCAGCTGGGTTCGATTGCGAACCCAGTTGCTGGGTTCGCGATCAAACCCAGTTCTGGGTTCGATCGCGAACCCAGATCTGGGTTCGAACGCGAACCCAGCAACTGGGTTCGCGGTCGAACCCAGTTTCTGGGTTCGTGTTCTTCGAAAATTTTTTGAAATTTTTTTTTTTTTTTTATTTGGTTTTTTAAAAAATATTTTTTAAAATTAATTAAAATATGACGTGGCATGTTCTTATTGGTTGGATGATTTTTTAAATTTTTTAAAAATAAATTTAAACGTAAAAGACCATTTTACCCCTGAATCCGTTTGGTCAACCGTTACCCTAACGGTGGTCAACGGATTACCGGGTACTAGAGTGCAATTATGGCAAAACTGGCATTAAGCGTGCAATTATGATAAAAGTTAGGGTACTTGAGTGCAATTCACCCTTATTGTTATTATTATTAATTTTTTTTTTTGAGAATTGACACACCAACTTCTATCATTTTATTAATGTATTAGATGTTTGTCATATAAAATATAATGTTGGATATTATTTCATACGGAGAGAGTTTTGGAGACAAAATAGTGGCCAAGCATTACTTTTCCTTGTTTAGTACAGCCAGATGGTGGTATTAAAAAATAGTAATAATAATATAAACTAATGAGAAATTTAAAAATAACCCTCAAATTAGTGTAAATTTAAAAATAACCACTCCCGAAAATGTTTCTTCTTTTAGCCAAGAAAATGTTTTTTGAATAAAAATACCCAAAACTTTAACAACCAACACCGCTTCACTTAACTTGTAACTTTTCATTTCTAAAGGAGAGAGAAACCAAAATGCGGAAGAGAAACATGAAACTTAGAAAGAGAAACCAAAAATTAAAGCTAGCTTGTAACTTTAATTATTTTTGGTTTAAAATCCATAATTTTGTGTGATAATATTTATTTAACACTTTGGATCCGCATATATCATTGATAAATTTGCATAATTTGGTCGATTTTATGTTTTCAGCAACATTGCAAGCTAACTTTCACATGTTAGTGTGTAAAGTTTGTTCTCAACGTGTAAATATTTATTCTCAACATGTAAACATATTTTGTTCTCAACGTGTAAACATATTTTCTTCACAGCGTGTAAATATTTACTCTTAGCATGTAAATATGTGTTCTCAACGTACAAATATTTTCTGTTCTCAGTGTGATGTAGAACAATTTTAATGGAATCTGGGAGGAAAAATAATGTTCAATTTGCGTACTTTATATGTCATCAAAATCGTCTCGACGAGGAGAAAAAAGTTGTGGAGAGAAGAGAAAGAAATAGAGAAAACGTTGTAGAGAAAGAAAATTATAGAAAGAGAAACGCAAACGTATGAGAGAGGTAAGAGAGAAAGAGAAAAGAGAGAATAAAAAGATATCTAGTGGAGGGGGGAAGAAATTTGCAAAGAGAGAAATACAAACGAATAAGAGAGACATGAGAAAGACAGAGGTTCGAAGACTGAAAAAGGTTAAAATTGAAGGATTATGAAGATTGATCGTTGAACAGCTGTAAAACTGGTGGTTGCATACAGAGCCGCTCAATATCTCATTATTGTGTGTCTGTATATCTATATACTAAAAAAAAGTGAGTTAATCATTTATAATATAGGGGCTATTTATAATTCCCTGTATGAGCGATCATCTTATTTCCTGATTGGTTATATCTCTTTACTAAGAGACATAACTTATCTGAAGTGTTATGTCTCTTATATAAAAAGACATAACTCATCTGAACTGTTATATCTCTTATCCAAAAAGACATAACTTATCTGAATGGAAACAATCATTTAGTGTATGGTGTACCATCTTTCTAGTGCACTTTATTGCATAGAATCCTCTGCACATATATCTTCATCTCCCATTTGATCAAATAATGCACTTCGAGTTTTGTAAACACCTGCAAACTGTAGTCGGAACATGGTCATTTGCCTGTTCACGTGTACACGACTTTAAAACCAATATTTCTGACCGCACCTTTATCTGGTGACTTCATTTTAAATTTAAAATAGCACCAATATGCCTTAACTAGGAAAGACCATCCGAACCTAGTATTTATTGGCAACTTCAGCCAAGTTTAAAGATTGACCTGCGTCCGAAATTTCGACTATCTATGATTCTTTTAGCCCATATTGTAGTAGTTACCCCTGTGCTGCAAGATATGTATTCAACTTCCATAGTAAACTTTGCAACACAATCTAGTTTCTTCCTTAACCAAGAGACAATAGTTCCACCGAATAAAAATATATTACAACTCGTTGATTTTTAGTCATCTAAGTTTTCTTGTAAAATTTGCATCACAATATCCAATAAGTTCTAGATCATTCAAACCAAAACACAGTTTCATACTTTTGGTGCCTTTCAAATATCTTATAATTATCTTTACTGCCTTCCAATGTGGTTTGCCAGGATTTGATTGAAATGTGCTTAAACTCCCACTGCATGACATATATCTGGTCTTGCGTTGGTCATTGCATACATGAGACTGCTAATTGCTTGAGCATATTAAACATTTTCCATTTCTTTAATTTCGGTCTCAGTTTTGGACACATATCTTTTCTAAGATTAGTGTCTATGCACACGAGTGTAGTCATTGGTTTACTATTTGTCATATTAAAACATTTGAGCACCTTATCAAGATAATATTCTTGATCTAGATACAAATATTTTAATTTCCTATCTCTAGAAATTTTAATTCCTAGGACATATGATGCTTTACTCATGTCTTTCATTTCAAGTTTCGTATCTAGATATGATTTTGTTTGATTGATCATATCCATACAATTACTAGCCAATAATATATCATCTACATATAGAGACAAATTTGATAACATATCTTGGCACCTCCAATTGTATACACAATGATCAAATATACTCATTGCATATCCTAATTCTAGGATAACTTGGTGGAATTTAAATATTATTGCCTAGATAATTGCCTGAGTCCATATAATGATTTGTTCACTTTATAGACTTTGTTCTCTTGTCCTTTAACAACAAATTCTTCTGATTGTAACATATAAATGTCTTCTTCTAAATCTCTATTAATGAATGATGTTTTGACATTTAATTGATGTAACTCAAGATCCATATTCGCAACAACTGCCATAATAATTCTTATTTATGTAAATTTGGCTATTGGCGAATATGCATTAATAAAAATACAGGCTTTTTATGTGTAGCCTTTTGCTACTAATCTAACTTTACATCTGTCTAGGTTACTATCTGACTTTAATTTTTTATTAAGAACTCATTGACATCCTATAGGTTTTCTTTCTTTCAGTAAATCAACTAACTCCCATACTTATTTTTCTCAATAGAATCTAATTCTTCTTTCATGGCATTTTCCCACTCTTTAGAATCCACTTCTTTAATTGCAGTAGAATAATTGTTGGGATCAGCACTGAGTTAATTTACATCTTTTAAATTGAAGACAAAATAATCCTTTAAGTTTTGAAAAGGTTCACACTTTCATTTCCTCCCACTAATCAGATCAATCTTATCAGATCCCGTTAGTGAATTATTAAGTGGACCATTCAATATCTTATGTGTGAACATCTTTTGGATTTATAATGGAATTGTCTTTATCGGTAGATGTTAACTCCTCTTTTTCTTCAATAGGTTTTATATCTATATAGGGATTTGCAATATCTGCATTATCCATAAATACTGCATCTCTAATTTTTATCAATCCTTTTTCAGGATGATAAAATTGATATCCAGTTCTATTATTTGAATATCCTAGAAAACTGTATTCCCATGTTTTAGAATTGATCTTATTCCGCAGAGGCTTAGGAATAAGAACATGCGCCTTACATACGCATACTTTTAGTGTGGATAAGTCGGGTGTCTAACATGTCCATATCTTATAGGGAGTTAATAGTTTTGTCTTTGTATTAACTCTATTTAAAATATGTGCTACTGTTGCCAATGCCTCTCCCCAAAAATGCAAGGCAAATTAGCATATGCCATCATTGATCTTACCGTATCCGTTAGAGTTCTTTTTTTTTTTTTTTTTCTGCAATCCCATTTTGTTGTGAGGTATAAAGTATAGTATAAATATGTCTAATCCCACTCTATTTGCATAAATCATCAAAGGTTTCATATTCACCACTACGTCACTATTTAGTGCTTTTATGGGTCGACCCAATTGGGTTTCTACTTCTTATTTAAATTCTTTAAATTTTTCTAAGGTATATGATTTGTGCTTTAATAAGTAGATATGGCCATATCTTGAACATCATCTATGAAAGTTACAAAATATTTCATTCCACGATATGTTTTTGTTCGCATAGATCAACATAAATAAGAACGAATTACCTCAAGTAAACATAAAGATTTTCAATGTTTTGAAAAAACGTTTCTAGTAAACTTTCCTTTAACACATGATACACATATGTCAAAGTTGTCTTGATTTACTTGTGGTAATATTCATTATTCAGTCATTCGAAAAATCTTGTTTTTGTTTATGTGACTTAAATGTAAATTTCATAATAATAATGAATTTAAAGTTGTAGACACAAAAACATAATCGGAAGTACTTTCATTATTATTTATAATAGTAACTGTGTATATATCATCAATTCTCTTTTCTCTGAGAAGTATAAGACCATTTTTCTTTATTGTTACTAACCCAGACTTGAACCTTATCTCAAAGTTTTTTTTTTCTCAAGTACAGATACATAAATAAAATACGTCTAATAAAATGAGCATAAAGCTTCTCTTGAAGAATTATAGTATATTTATCAGAAGCAATCTTATAGTTTCCTTCGCCAAGAACATTAACATATGTGTTATTTCCCATGTAAAGATGATGTTCTTCCGGTCACTTATCTTTTATATTGAAAAAACAACTTTTATCCTTGTAAACATGCCTTGTTGCACTATTGGCTCTATTTCTTGATAAAAAATGAGCTTCTATCTTTACCTGTCCTTACCTACTTTTGTTCCATTCCCGGGTAATTATCGGTTGTTTTTGATGTTTTCCTTGAGTGTGCAAAATTACGTCTTTTTGGCCTCGCTACTTGAGCCGCTACATGCGCCACTAGTTGCCAAGTCGCGATTATATTTTAGCCAAATCTGGGCTGTATGTTTCGCTACTTGGCCCGCTACTTAAGCCGCCACTTGCGTAGGTTGCGATTTTATTTCCAAAACCTGACAGTGGCTGCAGCTACATGCCCCGCTACTTGGGTCACTACTTGCGTAAGTTGCGGCTGCCTAAAAATTGCCCTAAACCAGCACGCTATAAAAAAAAAAAAAAGAGAGAAAACAAAAGGAGATTCGGCTGGGACTCATAAAGCTCGACCAAGAGGAGAACAAGAGAGAAAAGAAGAGCCCAAGGGGGAGAAGAAGATCATCTTGGAGACAAGAGGGTTTGGATTCAATCCTTTAGTCATCTTCTCAACACCAAGCTTGGATTTAGGAGAAAGTGAAAGCTAGAAGAAGTTACAATTGGAAGAGGATGGGAGTTCATACGCTCCAGGAGTTTTTCTATCCCTTTCCTTCTTTGATTTTCATACTTGTATCTCTCTTTCAGAATTGATAAACATGTTTCGTTGTAATTATTTGATTATGACTTAAACTTGTAAGTTAGGGTTTTGATGAATCATTTTTCTTGAAAGTTGAATGGATTGATAGTTTGATTTATTGTGATTGATTATAATTTGTTAAGTGATATTATTGATCTTAATGCTTCTAAATGTAATGGCCTGCATTTAGTTGATTTTATGGTTGTGTGTTATGAACCGAGAAGTGACTCCTACAACGTGTTCGATGTAATGTCTACCATAAGTAGAATTAGATAGAGATATGCTAATTTATTTGTGTGATCATAGAAAGTATTTATTTTGATTAATGCATTTTCATGTACTTGGATATCCATCGAGAGATAGGATATTAGTGTATGTAGTAATAGGTCCGATTTATCTCGAGAGAGAATTTTGGATAAATTAGAGAAACATGATCATCATCATTGATAATTAAATTGCAATAATGTACTTTTATGAAACTCAATTGGATAGATTAGGTGAATTCAAATACCCTAGCTAATCTCTCATATTAGTCCGTGTTATCCCACTTTTGCTTGTTTTTATATTTATGTTATTTACATCGTTAATTCTCTTCTTATAAACATTTCAATTTTCTAAATAGATATAGGCTTAGTTAACTTTAGTACTCAATACCTAAATATCATTGTGGAGACGATAATTTACTCATTCTGTATTACTTGTGCCGATCTCATATATTTGCGGGTACAAAAAGACGTAACAAATTTAAGAAAAAGGATTCATCAAAACCCTAACTTACAAGTTTAAGCCATAATTAAATAATTACAACTAAACATATTTATCAATTTTAAAAGAGAGATACAAGTATGAAAATCAAAGAAGGAAAGGGATAGAAAAACTCCTAGAACGTATGAACTCTCGTCTTCTTCTAATTGTGACTTCTTCTAACTTTCACTTTCTCTCAAATTCAAGCTTGGTGTTGAAAAGATGGCTAAAAGATTGAATCCAAACCCTTTTGTCTCCAAGATGATCTTTTTCTCCCTCTTAGCCTTTTCTTTTCTCTTTTGTTCTCCTCTTGGTCGAGCTTTGTGATTCCCAGCCAAATCCCCTTTTGTTTTCTCTTCTTTTTCTTTTTATAGCATGTTGGTTTAGGGCAATTTTTAGGCAGCTGCGACTTGCACAAGTAGCGGCAACCACTGTCAAGTTTTGGAATTATAATATCGACTTGCGCAAGTAGCGGCTCAAGTAGTGGGCCAAGTAGCAGAACACACTGCCTGGATTTGGTAAAAATATAATCGCGACTTGGCAAGTAGCGATGCTTGTAGCGGCTCAAGTAGCGGGATTAAAACAACGTAGTTTTTCCTTAAAATCTCCCGAACTCTCCGAATGACCCTGTTTACCTGCACACTCAAGGAAAGCATAAAAAACAACCGATAATTATCCGAAAATGGAACAAAAGTAGGTAAGGATAGATAACGATAGAAGCCCATTTTTAATCAAGAAATAGAGCCAAGATGCACCAGAATCTATCCACTATTGATTTTTTGATTCTACAATGAGTTCTTCAGAACCTTTGAGAACCACTTCCTTTTGCTTATCATTGGTCTTCTTGCTCTTTTGACAATTTACCCTGAAGTGACTGGTATTTCTACAAATAAAACATCCATTCTTTTTTCTTGAAATTTTGCTTCTGTTTCCTTCCTGGATTTTGTCTTACGCTTCTTGAAATTCTTTCCTTTTATTTTACGTGACTTTACAGCTATGAGCAGATTTCCTTTGTCATTTTTCTTCTTTCTCCTATTCATTCTTACTTCCTCTACAACCAACAATGTCGGTTGAGTCATCATTAACAAATCCTTTTGCCTATAAGTCAATGAAGTGACCACATGATCCCATGATTCAGACAAGCTATTTAGAAGAGTTGACACCTTTTTATCCGAAATTTCATGACCAACATTAGATAAATCTTTTGCAATCGCTTCCAAAATCAAATCATCCTACATATGGTTGACTATTGTTGCTCGAGCCAGAGCAATGTCTTTCTCCCATTTCAATCTGCATTCTTTGGTTTTTCTTTATCAACCGTATGCAAAGTCTTCTCATGTGTCAATAAATTTTTTATTCTCTGTTTCCATATACGGAAATTCACACTATTCAATCTCTCTACTTTAACAGTATCAAAAAATTACTCTTAGATCACTGTATTGATTTAAGGAATTTTCTCAAATATAAACCTCTTGTAGGAGTAATTGCCCTTATTTTTTCAAAAATATCCTTTTTATGCACTCTTGAATTGAATATTCTATTGGCAAGATTTGTTGAATCCACACAAAAATTTGAATTTGCAATCCCTAAATTGAATTTTTGACCTCTCAGATAGATTCGGATATCAGGAAAACTATGAAGATGCATTAGAAAAGGCTAAGTCGACCCAAACCAAGTTTTTTGGACCAATGGGTTGGAGTATAATCCAAACAAGGCGGCGGCCGGATCTTCACCCGGGTCAAACGACGGGTTAGTAAAAGAGGAGGATCCGCTTGGGTTGGCTACAAGTCACTCGGGTCAAAGCGATTATTAAATCCGTACTACACTGCATGGAGTAACTTGGCTCTGATACCGAAGGATTATGAAGACCGATCGTTGAACCGCTGTTAAACTGGTGGTTGCATGCAAAGCCATTCAATGTCTTACTATTGTGTGTCTGTATATGTAAATAATAAAAATGTGAGTTAATCGTTTATTATATAAGGGCTATTTATAATCCTCAGTCTGAGCGGTCATGTTGTTTCCTAAATGGTTATATCTCTTTACAAAGAGACATAAATCATATGAAATGTTATGTCTCTTATACAAAGAGACATAACGGATTTGAATTGTTATGGCTCTTATCTAAAGAGACATAGATAACTTATCTAAGTGGAAACAATTATTCAGTGTTCAATGTATATGGCGTACCATCTTTGTAGTGCACCTTATTACACTGAATCCTTTATATGTGGCCTTATTTAAATCATATATCTTCAAAAATTACCAAATGAATAACTCAATCATCATTCAAATTATTTTGGAGTATTTTCCTTAACTCAGTGGCAAAATTTGACAAGAAAAGGAAAAATTCCAGGGTTGCTAGTTTTAAATTTGTTACTAATTGAAGGAGTGAAACAGGAAATTTCTTCTAAAAAAACTATTAAAATTTAGTTGGAATATGTTCATAATTGCAATGATAGTAATTTACAAGAGTAAAAATAAAAATGAAAACCTAGTAGGTGTTCTTGCAAAAAGAAAATAGATTCGTTGCATGGACAAGTTTTGATGAGAAATTTTCACTTCACATCCACTTTTTCTGAAAACTGTTTTTGAGACGTCGAAATCTAAAGTAGAAGTTAAAGTTACTAAAATGACAATGATTTAATAATAATAATAGCTTATAGGGTATCTAATCACACTACAAATTAACAAATTTCTGGGCCACGATCACAATGAAGAAAGCCATGCCATTATGAATTATGAGGTGTAAAGGTGATGTCTGGTTTTGATTTTGATGCCTAATTGTCATGTCCAAGGGTCCGATCATCTGCTAATTAATCATGAATTTATAATAAAATCTTATATGAGAATCTCACACGTGAATTTACGAATTTGAACATATAGAGTATTTAAAATTAATTTTTAAAATTTACAAATACAATGATACTCTTAAAATATGTCAAGGACTGTAGCTGGACCCCTCTTTTCTACATGACTTCTAACCAACCAAAATCATCAACTAATAAGTCAAAGAAAATGAATCACGAATATTTAAACAGTGAATATATATAATAATTTTCCTCTTATGAATTTACAGATACATAGGAGTTACATGATGATGATGATCAGTATTTACTTTACTTTAAATTTTAAAATCAAATTCAGCTAAAAAAAAATAACAAATTTAGATCAATTTTGCCCTAAATAGAAAAGATATACATACGCCCCAGCAGAGTGCAGATAAACTATTTTATTTTTTTAGTTGTTTTAGTAGTTGTCGAGAAGCATCTCTCAACTCGGTAAATGTTTCTGTCTTCACATGCTGAGGTGCACTCTATATTCATTAATTCCTGTAATAATCTAATTAATTAATTAATTTCTGACAAATTCATGTCAATCGGTGACCATATGATATGATCATTAATTAATTAGTTAATTATATATATACAATTTTATCACAGCATTATCTGTAAGTCTGGTTTGTGTTGCAGCTCAGGGGTTCCTTTATGTTTGCGTGAGGCTTTTCAGCGGTCTCTTGGTGTTCCCTCGGTGCATTGTCATGGTAAATACTTGGGGCTCCCAAGTTTTATTAGTCGCAATAAACATCAATTGTTCTCTTCTATTAAGGATAAGATTTGGTCTAAACTCCAAAGGTGGCATGCTCATTTTTTCTCCATTGGTGGGAAGTAAGTTCTAATTAAAGCAGTCATCCAGTCTATTCTCACCTATACTATGTCCCTTTTTAAGGTCTCTAATTTGCTTATTAGGGAATTGCATGCTCTTATTGCTCAATTTTGGTGGGGTAGTAATGTGAGTAAACGATGTTTGCATTGATATTATTGGGAGAAGTTGTGCATGCACAAATCAGAGGGAGGTTTGGAATTTAAGGACCTCAGTTTGTTTAACCAGGCTTTACTCGCCAAACAATGTTGGAGGATTATTCAAAACCCTTCATCCCTTATCGCCCGAGTCTTAAAAAATCGATATTTTCCTAATTTTTCTTTTTTGCAGGCTTCAGTTGGTCGTGCTTCTTCTTTTGTTTGGCGTAGCTTCCTTTGGGGTCGAAAAAATTATAGAGTTGGGTTCCCGTTGGCGTATTGGTGATGGAGAGTCTATTAAAATTTATCAGGATAGATGGGTTTCGCGCCCTACTACCTTTCGAAATTTTTCTCCCCACTAGCTTGATGGTGAGGCCACTGTTAAAGGTCTTTTTTTTTTTTCAGCCAGTGGAGCGTGGAACTCTTCTCTTATTTGTGCTGTTTTTCTCCCTGAGGATGGCTAGATTATCCTCTCCTTGCCGTCTCCCATCCTTAGTCGGCGAGACTCTCTTTGCTGGAGTTATGACAAGAATGGCTTCTTTTCTGTGAAGAGTGGCTACCGAGTAGCTCTTGCTCACTTTTTGAATCCTAGCTCCTCTGGTTTCTCTAGTTTATATGAGTGGTGGAAGTTCTGCTGGAAGCTTCGGATTCCTTCGAAGGTTAAGCTTTTTCTTTGGCGAGCTTGTCATGGCTGGTTACCTTCTATGGATGTCCTCTTTAATCGTCGGATTTCTTCACACTTTGCCTGCCCTTTATGCCTTTCTAAAAAAGAGTCTATCCTTTATGCTTTATAGGGTTGTCGAACGGTCTCGCCTGTCCGCAATGGGTGCAATCCAGCTTCTAATATTTGGCGTAGGCGGTACCCTTCCTTCCTTGAGTCCATATTATATTGTTTCTCACAGCTTCTACGTGAGGAATTTAAGGTTCTTGCCATTGTTTTATGGCGGATTTGGTTTCGACGGAACCGAGCAGTTCATGGCTATCACATTATGGATGTTGTTGATATTGTTCCTTAGGCGAGGGGTTTTCTTTCTAATTTTTGCCTTGCTGTTGACAGTAGTACTGGTCTTCCCTATTCTCTTGCCCCTATTTCGTCCCTGGTTTGCTGGTCTCCTCCTTCTGGTCACTGCTTTAACTTAAACACTGATGCATCGGTGCAGCTTGGAATTGGTTTGGTCGGTTTTGTAACGCTCCTAATTTTTCTTAAATATGATAAATATCCTTGATATAAAAGTTAAGTATGTGATTTAAATTGGTGGAAAGTATATATATTCGATATATAGTGTATAAACGAATAGTGATTTTAACCGATTTAACTCCCATTATAAATATTATTTTCATGGTACAGTTGGATGATAATGGATCCAATTAAATATTGGTAAAGTTAATTTGGTAATTGGATAAGTGTAAAATATTTTTGAAATAAATGTTGAGATAAAATGTGATTGGGGGATTAGATTGATAATAAATAAATGATTGCTCAATTATATATGAATAATTGTCAAATTATTGTCATTTTCTGATTTTAAAAGTCAAAAGGGGGCAAGTTGCAAATTGAAGATATATATATATATATATATATATATATATAGACACACACACACACACTCTCTTGAGTTAGTGGAGCCCAACCAACAACTCACCAGAAAACACACAAAAAAATAAATAAATAAAGAAGAGAGCAGTTTGGCGTGAGAGGAAAAGAAAAGAAGAAGAAAAAAAAAAAAAAAGAGAGAAAGCCAAGAAGAAGAGTTGGCCGAGAGAGAAGAAGAAGAAGAAGAAGAAAACACAAAAAAGAAAAGAAAAAAGAAGAGAGCAGTTTGGCATGAGAGGAAAAGAAAAGAAGAAGAAAAAAAGAAGAAGAGAGAAAGTCAAGGAGAAGAGTCGGCCGAGAGAGGAGAAGAAGAAGAAGAAGAAGAATACACAAAAAAAATAAAAATAAAAATAAAAAAATAAAGAAGAGAGCAGTTTGGCGTAAGAGGAAAAGAAAAGAAGAAGAAAAAAAAAGAAGAAGAGAGAAAGCCAAGGAGAAGAGTCGGCCGAGAGAGGAGAAGAATTACATGTGAAAAATTGTCAAATTGTTGTTATTTTAGGATTTTAAAAGTAAAAGGGGGGCAAGTTGCAAATTGAAGATATATATATATATATACACACACACACACAACAACTCACCAGAAAACACAAAAAAAATAATAATAAAGAAGAAGAGGAAGAAGAAGAAGAAAAGGAATCCAAGGGAATAGGAGTTTTGGAAAAAAAAAAAAAAAGGGTTTCCAGGTTGGTGTACACGTATTTTCTGGAAAAATATTCTGTGATTAATATTTTGTTTATGCTTTACTTTGAATTTACATAATTTCGATAAAAGAATATTGAATGATTTAGTGGACTATATTGTTTTATTGAATATGTTTTATGATTATTGTTTGAAAAATATATTCCTGAGTATTCTGGAAAGATTGTGAGTTTCCAAAAAATAATTATGGAAAATATTGTTTGAATAGTTTTCGTAAACTATGTAGTTATAATGATTTCAAATTGAAAATAATGTTTGGAAGTTTATTTTTGAATAAATATGGAATATTTAGTGATTAACGTATTGATTTCAATATATATATATATATATATATATATATATATATATTTATTGTGGAAATGAAAGGTTTGAACAATTGTTTTCAATAATTTCGTATTGTATAATTTAGTGAAATCGCATGACTGAGTATGTGATTTCAGAAATGATATCAGAATATAGTTTGTGAATTATGAAAAGTTGTCAAATTGAGAAAATTATGGAATATCTAGAAAGTGGCCCTAATATATATATATATATATATATATATATATATATATATATATATATATAGGGAAACGGATAAAGGAAATTAACATGTCAATTGGGTTCACTTAGCAGTACTGTATTGAGATTTCTGAGATTTTGATGATTATGATACCACTCTTTGGATTATGTGTAGCCACCGTTGTGGACGGTTATAGAGTGAAGACATTTCTGTCAGGTAGTCCCCGTAGGGTCCGATGTCGAAAATGATACCTGTATAGGGATACCATTTCATGCTAAAATGGGAAACCCGACTGTATATAATTCAACGAGCAGTCCCCGTTGGGTTCCAGTGCTAAACAACCCTTAATCCAGTCCAGTAAACCTATGATGTGTATCAGAGGTCTAAAGTGAGATGTATGGAAAATTATGAAATTAAAGGAAACTTATTGTTGGATTTTTCATATATGTTTATCAAAAGAATTATACATTCAATAATGATTCACGTTTATATTTTAATATTTGTTAAATAAACAAGTTTATGGAAATATGTTTATTACTGCTTTTATTTGTTTTTATTATCGAATGAGTAGTTGGATTTATGTTGAGTTCTGCTCATATTTTAATACTTATTCAATAACTGAATTCATGGAAGTATGTTTATTACTATTACATAATTTTTATATAATTTTAGTGTACACCCACTAAGCGAAACGCTTAGCGCATTAGTTTTAATGCATAGGTGAAAAGAATCAGAAGGAAGGATAGGACTAAGGAGTAGAGTTCTGCAGAGCAGGATACCTGAGTCACCTCCAGCATTATTTTTTTGGGTAGTTATTTTGTTTACCGTTTTACTTATGTCAAGCATGCATATGCATATAATGTAAAAGTTGAATTTATTGAGTCTTGTAATTATTTGTTATTAGTTTTATATACGGATTTTAAAAATGTAAATTAAGTGGTTTGTAAATATTTGTTAGTTTTGATGTGATTTTCAAATATGAGGTTATATGTTTTCTGAAAAACTATCTACTAATTGATTGATTGAGAATGTTTGGAAAGTCGCATCGTTGGTAACATGTGCATATGATTGGAATTTAGAAGTGTTTGAATTGTGAATTTGAAATTTTTATTAAACAGGTATTCTTTTGGAAAGTTAGAAAAACAAAGGGAATTCTGTCAAAATTTTTATAAATATTATGGGCCCAATTTGAAAGATTTTTGGAAATATTAATATATGTTTTCAAGTATTTTCGAATATTAAGAAAAATTCAGAAAGTTTTGTAAACTGGGAATGCTCCCGGATTCGTTCCGTACGGGTCAGGTCAGCGGGTGTTACAAGTTTGGGTGCTATTGTTCGTGATTCTTCATATCAGGTTCTTATAGCAAAGGCTTGTAATGCGTTACCCTTCCTTGATGTTGCTTTTGCTCTTTGGTTTGGTTTGATTTTGGCTAAGGAGGCTGGACTTTGGCCTCTCCAGGTTGAATCTGATTGTCAAAGTGTTGTTAATAACATACTGGCTAAGTGTATTCCTCATTTAGAGATCGGTCTTGTTTTTGAAGACAATTTGGCTCTTCTTGATGATTGTCGAGTTGAATCTCTTTCTTATGTTCCTCGTTCCGCAAATAAAGGTGCTCATTCTTTAGTTTAATTGGGTTGTTCGATTTCTAGGTTTTCTATTTAGTTAGAGGAGTTTCCTCCTTCTATTTCCTCTGTAATTTTGGGTGATTCAAAGGCCTCTTTGGTTTAATGAATTCGTTCCTTTTCAAAAAAAAAAAAAAATTATAACGAAAAAGTTTAATTATAAAAATTCCAGAAACAGGCCCCAAAATTTTAACATTATAGAGAATTGATAATAATATAATATATATAGTTATTAGGTGGCTTTCTAGAAGACTAGAAGTCCTTAATTGAGAATTTGAAGCCTCGTCAATGAAGTAGCATTTATGGTTGTCCCTTCCCTATTAAAATTCTTTAATCAAAATATAAAATTAGATTTAGTTACACATCACTTGCTAAGGGGCTGTTGTACATCCTAACATTAGTTAAAAGTTTTATTATTATTTATTTTAAAATATTATAAATTTGAAATTAAGAAATAAAAATATGACTTAAACCGATATTATTATTATTATTAATTTTTTTTTTTTAAGAATTGACACACCAGCTTCTATCATTTTGTTAATGTATTAGAAGCTTGTCATATAGAATATAATGTTGGATATTATTTCATACGGAGAGAGCGTAGGAGACAAAATAGTGGGCAAACATTACTTTTCCTTGTTTAGTACGGCCAGATGGTGGTATTAAAAAATAATAATAATAAGACAAACTAATGAGAACTTTTAAAATAACCCTCAAATTAGTGTAAATTTAAAAATAACCACTCCAGAAAATGTTTCTTCTTTTAGCCAAGGAAATGTTTTTTTGAATAAAAATAGGGTGAATTGCACTCAAGTACCCTGACTTTTATTATAATTGCACGCTAAATGCCAGTTTTGCCATAATTGCACTCTAGTACCCGGTAATCCGTTGACCACCGTTACCCTAACGGTTGACCAAACGGATTCAGGGGTAAAATGGTCTTTTACGTTTAAATTTATTTTTAAAAAATTTAAAAAATCATCCAACCAATAAGAACATGCCACGTCATATTTTAATTAATTTTTAAAAATATTTTTTAAAAAACCAAATCAAAAAAAAAAAAAAAAATTTTGAAAAATTTTTTGAAGAACACGAACCCAGATCTGGGTTCGTGCTCGAAGACCACGAACCCAGATTTCTGGGTTCGTGGTCGAACCCAGCTGGGTTCGCGTTCGAACCCAGCTGGGTTCGATTGCGAACCCAGTTCATCTGGGTTCGCGATCGAACCCAGCTTCTGGGTTCGCGTTCGAACCCAGATCTGGGTTCGAATGCGAACCCAGATGCTGGGTTCGCGATCGAACCCAGCTTTTGGGTTCGATGGCGAACCCATTTCTGGGTTCGCGTTCGAACCCAGATCTGGGTTCGAACGCGAACCCAGATGCTGGGTTCGCGATCGAACCCAGAAACTGGGTTCGATCACGAACCCAGATTTCTGGGTTCGAACGCGAACCCAGAAATCTGGGTTCGCGATCGAACCCAGAAATCTGGGTTCGACCACGAAGAACACGAACCCAGATTTCTGGGTTCGTGTTCTTCGAAAATTTTTTCAAATTTTTTTTTTTTTTTGTTGATTTGGTTTGTTGATTTCTGGGTTCGTGGTCGAACCCAGATCTGGGTTCGACCACGAACCCAGAAATCTGGGTTCAACCACGAAGAACACGAACCCAGATTTCTGGGTTCGTGTTCTTCGAAAATTTTTTCAAAATTTTTTTTTTTTTTTTTTGTTGATTTCTGGGTTCGTGGTCGAACCCAGATCTGGGTTCGACCACGAACCCAGTTGCTGGGTTCGCGATCGAACCCAGTTGCTGGGTTCGATCGCGAACCCAGTTCATCTGGATTCGAAGATTTGATTTTCAAATTTTTTTTTTTTTTTTTTTTGTTCCTTTGAGGGGCATTCTCGTCATTTTGCTGGAATCCGTTTGGTCAACCGTTAGGGTAACGGTGGTCAACGGATTACCGGGTACTAGAGTGCAATTATGGCAAAACTGGCATTTAGCGTGCAATTATGATAAAAGTCAGGGTACTTGAGTGCAATTCACCCATAAAAATACCCAAAACTTTAACAACCAACACCACTTCACTTGTTTTCAAAAAAAAAAAAATTACCACTTCACTTGTAATTTTTCATTTCTAAAGGAGAGAGAAACCAAAATGCAGAAGAGCAACATGAAACTTAGAAAGAGAAACCAAAAATTAACCTAGCTAGCTTGTAACTTTGATTATTTTCGGTTTAAAATCCATAATTTTCTGTGATATATTGGTTTAACATGTTGGATCTGCATATATCATTGATTGATTTGCTTAATTTGGTCGATTTCATGTTTCCAGTAACATTGCAAGCTAACTTTCATAAGTTAGCGTGTAAAGTTTGTTCTCAACGTATAAATAAATATTCTTAACATGTAAACATATTTTTTTCTCAACGTGTAAACATATTTTCTTCATAGCGTGTAAATATTTACTCTATATTTACTCTTAGCATGTAAACATGTGTTCTCAACATACAAATATTTTCTGTTCTCAGCGAGATGTAGAACACTTTTAATGGACTCTGAGGGGGAAACCAATGTTCGATTTGTGTAATTTATATATTATCAAAATCATCTCGACGAGGAGAAAAAAGTTGTGGAGAGAAGAGAGAGAAATAGAAACGAGAGAATAGAGAAAAATCTAGTGGAGGAAGGGAAAAATGTTGTAGAGAAAGAAAATTTTAGAAAGAGAAATGCAAACGTATAAGAGAGATAAGAGAGAAAGAGAAAAGAAAGAAGAAAAAGATATCTAGGGGAGGGAGGGAAGAAATTTATAGAGAGAGAAATACAAATGAATAAGAAAGAGGTTTGTAGACTGAAAATGGTTAAAATTGAAGGATTATAAAGACTGATCATTGAACCACTGTGAAGCTGGTGGTTGTATACAGAGTCGCTCAATATCTCACTGTTGTGTGTCTGTATATATATATACTAAAAAAAGGGAGTTAATCGTTTATAATACATGGGCTATTTATAACTCCCTATTTGAGCAATCATCTTATTTCTTGATTGGTTATATTTGTTTATAAAGAGACATAATTCATCTGAACTGTTATGTCTCTTATCCAAAGAGACATACTCATCTGAATGGAAACAACCATTCAGTGTGTATGGTGTACTATCTTTGTAGTTCACCTTATTGCACTGAATCCTCTGCATGTGGCCTTATTTATATCATATATCTTCATCTGCCACTTGATCGAATAATTCACTTCGAGTTTTGTAAACACCTGCAAACTGTTTGTTAGAACATGGTCATTTGCCTTCATGTGTATAGGACTTTAAAACAATTATTTCTGACCGTACCTTTATCTGGTGACTTCATTTTAAATTTATAGTGGCACTAATATCCCTGAACTAGGAAAGACCATCCGAACCTAGTATCTATTGGCAACTTCAGCCAAGTTTGAAGCTTGACATGCGCCTAAAATTTCGATCAAGTACTTCCTTCTAGGTTATTTTGAAGGTTTTCATTAATACACTTTATTGACAACTTTTACACTAAACGCCCAACATTATACAAATTCAACTCAATGGCTCTATCGAATTTTACCACAAGAAGATTTGTTATAACTGTTATTTTCTCATTAGTGTTCTCTATCTTTTCTCCGATCAATATTTTAATCAGATATAGTTGTATCATTTGATTACTTTAGGCGTCCCTGAGATCCTTACTAAGATACCTTTATACTGCATGTTCAAACCACACATCTAGATGCTTTTTAAACCCATAGTGGTCACATGCTCTCTGAAATTTTACAGAGATAATCTTTTCATCATTGAATTAGCCACAATTTCATCAAACGGTACATAGTCGAATTTTGTTTTACCCCTCTCCACTATATCTAGTATATAGTGATAATTTACATCAATATATTTTACTTTGGGACTATTTGCTCCACTTTTTATTAAGTAAACGACATACTTACTATCACAAAACAAATCAACAGATTTATCAGGTATACCTAGCAGGAGACTATCTATGAATCTTTTAGCCCATACTGTAATACTTAACCCTGTGCTGGAAGATATGTATTCAACTTCCATAGTAGACTTTGCAACACAACGATGTTTCTTCCTTAACCAAGAGACAACAATTCCACCGAATAAAAATATATTACAACTTGTTGATTTTTTGTCATCTAAGTCTCCTGCAAAATTTGCATCATAATATTCAACAAGTTTTAGATCATTCAAACCAAACACAGTTTCATACCTTTGGTGCCTTTCAAATATCTTGTAATTCTTTTTATTGCCTTCCAATGTGGTTTGCCGGGATTTGATTGAAATATGCTTAAACTCTCACTGCATGACATATATATGGTCTTGTGCTGGTCATTGCATACATAAGACTGCCAATTGCATGAGCATATAGAACATTTTCCATTTCTTTAATTTCAGTCTCAGTTTTGGAACACATATATTTTCTAAGATTAGTGTCTTTGCACACAAGTGTAGCCATTGATTTACTCAGTGACGTAGCCTATGTAGGGGCTAGGGTGGGCTTATGCGCACCCTGTCAAAATGAAAAAAAAAATGAATAGTATTATATACATACTATATTTGTCCATCCATAATTATATTTTAACCCACTAAAAACTTAGCCCAGTTAATATTTTTATTTCATGAAAGTTCAATTTATAACATTATTAACTCTACTTAATTAATGTTTTTATTTTTAGAAGGCCCAATTTACAATATCAACTCACAGCTCACACATTCCTATTACTAGATCTAGAACAGGCTCAGCTACTCTTATATATATATATATATATATATATTTTTCTTCTCTTCACAACTCACAATTCACAACCTTTACCTTTACTTTCCGTATTTTTTTTTTCTTCTTTTCACAGCATTGTGCTTTCCTTGTCCATTTGCGTTCGATCACTATTCCTTTGTTTCTGTAAATTCTTTTTTAGTTATTTAGTAGTTCATATTATTTTGCTGAATAATAATAATAATAATAATAATAATTTTTTTTAAAAAAAACTAGAGTTTGAGTTTGTCAGATCTCGCTCGAACTGGGTTCGAACCAAGCGAACCCCATAAACGAACCAGAACAGTACGAGAAATTTCAGTAATGAAACTTATTAAGACATCACTTTGCAATAAAATGGAGTAAGAGTTTCTAGCAAACTCCATGATTATTTATATTGATAGATATATTGCTAATACTATTGATTCAGATATTGTAATTGATAAGTTTAATATTTTAAAGAATAGTAAGATACGATTTAAGTAGTTTTTTGTTGTATTTGCATTACATGTTTATTTGGTATTTTATTTTTATCTTTTCTTTTAATTAAAAGGGTGCGTTTACTATTTATGTAATACACTTTGAGGAATATGGCTGATTATATATTAGCCCACCCTGATCTACGTTTCTGGCTACGTTCCTGGATTTACTATTTGTTATATTAAAATGTTTGAGTACCTTATCTAGATAATTTTCTTGATCTATTTACAAATATTTTAATTTCTTATCTCTAGAAATTTTAATTCCTAGGACATACGATGCTTCACCCTTGTTTTTCATTTCAAATTTCATATCTAGATATGATTTCATCGGGTCACAGCAACGTAATCGTCTTTTTCTTCCGTGGTAACATTCCACACCGATTGAAATCGTCTCCTCCTTCTGATTTTTTGTGTAGAGGTTTGTGTTTTGGGCATCGGGCCACGGGTGGCCGATGGTTTTGCTTCGTCGGGCCAGTACATCAGTGGCCCGACGAAAGTAAAACATCGGGTCGCGGTGGCCCGATGACATTTAATCATCAGGCCACGGCTGGACGATGGTTTTGTCTGATCGGCCTGATGAAACAAAACCGTCGTCCAGCCGTGGCCCGATGATTAAATGTCATCGGGCCACCGCGACCCGACGGTTTTGTTTCATCGGGCCACTGTGGCCTGAGAAAGTAAAACATCGGGTCGCGGTGGCCTGATGACATTTAATCATCGGGCCACGGCTGGACGACGGTTTTCTTTCATCAGGCCGATCAGACTAAACCATCGGCCAGCCTGCAAGCATCACCATGAAACAAAACCAGATGAAATCAAAGCATCGGGCCACTGCGACCCGATGAAATTAAATCATCGGGCCGACATGATTTGATGAAATAAAATTTATATTTGTATTGTTTAGTATGTTGATGAATTCGAAATTTTTTTTTTATGCAGGCTAATATTCAATGGCAAGTGAGAAGTTGGTTGAGACGATGAAAATTAAGAAAAAAAAATTTTTCCATGCCAAGATGACAACGTATTCTAAATGGGGTTGCATCGGGCTGCTGAAGAGTAAACTCACGGAACGTCAACAAAAAAAAAATAAGAGCAACGTGCTTTGGGCATTTCTTAGATGTTAATGAAATGTGCTTCACGGGTCAATTTTGTCATCACATCTTGTTGCGGGAGTGCCATGTGGACAATGCTGAAAACGAAATGTGGTTTTTGATTGGAGGGAATACAATACGGTTCAATGCAAACGAGTTTTGCCTCGTCAGCGGTCTACGTTTTGGGGATACAGTCGTCCCTACTGTACAGGAAGATGAGATGTGTAGAATTTGGCAGAAATATTTTAAGGGAGCCAAAAAGGTGACTGGAACAAAATTGCAAACTTTGTTCAAACGTATGGAGGAAGAACATGATGCTGATGATGACATGATTAAAGTAGCTTTGTTGCTGATCTTGGAGATGACATTGCTTGGAAAGGACCTGAGGACTAAGGTCGAATATTGGGCAATGAAGTTGGTTGATAACTTAGAAGAATTCAATCGGTTCCCATGGGGTTCATTTGTCTATTCAAGGACATTCAACTCTTTATCGACCTGTTGCAAAGGTCGAGATAAGAAGTTTTTGGAGAAGGCTAAAAAGGATCCGAGCCATACAGCAGAGAAGATCAACCTGTATGGATTTGTCTATGCTTTTCAGGTAATTTTAAGTGTTTAACTTTTTTTACCCTTAACCTCTTTAAAACTCTTATTGAAACATGGTTTTGTTTTATTTGGTAGGTGTGGACAATTGAAGCGATTCCGCTGTACTCAAAGAAGAAGTATGCTACCAGGGTGTCTCGTACAGCCCCTCGTATTCTGAACTGGGAAGTGAAAACCAGTCCTGGATATGAGGCTTTGAGAACTCACATTTTCAGTAGGCGAACGGTATGAACTACATTCAAAGACTTCTGTTAGGTATATAAATTGTTATTATAACACTATGTGGACTGTTTTTTTTTTTTGGGTTAGATTTCAACGTTTCAAACTTTGAAACCAACGGAGGAAGAACTGAAGTTGTCCTATTTTATGGGGTTGGATACGGGTGTCATCTCAAATGATCCGTCTGCCCCATATATAGAGATGGGTGATCAGGAAGATGACGAGTACTGTCATGACACTCATAGTGATGATGTTGCTGAAGAAGAGCAACCACAACCGAAAGATAAGCAAGCTGAAATACAAGAAGAGCGGCCTATTGGACGGAGGCCATCGGTATGTTGCCAATATTGTCCCTTAATTGTATTGTTCATTAAATATTATGTAAATGTTAATTTAACTTTTTCTTGGACATTATGCTAGGACTCAGAAGATTTGAATAGAAAATTGGATGGCCTCCACACAGAAGTAGCTTGTCTAAAGACTTCTATGACCGCACTGAATGATAAAGTTGACAAAGGGTTTGCAACCCTACAAACAGAACTTGATGAGATGCGGAAAGGAGTTGAGAAATTGATTGAAGTTGTCTGCAAGACAGGAGGCAGTGATGAAAAATTTGCAGCTGGAACTGAGGTGCCACAGGTAATTTATTTTTTATTTAATCACGTCGACATTTGTCATTTCCTTTTTGACATTGTATTAACCGTATACTGTTCTATTAACTGCATCAGAGTGACGACATCTTTGATACAACCTACAATGTGGACGATACAACTGATCTCAGAAATGATGAAGCAAAGGAGGAGGGTCTTGGACCCGATCAATGCAAGCAGCTTACTATTTACCGTCCTCCCTCTCCCTTGGCGCATATCGCGAGTGCCACAGGTAATCAGAGTGTCGAAACTCTTGAAAAAAAAGCATTCGGCGTAAGATATGGTATGAGGAACAAAAGCGTTCTGCATTCGTATCTAGCCCGTACATTGACCCGACTAGGCCGAAGAAGCAAAAGACACGGTCCTCCCATCCAATTAAGTTCGAGCCGTTAAAACCGGTTCATAAGGAAGTAAAGTCAGAGTACGAGGCTTTCAAAAAAAATAGGAAAGCTAGGTAAGCATACATAATTTAAGTGCATAACCTATTTTCAGACTTCTTTTTTTGGTGTGATGTTTTAATCTATATTCCTCTGAATATTATACCGTATATGCAGGTGCTACGTTGGGGCACCACTGGATGCGACCCCTGAATTTTTGTTACTTTCATGCTAATGTCATCAACTTGCACTGTTCCTTATGATGAGTTATCAATGGCAATTTTTTTTTCATGATCTAACCACAAAACAGCACCTGAGGATTATTTGTCAGTACTACGGAAGCGCCAGCTTTCGCATCCGACCATTTTTTCCCAAAATTACAACTTGATTGACCCAACATTCTTTGTAAGTTGTAATTGAAATATAAATTATTTAATAAATTTTCCATGACTTAATTATAAAGAACATACTGATATTTTAAATTTTTGCAGACAACCCTTCAACACATGTGGAAAAAACTTCCGAAGAACAAGGATGGAACCATACTGCAGGAGGCATACGATCCCCTTACCTTTCCTTGGGAGGATTTTTACCTTGGCTATGTTCGCGGAGAACGACCCGAAGGGTCTCGTCCATGGTGGGAGATCGATAATGTAAGTGTAATCATGCATCTATTTTACAGTACAATATCTTTATAAGTTAAATGCTAATTATGTGTTCAATGTAGTTGTTAATGCCTGTGAATGTGGATGGTTATCATTGGGTGTTGGCGGCTGTCAATCTTGTTGAAAGAAAAGTACGGATCTATGATTCTTTATGTAAGGAAACTGATCCGTCTTTTCGGGAGCAATATGTTGCCCCGCTAGCACTTCTTCTGCCGTCCCTTATGTATAGCGGAGGCTATTTTGAACACAAGGGGAGACAAGTATAGGTCACTCCATTTACATGCAAAAGACTAGGTCCCGATACTGTTCCACAACAATGGGGGGCGTAAGTGAAATTGAACTCAATATTTTTAAATTGATTGTTATTATAATTGATTCAATAATTGACAGTGCTATTATATTGAAATTATTGCAGTGGTCACTGTGGTGCATTTACCCTTGTGTTTGCTGAATACATTGTTGCACACAGACAGAAGTTTGATTTCAATGCAAAGCAAAACGAAGCCCTGAGGAAGAAAATGTCCATCAACATATTTGCAAACTCTGCAAGGCTAGAAGATTCAGATGAAGAATGACCTGTACATTTTTTTAAATTTTCATTTATGTGAATATTATTGGTTTTTGGGAGTGATTGTAAATTTTGGTTATTGGAATATTATTGGTTATTGGGAAATTATTGGTTGTAGATATATCATTGGTTATTGGAAATTATTGTACAATTTTTCTTTGATTTTTTAAACGTTAATTTTTACGCTTTGATAAAATGATTGGAAAAGTCGCATCGACCGGAAGGATGCACAAATGATTGAACATTGTGCTATGAAGTGTATACACGTTGAGGTAAATGTATTGATTTCGTAAATCAGGTTTTGGGTTGTTAGAAAAACAGAGGAAACTCTGGTAAAAATTTCATAAGTTATTTGATTACAAACTCTTCAAAAAACCAAAATAAAATTGTTAATTGCATACAACAAAACAGCTAACTAAAATTGTACAATAATAAAACTTTTCAAATGCATACATACAACAAAACATTGATTTCGAAATAGTATAATAATGTGTTCCAAATTGTACAATACTGTGAATTATATTGTTCATTTCCTGCAATTCTCCGAATCAAAATGCAATTAAATACAACAAAACAGAATATCATAAATAAATCAAGATCATATCTTGCATATCCTCATCACCCGGATGGTTCCGCTACTTTAGGATTCTTGCATGTTTGGCTGTTGTGGCCGTGGCGCCAACAATTTCTACACCTTCTGCGTATAACCTCTTCTCCAATCGAAGGTATACGTTGTTTATTTGGTCGACTTGGTGGCCGTCAGGCAACTGGTGGAAGAACAATTCTATTTGCAACATCCGCTGGGACCAACCAGTCACCTTGATGGCCTACTGGATGAATCTCACCATTGTATGCTGAAAGCAGATAAGCAGTCGAGTAGTAGGGTGAGGTGAATGTTGTGTAATGCAATCCTCTATATTTTATGGCAGCTAAAGCATGTGCACATGGAATCTGATCAAGATCGAATTCCCTACAACTGTATGTACGGTTTTCTAAATCAACAATGCCATTCTGTTTTCCATCGTGCACCTCAAACTGGTACAATGCAATTGGGGACACCTTCATATGTTGCGCAGATTCATCACTAACCCCAATAAGTGCCTCAACCCTTTCTGTCAACTGCGTCTCGTAAGAAGCAGTCACTATACGCCGATCATGAAACCAACGTTGCATCATATCTCGAATACGATCAATCATAGCAACAATGGGTAACTCTCGAAAATCTTTCACTGCATTATTCATTGACTCAGCAATATTAGTAGTCATAATGTTGTACCTTTTTCTCGGACAAAATGCTCGGGACCACCTCTCTTCTCCAGCATCAATGACATACTGATGAGCTCCAACACTAATGCTGGACAACTGTAGCATGTAAAATGAGTGATCATTAACTCTGTAGGCCTTGGCTGCCTTCCGAAATGGTATGGAAAGATCTTTGTTCTTATAAATGGAAATCATATTTCGTTCTAAATGCATGAAACAAGCACCGTGGTATGCATTTGGAACAACCATTGCAATAGCTTTGACAATACTGTTTTTCCTATCAGATACAAAAACAAGATCTTCAACATATCCAATGGTATCATGCAGATGAGATAGAAACCAACTCCATAAAGCATCATTCTCAGAATCCGCAATACCAAATGTCAAAGGAAATATTTGGTCGTTCCCGTCCTGACATACAGCGACAAACAAAATGCCCCCATATGAACCCTTCAGAAACGTGGCATCAATTGCAATAACCGGTCTAATGGCAGCATTAAAACTATCTATGCACGCTTTAATGGAGAAGAACACATATATGAACCTATTTTCATCATCAGTCTTAATGTTCGTGATCGTTCCTGGGTTTGTTTCCTCTAACATGTGACAATAATAAGGTAACATGCTGAAAGAAACTTCAAATGATCCGTGTACCTCCTCCATAGCAATATGTTTAGCCCGATATCCTTTGTGGTAATTTACTGTAATGTCCAATTCATTTTGGATATCTCTTATGATTTGCTTTGGTCTGTAGATACGGCCATCACGAAATTTCTCCTTGATATGTTGGCCAATAAACTGTGCACTAGCCTTTCTATTCCATGAAAACCTTTTCTCCATTGAGCAACTGTGTTTGTCGTCAAATCTGGTAATCCGAAAAAAATCAGTGTTTGTAACCTTGAATGCATGTAGCCGTCATTTGCATTCTCCAACAGCACAACGTACCTCAAAACGTGAAGTATCAGACTTCCACATTTTCAAATTGAAACGATTTGCAGTAGCGTACCTTCTTAGTTGGGAGTGCAACTCTTTCTTACTGTCAAAGACTTCCCCATTTGCAATCATAATAGGCATAGCTCTCGAAGCTACTTCAACATCATTAATTGAACACATTACAGACGTGGCTCGAACCAACCCTTCATTACTGTTTCCAGCACCCTGAACATCTTCGGACTTCTCATTATCTCTGGCTTCGTTACTGAAATCATCAACAACTTTAAATTCTTCTTCAACTGTAGCATCATTTAAATTTGGTGTGTAGCCTTCCCGAATGTAGTTACTTCCCTTCGATGAAGGAAACTGAAGATTGATGGGATGGTGTTGTTGATTAGATGACTCTGGAAAACATTGCTGCTGCAATTGTCGGTCACTATGGCTAATCTCAGACACGGTTATACAAACTAAAGGGTCAACATTCTTTTGACGTAATAATATTACAACATCATCATCATCACTTATCTCAACAGGCATGCTTGGGCGGATGGTATGAGCAACCGTCTTTATAATGACTCGAAAGCAGTTTCTGTCAATCCCAGTGACGGCATACACTTTATCTAATAGTTGAGCATAAGTTGCTTCTCTTGGAAATAACACCCATTTTGATCTCTTGCCATCATACCAATAAACCCCTTGTTCACATACCCAATGTCCATACCAGTTGATTATCAACTGCACATCATTCATGCTCCTTCCTGCATTCAAATAAAAAATGTAAATAAAACATTGATTCAATTAAAGTATCAAAACTCCCGGCCTGGTATGAACAAAAATCATCGGGCCAAGGCCATCGGGCCGACATGATAAAACCATCGGGCCAAGGCCATCGAGCCGACATGATAAAACCATCGGGCCAAGGCCATCGAGCCGCCATGTGAAAATACACGATCAAACAAAAGGATCGGGCCAAGGCCATCGGGCCGGCATGATAAAACCATCGGGCCAAGGCCATCGGGCCGCTATGTGAAAATACATGATGAAAGAAAACCATCGGGCCAAGGCCATCGGGCCGCCATATGAAAATACATTATGAAAGAAAACCATCGGGCCGCCATGTGAAAATACACGATGAAACAAAACCATCGGGCCAAGGCCATCGGGCCGACATGATAAAACCATCGGGCTAAAGCCATCGGGCCGCCATGTGAAAATACATGATGAAAGAAAACCATCGGGCCGCCATATGAAAATACATTATGAAAGAAAACCATCGGGCCGCCATATGAAAATATATTATGAAAGAAAACCATCGGGCCAAGGCCATCGGGCCGCCATGTGAAAATACATGATGAAACAAAACTATCGGGCCAACGCCATCGGGCCGCCATGATAAAACCATCGGGGCAAGGCCATCGGGCCGCCATGTGAAAATACACGATGAAACAAAACCATCAGGCCAAGGCCATCGGGCCGACATGATAAAACCATCGGGCCAAAGCCATCGGGCCGCCATGTGAAAATACATGATGAAAGAAAACCATCGGGCCGCCATATGAAAATACATTATGAAAGAAAATCATCGGGCCAAGGCCATCGGGCCGCCATATGAAAATACATTATGAAAGAAAACCATCGGGCCGCCATGTGAAAATACATGATGAAACAAAACCATCGGGCCAACGCCATCGGGCCGCCATGTGAAAATACACGATGAAACAAAACCATCGGGCCGACATGATAAAACCATCGGGCAGCCATGTGAAAATACATGATGAAACAAAACCATCGGGCCAATGCCATCGGGCCGCCATGTCAAAATACATGATAAAAACCATCGGGGTAAGGCCATCGGGCCGACATGATAAAACCATCGGGCAAAAAACAATGAAAAAACATGAAGAAAAACCATCGGGCCAAAACCATCGGGTCGGCATGATGAAAAAAATTTTTTTAATAAAAATTCGTTCTTCATTTTTTTTATGGAGGATTAACAAATGTGAAATGCCTACAACTGATTCAAAACCCATAAAGGTCTGCATTGACTAAAAAAAAAAAGTTTAACACTAACCTTGGAATTTTTGATGGAGAAAAAGACTTTGTGAGATGGATCGATGGTTTATTTGCAAGAGATAACTTGAGAATTTCTTGGCTTAGGTTGGATAAGAGATTTATGGAGAAGAGAAGAGAGGAAAAATAAGAAAATGTGAAGAAGAGAAGAGAAGAAGCGACGACGAGAGAACCGACTGAGGTGAAGAAAGTTGTCTAGATGAAGAAGAAGAAGAAGACAATGCAGTGGTCAAATGTAAAAGTAAGGGCAATTTTGTCCAAAAAATGGCTTTGGGTAGATGTTGTAAAAATTAGTGGACCTTGGGTAGTGTTGCAACTGTTTACTACTATTTGGGCAATTTTGCTAAATTCCCAATTTTTTATTCTCCATTTCCATATACAGAAATTCACATTATTCAATCTCTCTACTTTAATAGTCTTAAAAAATTACTCTTAGATCACAGTTTCGATTTTAGAATTTTTCTCAATTATGAACTTTGTAAGAGCAATTGCCCCTATTTTGCCAAAAATATCCTTTTTTATGCACTCTTGAATTGAATATTCTATTGGCAAAATTTGTTGAATCCACACAAAAATTTGAATTTGCAGTCCCAAATTGAATTTTTGACCTCTCAAATGGATCCGGATGTGAGGAAAACTATGAGGATGCACTAGAAAAGGCTTAAATCAACCCAAACCAAGTTTTTTGGACAACTGGGTCGAATTATAATCCAAACAAGGCAGTGCTAGATCTTCACCCGGGTCGAACGACGGGTCAGCAAAAAATGAGGATCCCCTTGGGTTGGCTATAAGTCACTTAGGTCAAAGCACGAATCTCCAAGCAGGTCAAGAGTGGGTTCGGGCGCCAGCCTATGGAAGCAATATCCGACGCTTGCTGGAAATGTTTTTCTTTCATTGCTGACTGCTGTAATTCTTCTTCCAAGCCTTTTTGATGCTGAAATTTCTTGTTCTGGGACTTGCTAAACTCGGTTTTAGACTAAGGAACTTAGTTTTTGAATTTTTTGAGAATTATTCGGATCAAGTAACAGTAAATTGTCTTTATCGGAATGATTAAATCCTTACTACTTTGCATGGAGTAACCTGGCTCTCATTCCGCTAAAAAATTATGAAGACTGATCGTTGAGCCGCTGTTAAGTTGATAGTTACATGCAGAGCCACTCAATATCTTACTATTGTGTGTCTGTATATATATATAATAAAAATGTGAGTTAATCGTTTATAATATAGGGGCTATTTATAATCCCTATTCTGAGCGGTCATATTTTTTCTAATTTGTTATGTCTCTTTACAAAGAGACATAGCTCATTTGAACTGTTATGTCTCTTATACAAAGAGACATAACTCATCTGAATGAAAACAATCATTCAGTGTTCGATATATATGGTATAACATCTTTGTGGTGGACCTTATTACACTGAATCCTTTGCGTGTGGTCTTATTTAGATCATATATCTTCAAAAATTACCAAATGAATAACTCAATCATCATTCAAATTATTTAGGAGTATTTTCCTTAACTCAGTGGCAAAATTTGACAAGAAAAAGAAAAATTCCGGGGTTGCTAGTTTTAAATTTGTTACTAATTGAAGGGAAAAAACCGAAAATTTCTTCTAAAAAAACTATTAAAATTTAGTTGGAATATGTTCATAATTGCAATGATAGGGATTTACAAGAGTAAAAATAAAAATGAAAAACATAGTAGGTGTCCTTGCAATAAGAAAATAGATTCGTTGCTTGGACAAGTTTTGATGGGAAATTTTCAGTTCACATACACTTTTTTTTTAAAAACTGTTTTCAAGACATCGAAATCTAAAGTAGAAGTTAAAGTTACTAAAATGACAATGATTTGAATAAGAAAAGAAATGGAATTATATAAAAGGGTGCATTTCATATCAATAATAATAATAATAATAATAATAGCTTAAAGGGTATCCAATCACACTTCAAATTAACAAATTTCTGGGCCACAATCAAAATGAACAAAGCCATGCCATTATGATTTATGAGGTGTAAAAGTGATGTCTGGTTTTGATTTTGATGCCTAATTGTCATGTCCAAAGATCCGATCATCTACTAATTAATCATAAATTTATAATAAAATCAAAATCATGACTTCTAATAACCAACCAAAATCATCAACAATAAGTGAAAGAAAATGAATCACGAATATTTAAACAGTGAATATATAAAATAATTTCCCTCTTATGAATTTACAGATACATAGAAGTTACATGATGATGATGATCAGTATTTACTTTAAATTTTAATATTAAATTCAGCTAAAAAAATAACAAATTTAGATCAATTTTGCCCAAAATAGAAAAGATATACATACGCCCCAGCAGAGTGCAGATCATCTATTTTATTTTTTTTAGTTGTTTTAGTAGTTGTTGAGAAGCATCACTCAACTCGGTAAATGTTTCTGTCTTCACATGCTGATCGTGCACTCCATATTCATTAATTCCTCTAATAATCTAATTAATTAATTAATTTATGACAAATTCATGTCAGTCGGTGACCATCTGATTTGATCATTAATTAATTAGTTTATTATATCATATCACAGCATTATTTATATACAATAATTGCATATAAAATAGTTTGTGTTTATTGATTATTATGTGTTAGAATATTATTGTAATTAAATTTTTTAATATATAAATCATATTTAGAAATAGTAATATCAGTTTCTTAATAAATAATATAAATAGTTGAAGAAGATTCAGTCTATCCAGGATAGGTCGAAAGAATCAAAACGTCAATTGAAGTAATTAAGTAGCCAGCCAAGTCTGATTCTAACATCCCACTAAAATCAAAAACGTCAATTGAAGTAATTAGGTGTGACCACTTCACTTTAAAGTGACTTAATAATGACATTTAAGTTTAATCAATTTAATTACAATTTCTTAGCAGGACAGAATTTAATTAACCGACTTATCAGGCAGAGTAAGTATTAGATACAAATTCATATTATATATATATATATATATATATATATATATATATATATATATATAATATTTATTTATAAAATCTCTAAGTGAGCATTAGAGATAAATTTTAGTTATAAAGGAATTGATGAAATTCAAATGTACATCCCATATATAGTACTATAGAACCTTGGAGTTACTTCAAGTAGGTAGGTAGATGACAACAAATGTTGCATGGCCGATCTCAATCTATATTTATAATTATGAATTCATTATTCATTATTTGTTGTAGCAGCTATACTCTAATACCAACCAAATTAAACAAAGTTTATATAAAATTTAATCTAATCATTAAAATTGTTCTCTACATGAACTTATCATATCAATAATATAAATACGAAAGCAAGGTCTCTAATTTGTATTTGCATGTCCTCATCATAGTCTCTCCCTCTCTCTCTCTATCTTTCTCTCAAAAGGAAGAATGAAGCTTCATGCCATGGAGCTTCCTTTTGCCAAAAACCATAAACCAAAAATTGTTCTACAAATAACATTAACCTTAATTGTTCTGGCGATCATTCCTCTCTGTTACCCTTTATTAGGTTACCCTCTATATTTGTTGAAAAGCTCTTCTGATTCTTCTGATCATTCAATTTCTTCACCATCAACCGATTCAAGAGAAGCTTTGGTAAGGGCACTGGAAAGTGAGAAAATATGTGATATATTTTCAGGAGAATGGGTGCCAAATCCTGAAGCACCATATTACACAAACACAACATGTTGGGCAATTCATGAGCACCAAAACTGCATGAAATATGGAAGACCAGATACTGAGTTCATGAAATGGAGGTGGAAACCAGATGGGTGTGATCTGCCTATTTTTAACCCTGCTCAGTTCCTAGAAATTGTCAGAGGCAAGTCTCTGGCATTTGTTGGGGACTCTGTGGCTAGAAACCAAATGCAATCTTTGATATGCCTTCTATCAAGGGTAAGTCCTCTTCTAATATTAGTTTTGTGATTAATTATATGCCTTTTCTGTATTTTCTAAGTACTTTTTTGACCAGTTCAAACTTGGCACTTATCAATAAAGGTCATGTTAATATCCTAATAGGGGCAGAAATTATCAAAGAAAATCTTATTTAAGATTTAAATAAAAAAACTTTAAGAATAGTGCTATGCTGCCCAACCTGATTTGTAGAAATCACATTAATTATTATAATTAAATAATGTGATAATCTGATTTGTTATACCATTTTAATTATTATAAGATAATATGGTAGTGCAACATTATTCTGCTGTTATCTTTTATTATAGACAATGATTTGAGTCGGACTAGTTGAAGTTGAGAATATGTATTATGTTTGCAAATTTGGTGCTTGATGACATTTTTATATATTTGTGAGAAGTAATATATATGTTGGTGGATAACCTTAATTACAACCCAAAAAATTAATCTATTGGGTTGCATCATCCATAATTGGTATATATATCATTTTATTGCTTTATATTTTTATAATATATATGAGATTCGTTTCATTTTCTATTAGTTTCATATATGGATTGTTTAGCCATATGCATTGTAATAAGACGCATGTTAATAATGATCCTTACTATAAAAGTTATAAGAAATACTAGAATTTAAATTTTATTAGAATTAAATTTGACTCTCTAAGAGCCTTTCTTGAAAACATAGAGAGAGAAATTTAATTTGCTTACAACATAATATAGTGTCTTAAATGAATGAAAATTATTTTTTAGAAACCTTTTGGTGATATGAGTCCTTAAAACACACATTAACTGGATCTAAATATTAATATATATAGTCCATTTGAGTGAGAAAGAAAAGTTGTAGCTTTACCAAAAAAAAAAAAAAAAAAAAGAAAAGAAAAGTTGTAGTTATGACCAAAGTTTGGGATGGAGATTGAGTGAGGTTAATAATAATAATTTGAAATGACTTAATCGATTGAAAAACCGAAAAAGAAAAAGAAAAAGAAAAATATTAAATAGTAAGAATAAAAGTGTTGTACAAGAAGGAAGTGAGACACTGTTCAAGTGAAGGAGCCACGACACCTAATTGTTGTTGTGCAATGTGGGTCAACAATCTAGCTGTCCAGACATCTCTCTCTCTCTCAAAGAATAAATTAATATTAAATTTTCAAGATTAGGATAAGAATTATGATAGACAATTGTGATGTTGAGTGAAGTGAATAATTTGATGAATCTCCAGGTGGAATACCCTGTAGATGTTTCATACACACCAGATGAGAGATTCAAACGCTGGAAATACACAAGCTATAACTTCACTCTTGCCATTTTTTGGACACCACATTTGGTTAAAGCCAAAGAAGCAGACTCAAATGGTCCAACTCATACTGGCCTCTTCAATCTATATCTTGATGAGTTTGATGAAGAATGGACCACCCAGATTGAAGATTTTGATTATATCATCATCTCTGCAGGACACTGGTTTTTCCGGCCAATGGTATTCTATGAAAATAACCAAGTAGTTGGTTGCCGTTACTGTCTCTTAGACAATGTCACTGACTTGCCCATGTCTTACGGATATAGAAAGGCTTTTAGGACTGCTTTTAAAGCCATAAACAGTCTAGAAAATTTCAAGGGCATTACATTTATGAGGACTTTTGCACCATCACATTTTGAAAATGGGTTGTGGAATGAAGGTGGCAACTGTGCCAGAACAAGGCCATTTAGGAGCAATGAAACAGCTTTAGAGGGTGTGGATTTTGAACTTTATATGACCCAATTGGAGGAATTCAAGATTGCTGAGAAACAAGGCAAGAAATTCAGGTTACTTGACACCACACAAGCAACATTATTGAGACCGGATGGTCATCCAAGTAGATATGGGCATTTGCCAAATGAAAATGTAACATTGTATAATGATTGTGTGCACTGGTGTTTGCCTGGACCCATTGACACGTGGAGCGATTTCTTCCTCGAAATGTTGAAGATGGAGGGTATTACATCTTATGAGGAAAAGCTTTATTCAACAGACAGAAAATTGAAAGTATAGATAGATAGATTCAATTTACACTTTTTTTTTGTTCTTGTGTATTTGCTTCTAAAATTTTTATTTATGTGTTCATCATAAAGTCTTGTTAAATATTCCTTGCCATTCTTCGCATTATAAAATCCACCCAAAAAGAAAGTTTTTATTATGACACTTGAACAATTAAATTTTTTTACTTTTCACTTAATCATTAACCAATAATTATTAATTAACACATTAGCATTGATTTCCTAAATTGACCTCATTACCCCAAATTATTACAAAAATACTCTATCCACAAAAAATCCCCAATTTGCCAGTTTTTTATTTACTTTTATTAAATAATAAATTAAATTATTAGGAAAATTTTCGCCTCATCTTTTTCATAATTTATCACATTTTTAAATGTCCGTGTCATATTAGGATTTTTAGCCTCCATTAATTTTTTTTTAAAAAATATATTACTTTAATCCATTTCAGTAAATATTTACCAATCAATTGTGACATAATATATTAAAGTACAATTTTACCTTTATGCTTATTTAATTTAGCTAAAATGACAATTTTGCCCTCAATTTTGTTACTTTTACACCTTTACATTGATATGGACTACCCACAATACCCTCATTATAAAATCTTATATATCATTTTACCCTCAAACTATTTAACATTAATACCTTTATAATTAAGGGCAAATTTTACTGTAGTCCCTATATTTTCGTCAATTATAAAATTTTAAATACAGTTTGCCTTATTGGTATCCGTGGGTTCTAAATTTTCACAAGTGCATCAAATAAGTCATTCTGTTAGTCAATCGTTAGTAAGACTTATTGGTTCCAGGACTTGTTGTTTTTAGACCAGACAGGAGTATTGTTATTTTTAAACCAGACACAACCACGTGTTAACAGCCAAAAAATAGAAAATAAACAAAGTAAAAGTGATATAATAAAAATTATATAAAATTAATTTAATAAAATAAAATAAAATAGAAATGGATACCATTGCAGATCGATAGAGACCCAGTTAGGTCTCTATCCATTGTACAAAGAAGACCCAGTTGGGTCTCCAACGATTTGGCGAAGGAGACCCAGCTAGATCTCCCTTACAGATCGACGGAGACTCAGCTGGGTCTTCCTCGATCTGCACTTCATCATTGGCAGGTCTCTATCATTGCAGATTGATTGAGACCCCTGGGTCTCCATCGATTTGGCGAAGGAGACCCAGCTAGTGTTGGGATTTATGTCCTAAAGTCTTATAATTGTAAATGTGATTAAACATTAATAAAAGTAGTTATTATTCATTTAAATAAAAGTAGTTTATTTAAGTTCATACGTTTATATAATGAGCGCGCAACATCCAAGATTGCAAAATGTAATCTCAATCTTAGTATATGAGAGTCATATACAAGAGGATTTATTTTTAGACTTAAAATCTAAAGAGTTCGTAGAGAATAAATAAAGCTGGGTACTTAGTTTGCGGTTGATCTATTGCGGTCCACTCGGTAATGTGTAGTGGTCTAGGATGTAGTTGAAATAAGAATGGAGGCACATTATAGGATGAGATCATATAGGACTAAGCCACGATTTATATGAATCTCTCACCAAGATCCATTTAGTAGATGAGATTCATATATATCGATATATAATAGCTATTTATCGGTGATCTTAATCCTGAATGTCTTATCGACTCCTTTATACTAGATCGTGGCTTTTGATTTACCATAAGTGAGATCGAATGTAGTTTTCTCAATTAATACCTCGGTATTTTGGAGTTGTGATTTGGCTTGTGGCTGAGAAGGTCTGAACACAATATCAGAATTCATTCCTTATTGACTTAAGTAGATGAATAGTTCCCTTAAGGGTTGGTTCGGGGCTTGAACAATTATGAGCGCTCTTCTTCTTCCGTAAGAAAGATAGGATTTAATTGTTCATTAGAGAATCAACAGTGCTTAAAGGAAAAAATATAACCAGAGGGGTATAACGAACATTATGACCCAGCTCTAGCTATGAACTACTTGTGGAGGATCACACCATATTTAATTAGCTATATTAATGGACACTGAGGCTTCAGATTGTATAAAACATCTGCAATTTCGAGAGTTTTGCCTCGGATTTTTAGTGGAATAACTCCGAGGTTAATAATCGTGAAATATTAGTTAAAGAGTTTTTATTAATATTTCTAAGTATTATTGGAGCTCAAAAATATAAGTCCATTAGGTCCCCTTGCTAGCCTTTATGGTTGTTGGTAACGAGGTTTACGGTAAATTAATTGGATAATCCAATTAATAGTGTTACGAAAGCAACGCGGCTTATTAAAGAGAATTAATTAAATAATGTGATTGTTTAATTAATAATTAAATAACTAAATAAAAATTATTAATTTAGAATTATTAATTTAATTATTAAATGGGAGGTTATGATATCAAACCTTGACAAAGGGAAAATTAAATAATTAGATTAGTTAAAAGTCTATTGAGGTCAAGAGTTCGAATATCTCTAGTTGACCCGAATAAAATAGAATTAAGAATTCTATTTTGACTTGGTCAAACCCTAGAGAATAAATGACTATATAAATATTATATTCTCATAACACACAGGCAAGCAATCATACTTTTCAAGCAAGAAAAGAAAACACGAACCCTGGGCAATTAGGGTTCGGCCAAACCAAAAAGGAAAGAAAAAATTAAAAGAATTTTTCTCTCCTTAGCTTGTACAGCCGGCCATAGCAAGACAAGGGGTTGTCTCCAAAGCTTGTGATTCTCCTTCATCTTCCTATTCGTGACGTGCCCATACACGCGTTGTCAGACCGTGAGTCATAGTTCGGAAGATTTGGTGGTAACAAAAGGGATCAATGCAATTAAGAACAAAACAAAGGTATTAAATCGTTCGAAATCGCATATGAATAAATCGGTTCTTGAATAGTGTTTTCAAAATAAAAAATAAAAATTTTAAAACCTCCGCTGCATACGTTTTCTTTTTTCCTACAATTAGTATCTTAGACTTTGGTTCTTGATTTTATTCATATGCAAAAAAGAACGTAGTTTTGTTTTATTGTTCTTGATAAATAAATTTATATATATATGATTGTTTTGATTTGTTATCACATGTTTAGGCATGATCTAAAGGTTGTATGTATTATATATTTAATTTTTAATGTATAAACATGGATGGTCGTAATTTTTTATAGTGAATTGGATTTGGATTTTTTTTTTTTTTGTCAAATCTGAATCTATTATTAGCTGTTTTGTACATCCTGTAATTAACTGAAGCGGAACCATAGCAAATGGTGTCCGATTAAGGTGATTCAAAAGCCGACGGAAAGAAGAGATTCAGAAAAAGACAACGACACTGGATATGGGCACCAGACGTGCCATCAAGTGCCGCCGCAAGCGAACGGTCCTGCAGACCTAAAAAAGGGCAGTGCGCAAGCTAATGTTGTGGCAGGTTTTAGGGCTGTTCTTATGGATTTTTTGCTAGCAATTTTGTTGCGTATTTTCTATGGTGAATATTAACCCAGAAAAAATGGTAGAAAATCGAAGCGAAAAATTGCTCGAAAAACTGCCCAAATTGCTCCTTGCGCTGCTGCACAAGAAGGCGGCAAGCACCTTGTGTGTGTGCGGTTGTCGCTGCTGGCAGCCATATCTTCACGTGCGTTAGGATTTTTTTGGGCCTCGTTTGGATATCGGTTACGTGTTAAGGTAACGCGTGGGCCTTGGTACAAAAGTTGGCAGTCCATTGAAGTAATGTAGATGGCCTTAATGCGTCCAAGATCGCTACATTTAATTTTTTCGTGTAAGCGGACTTGAGACATGTAGTTGGGTAATCTGATGGGCTTCATGGACAACCATACCATGCTGTTTTTTAAGTGAAGGGCCTTAGGGTCCAACCTATGGATGGGTTACTTAAATTAAATCATTCATGTATGCTTTAAATTTATGTGAAGAATGATTAAGTATGTTCATACATTAATATGTCATTTAGATTAGGTGTGTCTACACGTGCATTATAACATGTCATGCATAATTGTTATATATTATGTGTTTAATTTTAATTTTGATTAAAATAATAAACACTCACATAATTGATAACCAAATAATGAGTTTAGCTTTTAGGAGTAAAAACTTGGTAATTCTCATTAATAAACTAATCATTTAATTAATTAGATTAGCTAGACCCAATAATTTATTTGGATTAAAGCCCTAATAATAATTGGACCAAATAATGAGATTAGTTTTTAGGAGTAAAAAATTGATAATTCTCATTAATGAACTAATTTTTTTTAATTAAATCGTTTAATTAATTAGATTAGTTAGGCCCAATAACTTATTAGGTTTAATTAGATTAAAGCCTCGATAATAAATTAGACCGAATAATATAAGTTAGTTTTAATAGGTTAAAATTTGGTAAACTCATATTAATTTCTAATCTCATAAAATATTTATATAGATTAGAAATAGAATAAATTAGTCTTTAAAAATTAAAGATTAGTAATTTATTAAATGTTAATAGGATTAGATTCTAATAGCAAAGGATCTAGTATATATTAGATTTTACATTAGCTGTTCAATCTAAATTAAATACTAGAGACATAGAGTTTAGAACTCGACGTCATTTAGAAAACCCTAAATAACAAATATGAGTGGGAGAGGGATATATGACATTATATCCCGCAGTCTCCATCGTTAGTTCAACACCGTGAGACTCAAGTGGGGCCTCATGACGGCTTTACTTTTGTTCTTCCTAACGGAAGGTGTTCACGACAGTCAATACCAAGTTTGACTTCCTAACGGATAAGATTTCTATATGTATTTTAGTATTGAGCTAACCTTCTTAGGCAACTCTTAAGTTAAGTTCGTAAAATCTGAAATGATGAGTCACACTGACATGGATTTAAATTAAACAGGTTAATTAAAATCTCAACTAAACATAGCAATGATTGAATGATATAAGAATAAAGAGTTATTCTGGTGTATCATTCGATTGAAAATGTCTCAATCTAACATGTAAGGATTTGACCTAGTCTTCTAGGCACTTATTTGTGGTATATTGGATTGTCGTGGCATAGTAACTATTTTAGGAAAATTTCTAGTTCATTAAGCACATCATGTTTAATTTTATGCCAAATTCAAGTACATAATATGAATGTATGGGGTGAATGTTTATTAATTTTATTTATGTTTATTTCAGCAATATCTTCTACATTAATTTCAATTCTCACTAATGAGAAATTAGCTGATGATAACTACACTAAATGGAAATATAATATGAATGCGATCATGGTCTGCAAAGACTTTAAATTTGTGCTAACGGAGGAATATCCTCCAGAGCCTGCAACCAACGCAGAACGATCTGTCAAAGATAAGACTGGCGAGGCAAATGTTGCGGATCCATCCTCTTCTGGTTTCAAGAAGAGAAAGAGGTCTACAGACAAAGCAAAAGCTAAGCCTAAGATAAAGAGCATTACGACTGACAAAGCAAAGGCAAAATGTTTCTATCGCGAAAAGGTTGGTCATTGGAAGAGGACCTGTACACAGTACCTCGAGGAGCTCTCCAATAAGAAGAAAGTGAAAAGTAAATCAAATTTACTTGTTATTAAATCTTGTTTAGTGGAAGATGATTCTTCACATTGGATGGTAGATTCAGGGGGCCACTAACCATATTCGTTCTTCTTTACATTGGATTGATTCTTGAACAGAGCTGGAGGAGGGGTCTTTCACTATACGCGTTAGAATAGGAGATATCGTTTCAGCACGAGCAGTGGGAGTAGTTAGACTGCAAATAAATAATCATTTCTTTTATTGAACAATGTCTATTTCATTCTTGAATTTACAAGGAATTTGATTTCTATAACCGGATTACTTGAAAAAATTTATAAGGTTTCTTTTAATGATAAATCAGTTATCATTTCAAGAAATAGAATGAATGTTTGTTCTGAAATAAATGAAAATAACTTGTATGTTTTAAGACCATTAACTCATACAACACTGCTTAACACTGAAACGTTTAAGGTTGAAAAACCTAAAACAAAATGACACAAAGTTTCTCATGAAAATGAAACGTATCTATGGCATCTAAGACTTGGCCATATTAACCTTGACAGAATAGACAAATAAGTAAAAGGCGGACCTTTAAGTGATTTAAAGATCGGCAATATACACGTCTGCGAATCTTATCTAGAAGGTAAAATGACTACGAGAGCTTTTACTGGAAAAAGAATTAGATTCACATAACCACTAGAACTTATACATTAGACATCTGTAGACCAATGAGTGTTAGAGTTAAAAGTGGTTATGAGTACTACGTCACATTTATTGACGATTACTCAAGATACAGATATGTTTACCTAATGCAACGTAAGTCAAAAACAGTTGAAATGTTCAAAGAATTCTAAGCTAAAGTTGAAAATCAATTAGGCAAAACAATTAAAGCTCTACGATCAGATCGTGGAGGTGAGTATCTTGACCAAGAGTTTGAAAAGAACATGGTTGAGTATAGGATAGTATCTCAACTCACATCTCCAGGAATACCATAATAGAATGGCGTTACAGAGAGGAAAAACAAGACCCTGATGAAAATGGTGAGATATATGATTAATATCTCATAATTACCATATTCCTTCTGGGAATATACACTGTAAATGACAACATACATCTTAAACTTAGTTCTATTCAAGTCTGTTTCCAAGACTCCTCAAGACTTGTGAAATGGTCGTAATGTCAGTTTACGACATTTTCATATTTGGGGATGTCTAGTACATATACTGAAGAACAGAAATGAAAAAATAGAACCTCGTTTAGTTTTATGCTTGTTTGTAGGATACCCAAAGGAAACTAGAGGTGAATTCTTTTATAATCCTAAAAAAAATAAAGTGTTTGTATCGACAAACGTAGCGTTTCTCCATCCACAAGTGAGAGCCAGACAACTCCTAGTCATGATACACTACCACCTAGACGTAGTGAGAGGATTTTATGACAACCTGAACACTATTTAGGTATTGGAGAGGCATAGGGTGTCGTTTCCGATGATAGTGTGGATGACCCATTGTCATTTAGACATGCAATGAAAGATTCTAATAAAAAGAAATTGCTAAAAGCCATGAATCTTGAAATGGAGTCCATATACTCCAACTCAGTCTGGGAACTTGTAGACTTACCTGATAGGTTAAAACTTATAGGGTGTAAGTGGATCTACAAAAGAAAAAGAGGAATAGATGGGAAAGTAGAGACCTTCAAGGTAAGGCTAGTGGCAAGGGTTATACCCAAAAAGAGGAGAGTCGATTATGAAGAGACCTTCTCGCCAATAGCTATGTTTAAGTCTATAGGATACTCTTATCCATAGCTACCTATTTCGATTACGAAATTTAGCAAATGGACGTCAAGACTGCATTCTTGAATGACAATCTTGATGAGAGCATCTACATGATGCAACTAGAGGGATTCATATCCCAAGATCAAGAGCAAAATGTTTGCAGATTGCAAAGATCAATTTATGGACTTAAGCAAGCATCTAGATCTTGAAATATAAGTTTTGATACTGCTATCAAAACCTATGGTTTTGAGCAAAATGTTGATGAGCCTTGTGTATACAAATGTATCGTTGGCAAGAATGTAGTATTCATATTTCTTTATGTTGATGACATCCTACTCATTGTGAATAACATAAGAACATTATCAGAAATAAAGTTATATTCTAGGGATTCAATTAATAAGGGATCATAAGGAAAAACTATTAGCATTGTCTCAAACATTGTATATCAACAAGGTACTTGTGCGATTTTTGATAGATAACTCTAGAAAATGTAATTTACCTTCCAGACATAGAGTTTATTTGTCTAAGGAACAATGTCCTAAAACACCTCAAGAAATTGAGGATATGAGACATATTCCCTATACGTCAGCACTAGGAAGTCTTATGTATGCTATGTTATGCACGAGACCAGACATCGACTTTGTAGTGGGAGTAGTCAGCAGATATCAATCCACCCAGGATTAGATCATTAGATTGCTGTAAAGATTATTCTCAAGTATCTTCGGAGAACGAGGAACTATATGCTAGTATAATCTGCATAGGTTTTGATCCTGTTAAAATATACAGATTCTGATTTTCAATCAGAAAAGGATTTTAGGAAATCCACATCTGGATCTATATTCATGATGGTGGAGCTATAATATGAAGGAGTATAAAGCATGGTTGCATTTCTGATTCCACCATGGAAGCCGATTATGTAGCGGCTTGTAAAGCTGCTAAAGAGGCTGTATGGCTCTGCAAGTTCTAAAATAATTAAGAAGTGGTTCCAGATCTAGATAAGCTCTGGCTAATTCCAAGGAACCATGAAGTCATAAAAGAGGGAAGCATATAGGGAGGAAATATCATCTCATCAGAGAGATCGTGTAGAGAGAAAACGTGACCGTGACGAAGATTTCGTCGCATGACAACCTTGCTAATCCATTTACGAAGACCTTGACGCCTAAAGTGTTTGAAAGTCACCTAGAGGGCCTAGGACTACGAGACATGTCTCACCTGTTTTATTACAAGTGGGAAATTGTTGGGGTTTATATCCTAAAGACTTGTAATTTTAAATGTGATTAAATATTAATAAAAGTAGTTATTTTTCATTCAAATAAAAGTAATTTATTTAATTTATACATTTATATAATGTGCACGCAACATCCAAGATTGCAAAATATAATCTCAATATGAGTATATGAGAGTCATATACAAGAGGGTTCATTTTGAGACTTGCAATATAAAGAGTCTGTAGAGAGCAAATAAAGTTGGATACTTAGTTTGCGGTTGCTCTACTAATGCAGTCCACTCTGTAATGTACAATGGTCTTATTCTAGACCACTCATGTAGTTGACATGAGAATGAATGCACCTTATATAATGAGATTATATAGGACTGGGCCACGATTTATATGAATTTCTCACCAAGTTCCATTTAGTAGATGAGATTCATATATATCGACATATGATAGCTATTTAAGAGTAATCTTAATCCTGAGTGTCTTATCGTCTCCTTCAGGCTAGATTATGGCTTTTAATTTACCATGAGTGAGATCGAATGTAATTTTCTCGATCAATACCTTCGTATTTTGGAATTGTGATTTAGCTTGTGACTGGGACTGAACATAATATCGGAAAATACTCCTTCTTCACTGAAGTAGATGAGTAGTTCCCTTAAGGGTTAATTCGGAGCTTGAACAATTATTAGCGCTCTCATTCTTCCGTAAGGAAGATAGGATTTAATTGTTCATTAGAGAATCAACGATGCTTAAAGAAAAAATATAACTAGAGGGGTATAACGGACATTATAACCCAGCTCTATCTATGAACTACTTGTGGAGAATCACACCATATGTAATTAACTATATCGATGGACACTGAGATTTCAGACTGTGTAAAATATCTGTAGTTTCGAGAATTTAGTCTCAGATTTTTAGTGGAATAACTCTGAGGTAATAATCGTTAAATATTAGTTAAAGAGTTTTTATAAATATTTCTAAGTATTATTGGCGCTCAAAACTGTAAGTCTATTAGGTCCCCTTGCTAGCCCTTATGGTTGTTGGTAACGAGATTCATGGTAAATTAATTGGATAGTCCAATTAATATTGTTATGAAAGTAATGTGGCTTATTAAAGAGAATTAATCAATAATATGATTGTTTAATTAATAATTTAATAATTAAATAATAATTAATAATTTAGAATTATTAATTTAATTATTAAATGAGAGGTTATGATATCAAACATTGACAAAGGGAAAATTAAATAATTAGATTACTTAAAAGTTCCTTAAGGTCAAGAGTTCGAATCTCTCTAGGTGACCCGAAAAAATAGAATTAAGAATTCTATTTTGACTTGGTCAAAACCTAGAGAATAAACGACTATATAAATGTTATATTTTCATAACACACAAGCAAGCAATCATACTTTACAAGCAAGAAAAGAAAAGCACAAACCCTAGGCAATTAGGGTCCGGCCAAACCAAAAAGGAAAGAAAAAATTAAAAGAATTTTTCTGTCCCTAGCTTGTGCGACCGTCCATAGCAAGACAAGGGGTTGTCTTCTCCAAAGCTTGTGATTCGCCTTCATCTCTCTATTCATAACGTGCCCACACATGCGCTGTCAAACAGCGGGTCATAGCATGGAAGATTTGGTGGTAACAAAAGGGATCAATCCAATCAAGAATGAAACAAAGGTATTAAATCGTTCAAAATCACATATAAATAAATCGGTTCTGGAAAAATGTTTTCAAAATAAAAAAGAAAAACTTTAAAACCTCTGCTGCATATGTTTTCTTTTTCTTTACAGCTAGGTCTTTCTTGCAGATCTAGGGAGATCCAACTGGGTCTCCGTCGATTTGCACCTCATTATCGACTGGGTTTGCATCATTGTAGATTAATAAAGACCCTTGGGTCTTCATCAATTTGGTGATGGTGACCCAACTGGATCTCCCTTGCAGATTGATGAGACCCGACTGGGTCTTATTCGATCTGTACTTCATCATTTGTTAGGTCTCCATGAAGACCCAGTGAAGATGGAAACCCAAGTAGGTCTTCTTCGTAGATCGATAGAGACCCAGATGGGTTTCTATCCATCTGCACTTCATCATCGGTAGGGTCTTCATGGAGACCCCGTAGAGATAGCGACCCAATCGATAATGAAGTACAGATGGATAGAGACCCAACTAGGTCACCATCAATTTTGTGAAGGAGACCCAGCTAGGTCTCCCTCACAGATTAACAGAAACCCAAATAAGTCTCTCATAATCTGCACTTCATCATCGGCTGGGTCTCCATAGAAACCTAGCGAAGATGGCCCATCTAGGTCTCCATGGGTATTTCTCGATTTAGCGAAGAAGGCCCATCTAGGCCTCCCTTGCAGATTGACCAAGACCCAGCTGGGTCTCCCTCAATCTGCACTTCATCATTGGCTAGTCTCCATGGAGATCTAATGTAGATAAAGACCAAATTGGGTCTTCATCAGTGCAGATTGATACGGACCTAGCTGGGTCTCCATTATAGATCCATGTTAGTGATTATGAATTGTGAATTTTTGTATGAGTTGGATGATGAGAAGATGGTTTGGTATTGATGATTGCTTGATGTTGCTACTGATGTGATTAGAGGTGGGTACAAAAAATGATTCGAATCGTATTTTATAGTTTGAGTCGATTTTTGGTTTGACTTTGGTTCGATTTAGTTTTGATTTTAAAAAAACAATATAAAAACGGTTTAGTTAGGTTTTGTATTGTCCAAAATTGATTTGACCCGAATACCCGTAGTATATAAAGAAAAAAAAAACTGGTTTCATTTCATCAGATTTCTTCCCCCTCACCCACATGCCGCTCTCTCAACTTCAAACCCTAAGGTCGCGGATCGTCACCATTGTGCCGCGTCTCTCCCTTCTTCGTCCTTGCCTTCTTTCATCCTCACCTTCACTCACCGAACCCGTGTCCCTCACCTTCACTCATCTCACCCACACACGTCCTTGTTTCCTCCTCACACCGCGCCTACTGTTGCTTACTTCCTTGCCATGCCACGCCACGCATGTCCAATCGTATTCTAAAGGTAACCTAACTCGACTAGAAAATAAAGAAAGATGGGCGATAGTTTCCTTTCAATAGCCATTAGATTTTTAGAATAATTATATTGAAAAAGTTGCTAACAGATATCTCCTTGTTTTGTTTGTTGTGAAAATTGCATGTACTTACATATCGTTTCTGCTGTGCAAGCAGCGGATTGCAATCTAATTAAAATTTAATCTTCTCATTATGGTTCAAATTGGTAGAATCTTCGATGAAATCTAATTAGAAGTTAATTTGTATTCAATTAATCCTTTGTAGATGCAATTTATATAAGTTTGGGCATTTTGATTGTCATATTTTTTGGTGAACAAGTTTAATTAGTTCCTAGAATTGTTAAAGATGTTATATAACAAATAGATATGCTTGTGTTGATTTAGGTAGATTGTGTGTTTTATTTTGTGTTGTTTGATGTTCATTTAAGGTTGTGTGATGCTAAAGTTGGTAGCTGTTGTGATTGTATTAATTTTATTATTTATTTTAATGCGAATAAATGGAGAATGAAGACATTATGAATTCAATGGAGAACAATAATGACTGGAGTGGAGTTTTTGAATGATTCTAGCTCCATTGGAAAAGAAAAAGTTATATTAAGAAGGGTGTACTGTTTTAAGCAGCTGCAGCTTTATGGACTGTTTTATTTTTCTGGACCGTGTATTTATTATGGTATTTTAGACTGTTATTTGAATTTGATATGAAATTGTGAACTGTTAGAGTTTAATTTCAAGTAGTTAATTTCCAAGATAAATTTTTTCATAAGGTTGAATTTCAGGGTGAACAGTTTGAAAATGCATTTATATTTTTTCATATATTTTCTTGAATGTCAGGTTGAATTTCATAAGGTTGGAGCAGCAACTTGAATTCTAAATATAACAGCTCAAAGGCTAAAACTAAAAACTATAGTCCAAATTAGCATTTAAAACCTATTACAATTCAAATACATGGAAAAGACCTATTAAGCCCAATAGGTCAAAAATCGTATTGAATCAAAATCGAACCATATTTATTCAGTTCGGTTCGGTTCGGTTTACACCTTCAATTCGGTTCGAGTTAGTTTCAATTTTTCAAAAACTGTATAAATTTCGATTCGGTTCGATTTCACCAAATACTGTACCGAATCGAACTGTGTCCACCCCTATTGATGATGGTTGTGTTGGTGTTAATGATGGTTTGGTGTTGATGATCAATTGGTCTCAAAAGTGAGAGTAAAATTATAATTACATTCATATGTAAGGACATTTAATTCATAATAAACATTTGGTAAAATTATAATTATTAGACTTTTTAAGGGAAAAACGATCATACAATGTCATCAAACTAAATGCAGGGGTAAAATAGACATTCTATCAATATATGAGGTTTGACCTTCAGAAAATTAACCAGAGGGATCAAATTGATGTATTCACAGAAAACTAAGGCCAATTAGAATTGAACTATGATATTAAAAAGTTAAAGCTATTGAAGATTAGGCTTAAATGCATGTTAGTAGCAATTAAGTTGATACATTTGCACTAGTTTTTTATGTTTAAACATACAAACATGATTAACAACAAGAAAGAGGATGCTTATGCAAATTTGTTTAAATTAAGTTGAATATCAGAGCGACAGAGATCCCTTAGTAGTTGGCTTCACGTGTTTCTTTCTTCAAAATGACAAAATGCAACGTGGACCACTTTTTAAATTCAATAATAATACCTGATCATCACATAATAAAATGATTAATTAATAACTCTAAATCTGATGATGCATATATTAGAAAAGATTTTCATCGCTATAGCTCACAAGCTTCCCTTATATTCGTGAGCAAAGCCTCACTTCTCAACCACACTTTGATTATCTCTCTCTCTCTCTCTTCAGGCCATGGAGCTTCTATTTACACCAAAAATAGTTCTACAAATAACATTAACTTTAATTATTCTTGCAATCATTCCTCTCTATTACCCTTTATTAGGTTATCCTAATTTTTTGCTGAAAATAACTTCATCTTCTTCTTCTGAGCCTGCTTCCTCTTCTTCACCATCACAAAAATCTAGAGAAGATTTACTAAGGGCACTGGAAAATGAGAAAATATGTGATATATTTTCAGGAGAATGGGTGCCAAATCCTGAAGCTCCGTACTACACAAACACAACATGTTGGGCAATTCATGAGCACCAAAACTGCATGAAATATGGAAGACCAGACACCGAATTCATGAAATGGAGGTGGAAACCAGATGATTGTGATCTGCCTATTTTTAATCCAGCTCAGTTCCTAGAAATTGTTAGAGGGAAGTCTCTTGCTTTCGTTGGAGATTCTGTGGCTAGAAACCAAATGCAATCGTTGATATGCCTCCTATCTAGGGTACGTAAACTCTCCTCAAATCATCACTTTTATGTACACACAGCATTTAATAATTTCATCCTTCTAGTCAGTAATTAGAGTATTAATTGGTTTACAAATTCTCTCATAAGGATTTACAAAATAGTCTACAAGTTCTTGTGAGAGACATCCACACTAGAAATTGAAAACAATTAAATGATTATAGGTTTCTGTATCACTATTTAATTAGTCCAACCAATTACTTAAGCAAGTACATATTAGTTGACCTAATTGGTCCATTATGGAGAATAAATTAGTAATTTGAATTTGAAAATGATCAAAATGGCACATGCCATGTTCTGCCTCCGCTCTTCGGGGTGCAACCTGACAAGGAGCAGGTGAAATTGAGTTGGATATCATCACAATTAATATTCTATAATATGAGGAGGCACATAGACAACACCAACAACTACATCTACTTCTTATTACTTACTCCCATTGCAGCAAACTTGTAATGCAAGTGGCCCAATAAAAAAATTACTTGTTCAAATGTTGTCTTTTAATAGATTTTAAAAGTTTCAAATTTATTATCACCACAAAATCCGTACCTAAAACAATCCATAATGTATACAAACATATATAGTTGGGTTAAATTTATAAATAGCCCTTAATTATCAATAATTTTAAAAATAGTCCCTCTAGAAATTTTTTTCATTTTTTAACCAAAATAAAAAATTTTAGACCAAAATACCCTCTAGTAACTCCCACCCCCTCCAACGCACTTAAACAGTAAAACATAGAGAGAAATAGAGGAATTATTTTGAAGTAAGAGAGAGAAAATCATGATTAATTGGAGAGGGAAACAAGCAGTCGAATCTAAAAAGAAATTATTCAAACTAATGATAGAAACCTATTGAGAGAGGAAAGTTTTGTAGAGAGAGAATACAATATCAACGAGTTTTCACAAGCGAGAAAACGAAGAATCGCAATAACTCATGTATATTTGTGTGTGAATATTTTTGTTTATTGGCGTGTGAACATTTATTGTTATTAGAGTGTGAACATGTCTTGTTGTTGGAGTCTAAAACTTCATGTGTTATAACTTGGTGTGTGAAAATTTTTATTGTTGGCATGCGTACATTTTAGTTCTTAGTGTGTGAACATTTTTGTTCTTGGCGTGCGAACAAAACCACACTTTCGAAGGACTTTTGAAGGGAAAAAATAATATTGGATTTGTGCCCATAATATATAGTTGAAATCGTTTCGATGAGGAGAACAAAGTTGTGGAGAGGAAGAGAGAAAATTGTAAAGAGAAACACAAACAAATGGAAGAGATGAGAGAGAAAAAAGAGAAGAGAGATAATCCTAGTGGAGGGAGAGAAGAAAGTTGTATAGAGATACGAGATACGACAGAGATGGGTAACTCAAGGTTTTCGGAGGGAAGGGGGTTATTAGCAGATGGGTAATTAGAGATTATGTACAGAATGATCTTCTTAAAAGTTGAGGCTAACTCTATTTTTCAATTTGCAATTCCAGGTGGAATATCCTATAGAGGATTCATACATATCAGATGAAAGAATCAAACGGTTGAAATACGCAACCTACAACTTCACTCTTGCCACTTTCTGGACACCCCATTTGGTGAAGTCCAAAGAAGCAGACGCCTATGGACCAACAAACACTGGCCTCTACAATCTCTACCTTGATGAGTTTGATGAAAAATGGATTACCCAGATTGAGGATTTTGATTATCTCATCATCTCTGCAGGCCACTGGTTTTCCCGGCCGATGGTTTACTATGAAAATGGCCAAGTAGTTGGCTGCAAATACTGTTGCTTAGACAATGTGACAGATATGCCAATGTATTATGGGTATAGAAAGGCATTCAGAACTGCTTTTAAGGCCATTAATAGCCTAGAGAATTTCAAGGGAATAACATTTGTGAGGACTTTTGCACCATCACATTTTGAAAATGGGTTGTGGAATGATGGTGGGAATTGTGTGAGAACAAGACCATTTAAGAACAATGAAACAGCTTTAGAGGGTATGAATTTGGAACTCTATGTAACTCAATTGGAGGAGTTCAAGATTGCTGAGAAACAAGGGAAGAAAAGAGGGTTGAAATTCAGGTTACTTGACACAACACAAGCAATGCTATTGAGACCAGATGGTCATCCAAGTAGATATGGGCATCGGGTAAATGAAAATGTGACATTGTATAATGACTCTGTGCATTGGTGCTTGCCTGGGCCCATTGACACCTGTAATGATTTCTTGCTGGAGATGTTGAAGATGGAAGGTATTAGATCTCATGAGGAGAAGCTTCATTCAAATGACAGAAAAATGAAGCTTAAATAAATACTACGTAATTAATTTCTTCTTTTTTTTTTTTGGTTAATTTTTGTATTTAGTGGTTCTGTTTTGTTGAGAATTATTTCTTCTTTATTGATAAATGTCAAATGCAAAGTTTTCTCAATTTTTACACTAAATTGATGTTTTTTAGGAACCTACTGCATATAGACAAGATCTCTCTACTAAGCTCATGAACAAACAAACAAGAACACATGAAATGCAATATGGTTAGTTACACACCTATCCTGACAAATCTGTCTAATTGACCCTCAAGTAAAACCTAATCCCAAATCACGTCACCATGTCATGACCTAATCGTGTGAGACAGAAGAATAATCTTGACCTTAGGTTCCAACGCTAAAATCGGTCCAAGCCAACTATACTTCAGCACAAACACAAAAGTCATTTTCAATCTACGTGACTCAATTATAGTTTGACATTTAACTTGACCAAATTTTACTGTCAATACGAGTTGTTAGAGATTCTTTGACTTGTGGATTGAAGAAGGTCAAGATTGATTCATTTCTACACAGTTATATTCTTGAACGATATTTTTTTAATCGACATACTATAGATAATTAGACGTAACCATGATATAGGTGGTATATCTATAGCTAAATGGGTTGATAATAAGCTTAAAGATGTATCCAAAATCAAGTTTCACTTTCAAGTTCAATAAGTTTTTCTTAGAAAAAGTGAAGGAAAATTTCAATTCTAACTATTAATAGGGCATTTGATTTCCAAAACACAAGTACATGTCCAGGAATCCCAATCTCCAGAACCTTGTCTCTTGGAAGCAATAGATATGGCAAAATGAGATACAATCAATCAACAACAAAGAATTAATTGTAAAGACATAAAAGCCACAAAAAATATTTATTGTGGGATCATCAAAAAGGCCTGTCGATGACAGTTCAGCATAGGAGAAACAAAGACGGCAAGTGAGTTGATGACGAAAATCCTAGAAAAGGAATAAAAAAGCAACTGTAAGGAGAGACGTGGGACCATAACACGAGTGGTACAAACCCAAGAATTCGCATAAAGCATGCTCCCTCAAAAAAACATGGAGGCAGCATAAGAAAAAGACAACCGAAAGTCCTACCACGTATGCCTAAGAAAAATGATCTGGCCTGGTTTGCGCACTGCCCGGGACCCTCAAAGTGTCAAGGTGTCAGTGAGGAACTTTGAATAATAGCCTAAGGTACAAGTGTCAAATGCTGATTAGCTCTGGGCGTGTGGCTACCATACGGCAAGAGACCATGAGCAATAATGTGAAGTGTCAAGAAAGGTCCGGGTTGAGACACCTGGCCATAGCTGTAAGGAAATGTCAGTCACCTGGAATCCATAAATACTTACACAATACCTGATGAAAAGTTAGCTACTTTATTACTCATTTTTTTTTCCATTATAGCTTTTCGTGAAAACTAGAGGCACATTTTGGGTTTTTCCTAACTTGGGTGTCAAAGTGTGGTCGCCGGACCAACCATCATCTATCACCCTGACCCCATGTGTTTTTTCTATATCAACAGGGTTTTTGAATTGTAAAGAAGCTCGTGAGAAGAAGTAGCAGAAATACCACTCAAATGTTTTATTCAATTTTCACCCATATAATGTCTAGGATGATTTGTTCACGAGATTATTGTTGTATTGTTGTTACTTGTTAGCTCTTAACACTAACAAAGTATAGAAATTTGTCAAAACAATTTTAATTATGATTCAATGTATTATACAAAGTGTGATTCATTACATTATTTATACGAACAATTGTTAACAAGCTGTTTAGGGATAAATTGGTAATCCCAAATGAAATAAAACATTTAATATCAAAAAAGATCATAACAAGTTTCAAAGGTGATAAGGCAATGACACGTAGCAAACCTACTATTAAAGGGAATCCGGAGGGGTTCAAACTAAAGAAAGACCATATGGATCCCTTGGGTCCTTTTCTATACCTGGGAAGCTACCTTCGCCCACCTGGTGCTGGAGCAACTTACGTTCGGTGAACCATCTCCAAAATTGCCAAACCATCCCTTGAGATGAAGGAAAGAAAGACCTGGGAGCACCTAAGAATGAACTGTAACCCATGACAGCATAAAATAAAAGACAGCTATGAAGGTCTGACATTAATAATGACATGACATGTTCTGACCTATGTCAGAACAGACTACACCATGTCTCATTAGGTAGCAAAACTGAGCTGATAGCTACCATACATCCTTTTATCACAGACCTGCGTAGACAATGACCTCGCATCCTAGGTTATGGGCAGTATGAACTTGGTTGTACGGAGCGAATCAGAATCAGCCCTTTGGAGGGTGCGTCAGACGAAATCTTTTACCACCTAAGGAAAACTTGACACGTGTCCCCAAGGGGATAAGATTTCAAGAAGAAGATTAATACATCAGGTCAGGCAATCTGAAAAGGTGCATTGACTAAAGGGAGTGATGTGGAGCCACAAGAACCAGAGGTTGAAAGTCTATATAAAGCTCACCAGGTTTAATGAAAGATAACTAATTTGGAGTCTATAAAGCCCTAGTATGCAGAGGAAAACCCTCGTGGTATTCTTCTAAAAATACTGGGATCTAAGCATTCTATGACCATTTCTAAACCCATCTCACCTTTATACTACTACATTCTACCTTAGACCTCTATACTACTACATTCTACCTTAGAACTCCTTTTTGACTTGAGCGTTGGAGGGTTTTAACCAGTGGAACACCGGTAACCTTTGACCTCCATTTCTTTATTTTCTCTCAGGAAAAGATGTCAAACAGGGCCGCTAAGGTCTATACATATTGGTGAGTCTAATGTTTTCGAGGGTAAGCACCTTCGCTAGACCTTCGCCATTCATCCTAAGGTCATTATACCATAGCAAACCTACTGTCCTCGAGGGTAAACACCTTTGCACTACTTCTGTTGGTTGGTCTAAGGTTTCTATAATCTGGTAAGCCTACTATCTTCGGAGGTAAACACCTTCGCAAGACCTTTACTTGTGATCGATTCAAAGAATATTCCAAAACAATCCTACATGTTGGTGCGAAACCATTTTCTTGCATCAACAGTTGGCATCGTCTGTGGGGACCATTACAAAACATCGTCTTCCACTCAGGGGCTGAAAACATTCACCCATTTTATTTGTTTTATACATTTTTTTTTTACAGGAAATGACAATCTTAGGTGGTTTATGTGCGAATGTCATAGGTACAGGAGGCTCAGCGGAGGAGCCGACACTTAGAGAGCTGGTCAGAGTGATAAGGGCCAAGTCAAGGGCAATAAGGAGACCCAACAGCGAGGACCCTACCCGCGAGGATACTGACGAGGTGGGACACATGATGAATGTTGTCCACGAAGCTTTGTCTATCCAACAACATCTAGACACCTACCAGTTTCAAAGCCGCAAGCGAGAAAAGGAGCCCGCAGACCAAGAAGAGTCGATCCTGTCACCCCAGGTTCGACTCCAAAGTCATCCCACGGAAGGAGAACTAGCTCAACCACCTTCGGCCCCAGACCCACCAGGAGCAGATGATGGGGAAAACCAAGCAAATCTGGCTCGGGCAATGAAGGCTAATGATGTCGGTCACCTTTGGAGAGACTGGGCAACCACGTCCCTAGAAGCAAGCGGGTCTGGCAACGCCGAAAACCAGTCAATGATGGAGCAACTAGGGAACCACCCTGCCACGAACCTTTTGCCACCAGAAATCGGACCCTAGAACAGTGACGTTTGAACCCACGAGCCACCTTTGGTGCGAGTAGTGGAGCAGGAGCTACGGGAGATAAGGAACCAGATGGTTGAACTCCAAAGGGCCCAGACCTAGACGAACGAGCCTAACCCCTTATGTGTCTTTGACCAGCCATTGGTGGAAAGAATCAAGCTTACAAACCTCCCCAAGAAGTTCAAGATGCCTTAGCTATATCGCTACAAAGGCCAGACAGACCTGGTAGCCCATGTGAAAAATTTCAGAGAACAGATACTCATCCAAGGGGTGGCGGACGATGCCATGTGCAGAATCTTCTCCATAACTTTAGAGGGACCAGCGCGAGATTGGTTCAAATATTTATCTCCGGAGAGCATCAAATCATTTTTTGACTTCAAGAATGAGTTCATTTCTTAGTTCCAAGGGACAAAACCACCGCCCAAAGATCCATCAATGTTACACAACGAGAAAATGAATCACTCAAAGATTATGTTGGTAGGTACCACAGCGAAGTTATGCAAATGGAAATATTCGGAGCACAAGATACCTTGATCAATTTCAAGAGAAATTTGCGAGTAGGGAAGTTTTGCAGCTCCTTCGAGGAAAACAACCTTGCTAGCTACAAATAGGCATACAGCCGAGCTCTGAAGCAAGTACAAATCGATGAGAAATACTCCATCAAAAAACAGCAGCAGATGGCCACGATACCCCAAAGGAAAGACTAAAGGCGAAGGGGAGAAGAATGGGCTATAACAGGACCCCACAAAGCTCCCAATTGCATAACCGAAGGTCCACCCCAGTTGCAAAGATCACCAGTAAAGGATGCGAGAAAACGAGCCAAAAGAAACCACAGCAAGTGCTGCCACTCCCTCCACCAAGGTCGAACTCCAGAGATTCCAGCCAGCAAAGAGAGTATACTCTACTCAACACTACAAGAGGACAGATCTACCTAGCCATAAAATCAAAGGGGCTCTTCAGGAAACCTAGTCTCATGAGGGACCAGCCTAGAAGAAAGGAAGTGAACCGATTTTTGTGACTTCCACGAAGATTATGGCTATTATACTTTAGACTGCTTCAACATAAGGAATCAAATCAAAGATCTCATCCATCACGGACATCTCAAAGAGTTCCTTCAAAAGGTTCGAGGTAACCTTCAAGCTAAATGAAGTGAAGTAGAGAATTCTCATCCGACAAACAACAAAGGCAAGTAAAAGGTTGAAAATAGTCAAACGATCCACACCATAAATGGAGGATCTACCAAGACAGGAGATTCAAATGTTCAAAGAAGCAATATGCTAGGGAGATACCCTGCCCAGGAACACCCCATGATGTTTTGCATAATTACCAAGTCCAAAGATTGGAGGAGCCACACTCACCTATGATCTCTTTTACCGACAATGATGTCAAAGGGGTACATTACCCTTACGATGATCCTATGGTGGTGACTTTGAAGGTGGCCAACAAAAACATGGTGAGTATCTTAATTGATATCGGGAGCTCTGTGGATATTCTCTACAAAGATGCCTTAGACCGACTTGGCTTAACTCCTATAAAGCTCCAACCGCTGCACACCCCATTGTATAGCTTCGTCGATAACGTCGTCATCCCCTTAGGAATGATTGCCTTGCCAATCACTGTTGGGGATGAGCCAAGTTAAACAACTATGATGGTGGACTTTATTGTCATAAACCATCCAAGGGCTTACAACATGATCCTCGGAATGCCTTTTCTATTCAATTCCAAGGTTGTGGCACCTATGTATCACCTAGCAATGAAGTTCTTAATAGGAGGAAGAGTTGGGATCATCAAAGGCGATCAACATGTAACAAGGCGATGCTATGCAGACTCTATAAAGGAATGCGCCTACGTGGTCACCTTAGATCCCTAACAATTGACCAAAAGGATGAAAGACGAGCCAAGGGCCCTACCACCGGAGAAGCTTCTGAAAAGGTTCCTTAACACCTTCGCATAGAGTAAAAACTCACTGCGAAGATATTCCCCTTGATCAGAGATTGCTTAAAAGTCCAAAGGTGCATGCCAATTATTTGAATTCCATGAAGTGCAACGAAGCACATCCATCATTTCTTGAAGTCTTAGCAATTTCCTTATGCCTTTTTAGGCCAGTAAAGTCTCTCAATGATGCAGCCCTCGTATGGAGGTTTTCTCCCAGTGAAATGAAAATTTTGAATTATCCCATTTAGTCTTGTTTCTGTCTTTTTATTTCAGGATAAAGGAAGGCCTAATGTTCATTTACCTTCAAAGCTTTGGAGCTGAGTTTATGGCCTTGGCATGATCAAAGGGTAAAAATCCCAAAACAAAACCCCTGTGGTAAAAATAAACCAAGGAAGGCCTAAGGTCCATTTACTTTCAAAGTTTTGGAGATGAGTTTATAACCTTGGTGCAATCAAAAGGCAAAAGTCTCCAAGCAAAACGTATGCGGTAAAAATAAACCTTGGAAGGCCTAAGTTTCATTTACCTATAAAGTTTTAGAGTTAAAGTTAATTACACTCAACCTCCCTGAGGTTTGGCTAATTACATTCGGAATCAAAGTTTGCATTAATGGACACTAACCTCCCCTCACGTTAACGTTGACCATTAAAATAACCGTTGACTTTTTTCAAATTTTTTAAATGACCAAAATACCCCTGTCACAATTATTTTACTATTCATTAAAAAAAATTTCTTGATGGAGATCCAATCTGGATCTCCACCAAGAAAAAAAAAAAAAAATTTTTGAATCTTCATCATCGAACCCTTCTGGCTTCGATGAATCTCGAACCCAGAGGGTTTGAAGATCGAACCCTTCTGGGTTCGAGATCGAACCCAGAAGGGTTCGATCTTCGAACCCTCTGGGTTCGATGATGAAGATTCAAAAAATTTTTTTTTTTTTTTTGGTCTGGATCTCCACCAAGAAAATTTTTTTTAATGAATAGTAAAAAAATTGTGACAGGGGTATTTTGGTCATTTAAAAAATTTGAAAAAAGTCAATGGTTATTTTAATAGTCAAAGTTAACGTGAGGGGAGGTTAGTGTCCATTAATGCAAACTTTGATTCCGAATGTAATTAGCCAAACCTCAGGGAGGTTGAGTGTAATTAACTCTTTGGAGTTAGGTTTACGACTTTGATGCGATCAAAGAGCAAAAGTTTCTAAGCAAAACCCATGTGGTAAAAATAAACCCAGGAAGGCCCAAGATCCATTTACCTTCAAAGTTTTGAAGCTGAATTTATGAACTTGATGCGATCAAAGAGCAAAAGTCCCTAAGCAAAACCCTTGCAGTAAAAATAAACCACGGAAGGCCAAAGATTCATTTACCTTCAAAGCTTTGGTGCTAGGTTTATGATCTTGGTGCAATCAAAATGGCAAAAGTCGCTAAGCAAAACCCCTGCGGTAAAAATTAACCCAAGAAGGCCCAAGGTCCATTTACCTGCAAAGCTTTGGAGCTGGGTTTATGACCTTAATGCGATCAAAGAGCAAAAGTCTATAAGCAAAACCTCTGCGGTAAAAATAAACCTAGGAAGGACCAAAATCCTTTTACCTTTAAATTTTTGGAGTTAGGTTTATGATCATGGTGCGATCAAAGGGCAAACATCCCCAAGAAAAACCCTGCGGTAAAAAATAAACCCAGGAAGGCCCAAGGTCCATTTACCTTCAAAACTTTGGAGCTGAGTTTATGACCTTTGTGCGATCAAAGGGCAAACGTCCTCACGTAAACCTATGTGGTAAAAATAAACTAAGGAAGGCCTAAAGCCCATTTACCTTCAAAGCTTTGGAGTTGAGTTTATGACCTTGGTGCGATCAAAGGGCAAAAGTCCCCAACTAAAACCCCTTTGGCAAAAATAAACCTAAGAAGGCCTAAGTTCCATTTACCTATAAAGTTTTGGAGCTGGGTTTATGACCTTGATGCAATCAAAAGGCAAAGTCTCTAAGCAAAACCAATGAGGTAAAAATAAACTCATGAAGGCCTAAGGTCCATTTACATACAAAGCTTTGGAGCTGGGTTTATGACCTTGGTGCGATCAAAGGGCAAAAGTCCCTAAGCAAAACCCCTGCGGTAAAAATAAACCCAGAAAGGCCCAAGGTCCATTTACCTTCAAAATTTTGGAGCTAGGTTTATGACCTTAGTGCAAGGCAAAAAGTCCACAAGCAAAACCTCAATGATAAAAATAAACCCAGGAAGGCCCAAGGTCCATTTACCTTCAAAGTTTTGGAGCTGGGTTTATGATCTTGGTAAAGAGCAAAAGTCCCCAAGCAAAACCCCTGCGGTAAAAATAAACCAAGGAAGGCCTAAGGTTCATTTACCTTCAAAGCTTTGGAGCTAGGTTTGTGACCTTGGTGCAATCAAAAAGGCAGACTCCCCCTAGCAAAACTTCTGAGGTAAAAATAAACCCAGGAAGACCCAAAGTCTATTTACTTTCAAAGCTTTGGAGCTGGATTTATAACCTTGGTGCGATCCAAGGGCAAAAATCTCTAAGTGAAACCCTACGTCAAAACAAACCCAGGAAGGCCCAAGATTCATTTACCTTCAAAGATTTGAAGCTGGGTTTATGACTTTGGTGGAATCAAAGGGCAAAAATCCCTAGGTGAAAGCCTACGGCAAAACAAACCTAGAGATGCCCAAGGTCCATTTACCTTCAAAACTTTGGAGCTGGGTTTATGAACTTGGTGAAATCAAAGGGCAAAAATCCCTAAGCGAAACCCTGCGGCTAAATAAACCCAGGAAGGCCTAAGGTCCTTTTACCTTCAAAGCTTTAGAGCCGGGTTTATGAACTTGGTACCATCAAAGGGGAAAGTCCCTAAGTAAAATATTGCGGTAAAACAAACCTAAGAAAGCCCAAGGTCCATTTATCTTCAAAGTTTTGGAGCTGGGTTTGTAACCTTGGTGCGATCAAAGGGGAAAAGTTCTTAAGAAAAACCCTGCAGTAAAACAAACCCAGGAAGGCTCAAGGTCCATTTACCTTCAAAACTTTCAAGCTGAGTTTATAACCTTGGTGCGATCAAAAGCCAAAAGTCCTCGAGCAAAACCTCTGCGGTAAAAATAAACTAAGGAATGCCCAATGTCTATTTACTTTCAAAGCTTTAGAGCTGAGTTTATAACCTTGGTGCAATCAAAAGACAAAAGTCCCTAAGCAAAACCCATGTGGTAAAAATAAACCTTGGAAGGCCTAAGTTACATTTACCTATAAAGTTTTGGAGCTGGGTTTACAACCTTAGTGCGATCAAAGGGCAAAAGTCTTTAAGCAAAACCCATGCGGTAAAAATAAACCCAAAGAGGCCCAATGTCCATTTACCTTCAAAGCTTTGAAGCTGGGTTTATGACCTTGGTGTGATCAAAAAGCAAAAGTCCCTAAGCAAAACCCCCGCGGTAAAAATAAACCCAGGAAGGCTCAAGTTCCATTTACCTTCAAAGCTTTGGAGCTAGATTTATGACCTTAGTGCAAGGCAAAAAGTCCACAAGTAAAACCCTTGCGGTAAAAATAAACTCGAGAAGGCCCAATGTTCATTTACCTTCAAAGTTTTGGAGCTGAGTTTATGACTTTGGTGCAATCAAAATGGCAAAAGTCCCTAAGCAAAACCCCTGCGGTAAAAATAAACCCAGGAAGACCCAAGGTCCATTTACATTCAAAGCTTTGGAGCTAGATTTATGACCTTGGTGCAATCAAAAGGGAAAAAGTCTCTAAGCAAAACCTCTGCGGTAGAAATAAACCCGGGAAGGCCCAAGGTCCATTTACTTTCAAAACTTTGGAGATGGGTTTATGACCTTGGTGTTATCAAAGGCCAAAAATCCCTAATTGAAACCCTGTGGCAAAACAAACCCAAGAAGGTCCAAGGTCTATTTACCTTCAAAGATTTGGAGCTGGGTTTATGACCTTGGTGAAATCAAAAGGCAAAAATCCCTAAGTGTAACCCTGTGACAAAACAAATCCAGGAAAGCCCAACGTTCATTTACCTTCAAAACTTTGGAGCTGGGTTTATGACCTTGGTGCAATCAAAGGGGAAAAGAAAAGTCCCTAAGTAAAATCCTACGGTAAAACAAACCCAGGAAGGCCCAAGGTCCATTTTCCTTTAAAGTTTTGGAGTTGGGTTTATGACCTTGGTGAAATCAAAGGGGAAAAATCCCTAAGCGAAACCCGGTGGCAAAATAAACCCAGGAAGGCCCAAGGTCCTTTTACCTTCAAAGCTTTAGAGCTGAGTTTATGACCTTGGTACAATCAAATGGGAAAAGTCCCTAAGTAAAATACTGCGGTAAAACAAACCCAAGAAGGCCCAAGGTCCATTTACCTTCAAAACTTTGGAGCTGGGTTTATAACCTTGGTGCGATCGAAGGAGAAAAGTCCCTAAGCAAAACTTTACGGTAAAACAAACCCAGGAAGGTCTAAGGTCCATTTACTTTTAAAGTTTTGAAGCTGGATTTATGACATTGGTACAATCAAAGAGCAATCAAAGGGTGAAATCTTGTAGATGAAGTCTTGAGGTGAAACAGACCCAGATAAGCCCAAGATACATTTACTTGGGGCTAGGTTCATAACTTTGGCAAATGATCCTAAGAAGGCCTTCAGGCCCAATGTTCAACTACGTGTTCTAGCATACATATATGGAAAAGGAAACACATATGAAATTCGATAAAGAGCAAATGTTACTGCCTAATAAAACCAAAATTGGTTTGGCAGAAATCATACATAACCAAGGAAACAAAATGATAAAATGTTCCAAAATCCAGAAAGAAGAAAAAATCAGCAAAAATCCAACAGGGATCGGTTAGCGAGGTGTTAGTTCCCAATGCAAATTTTCAAAACTTGAAAAAATTATCTGATAAAAGGGATTACCAATGCATAGTTTTGACTTCCATGCCCTTCATGTAAGAAGCCAAGGGGCTACTGTTTGGGTGTAAATTGGTAATCCCAAATGATATAAAACATTTAATACAAAGAAGATCATAACAAGTTTTAAAGGTGAAAAGGCAACGACACGTGGCAAACCTACTATCAAAGGGAATCCGAAGGGGTTCAAACCAAAGAAGGACCATATGGATCCCTTGTGTCCCTTTCCCTACCTAGAAGCCATCTTTGCCCATCTGGTGCTGGAGCGACTTAGGTTCGATAAACCATCTCCAAAGCTACCGAACCATCTCCAAAGCTACCAAACCATCCCTTGAGATGAAGGAAAGAAAGACCTGAGAGCACCTAAGAATGAGCTGTAACCCATGACAGCATAAAGTAAAAGACAACTATGAAGATCTGACATTGATAGTGACATGACATGTTCTGACCTAGGTCAGAACAGGCTGCACCATGTCTAATTAGGCAGCAAAATTGAGCTGATAGCTACCATACATCCTTTTATCACAGACCTGCGTAGACAATGACCTCACATCCTAGGTTATGGGCAGTATGAACTTGGTTGTACGGACCATATTGTTGAGTTTAACGTTTTCGAGGGTAAGCACCTTCGCTGGACCTTCGCCATTCATCCTAAGGTCATTATACCATAGCAAGCCTACTGTCCTCGAGGGTAAATACCTTCGCACTACTTCTGTTGGTTGGTCTAAGGTTTCTATAATCTGGTAAGCCTACTATCTTCGGAGATAAACACCTTCACAAGACTTTTGCTTGTGATCGAGTCAAAAAATATTCCAAAACAATCCTACGTGTTGGTGGTGCAAAATCATTTTCTTGCATCAACACAAGCTATAGCATCTACTAATAGTATCTGACCCCCCAAATTACACACGACAGCAAGATGTGACTAACTTGTCATAACAGAATAGCTTACTAGATGACCAATCTATTAACAGCTTGGACACTTGTCTAAACTAAACTAAGCCAACTACCCTGACTTACTTGACCAATTAATATCTGCTCGCTGGATCAATCAAACATTGCTAACATCGACCCTCAAACTGACAATAGGTTATATAATACAGTGAAATGGAGGAGTTGAGAATGGTTCTATGTAGACATCTGCAACCTAATCAATACAAAATATAAGTCTAGCTCAGTACGCTTTTAGTCCTTGCATATTAAGGACTGCTATTCTGCCTATATTACCAAACCAAATATTTTAGTGAATATCTAAGCTCATGCAGCAGCCATTGAATCCAGGTCATTTCACTTGCTACTGTACCAAGGCTCTTATACTCAGCTTCAATTGATGATCTAGAAAAATTGTATGCTGCGAGTCTGAGATGAGAGTTCGGTTCGGTTTTGAGGTCATTGGCCCATGAAATGTGACCGCTATGGAACGGTTTTTGCTTGGATGATTTTGATTAGATATTAGACAAAAATTTTATCATGATTATTATGTTAGTTAATAACCTTCACTTTGGATCTACATATTTGGATTAAATATAGACGGCATATAGTTTATGATAAATTTTTAATAGATTTAAAAGATGTTTTGATGAAATTTAAAGGTGATTTTAGACAAATTATTTAAGAAAGGTTTTAGATGAATGTCGGGAACGAAGCACAAGGACCTACTCGGTTAGGGGCAAATATGGATAACATATTTTAAGGATATGTATCTCATTTCAATAAATTTCATATCAAAGGATATGCAACTTTGTAATATGTAATTTAAACTCTATATGTGAAAACTACACAAACTTCATTTTCAACACACAACTCTGTGCACAGGACTAGTCCTGTCCTAGGCGTTTTCGCACATGGAATGTCTGAAAATGGGCACAGAATGTAGATGATCAGCACTCCAACACTAAAAGTACTTTGAAGCAAAAAAAATAAATAAATAAATAAAGCCAAATCTAAGGGCATTGCAAGTTTTAATCATCAATAACTTTGCTTCTAAGGCACGCCAGCGTTGATTTATTACTAAATATATGTAGTAATAGTGACATCAAAACCCCCAATAATTACTTTCAGCTCACGATAGTTTAAGATATGAAGCATATACACATTCATGAGTTGAATCATGATTCAAGTTATCAATTCTTCAAGTATTCCAGGGTGGCACTAGGAACATTCCATCATACTCACAACTTACAACCCAACTAAACATGACTAAACCCACTTTCTGGTAACAATATGGCTTAAAATATTCCCATATGGGTCACTAACATAAATATCTTGAAAATTTTTTTATATTAAAGTAACCGATACGATAAAAATACTTTTATTAACTTAAAAAAAAAAAAAAAAAACTCAACTCACCTTCTTATTTTTTTTTTTTTTCTCTCTCAATCATTCTCAAGTTTCTTTTTATTAAACATTACTTTCTCTTTCTCTCATCAACATAATCTAAAATAATCATATATGTTTCGAAGACCACATCTAATAAGATCTACAAAAAACTTTACAAGATTTACAGCTCCTTATACAAACCCAATAAAATCTAATGCTATAAAAAAAAAAATTGATTTCCCCATCTTAAGTTAGTTCAAAATTTGTTTTTCACCTTTAAAACTATAAAGCTAACTATATTTATTTTACATTTATGAATGTTGAAATCAAAAATCGTGTCACTTTGTGCTCTAATAACAAATATTATAAATAAACATAGTTTACGTAAAGATTTATTTTTTTTAATGCCTTTAGGACTTATTTTGTATGTAAGTTTATTTGTGACTTCGAGACTTATTTTAAGACTTATTTGTGCCTTCGAATCTTATTTTGTGTCATTGAGATTTATTATATGCGTTCGAGACTTATTGTATGCATTCGAGACTCATTTTATACCTTTAAAATTTATTTTATGTATTTGAGACTTATTTAATACTTTCGAAATTTATTGTAGTTATTATAACTTATTAGGGCGCAAGACTTATTACTTGATCACCCACGTGAAATAAGGGGTTTTTTTTTTTTTTTTTTTTTTTCAAAATGACAAAAATATGTTAAAAGAAACATAACTTATTAATTAGGTGAGAGTTATGAAAAGTGAGCATCAATAGGTGACATAAAATGTAGGAAGCTACATTATTGAAAGCATAACGTATAGTTTATTTCATCTACAAAGACATTTTAAGGAAAGTTCAAAAAGTAGTAGTATCTTCTTTCTGCCGAAAATATTGTTGTCTACATCTCTAATACAACACAAAATAAACGCAAAAACTCTCTTTTAGGTATTTGAAAATAGTTTTGGTAATATCAAAAACGAGAACACTTGCAAACATCCTATAATTTATACAATGATTAAAAAAAAACAGAGTACACGCTACTTTCTTTTGCAAAAACTAATGCTTTAAGAAACTTAAAAATCAATGGAGTAAAACATAAGATTTTGAAACACCTAGTGAGAATTTTGCTGTTTACAGCTAGGATGTATTATGAAGCCAAAGGAATTAACTATTTACTGCTGCTCTTCAATTGTCGATGAGCAATTTGGTTTGTTTATCATACTCAAATAAACCCTTTTTAAAGGACCACATTATTATTATTATATATATTATATATATATTGTTTCTTGATATGTAAAAGCATAGCACCAGGCACCAGCAATATCCAGACAAGTAATTAAATAATGTGTCATTAAGGTAAGTGGTTTCGTTAACTCAAGACTCTCCTCTAATACCCTAAATTAACATCACTACTGCATCCATATAAACTGAAACCGAATGCAGAATTTCTTACTTGACAGTAAACCATGAAAACTTATACTAGAGACCTCAATGCAAAAAACTCACCTCACAGCACCCCAAGAAAGGTTTTCTTACTAGCCCTTATCTTGATTCTGCTCACCATAATCCCTCTCTGCATGAAAAGTTCACGCTCACCGCTGCCATCTGCTAAGATTAGTATCAGTGAATACAGAAAGATAGAAATACAAGAGAAATGTAACATCTTTACTGGAAAATGGGTTCCGTATCCCAAAGGGCCTTATTACACAAATACAAGTTGCCTTCTTATCATTGACCAGCAGAACTGTATGAAGTTTGGGAGACCAGATACAGAGTTCATGAAATGGAGGTGGAAGCCTGATAAATGTGACTTACCTCAATTCAATCCAGTTCAATTCTTGGAGCTTGTAAGAGGCAAATCGATGGCATTTGTTGGGGACTCTGTAGGGAGGAACCAAATGCAATCACTATTGTGCCTCTTAGCCAGTGTAAGTGCTCTGATTACTGATGATGGCAAATGTTCTTCTGCTTTAATTGATTAGAATGCTCTCATAAGAAGATCCAATACATTCTTTCAGGTGACCTATCCTGAGGATATTTCTTACAAGCACACATCAAACACGGACTATTTTAAACGATGGTTCTATGCAGATTACAACTTCACCATAGCAACATTCTGGTCACCCTTCTTGGTTGAGGCCAGAGATGCAGACCCTAATGGTCATTCCCTCAACAGCCTCATGAATCTCTACTTAGACAAAGCTGATGAAGCATGGGTGAGTGAAATCGAAAATTTTGACTACGTGATCATTTCAGCTGGGCAGTGGTTCTTTCGCCCTCTGATATACTACGAAAATCATCAAGTTGTTGGGTGCCACAACTGCCACATACAGAACGTGACAGCTCTTCCCAAGTATTATGGATACAGAATGGCCTTCCGAACAGCCTTTAGAACTCTTCAGAGCCTTAAGAACTACAAGGGTATCACATATTTGAGGACGTTTTCTCCATCGCACTTTGAGAATGGTGATTGGGACAAGGGAGGAAATTGTGTGAGAACAAGGCCATTTACAAGCCAAGAAATTAAGTTAGATGGATACATCATGAAATTCTACTTGACACAGGTGGAGGAACTAAAAGCAGCAGAGAAAGAAGGGATGAGGAAAGGTTTGAAATTTCAGTTGATGGATACTACTGAAATTATGTTGCTAAGGCCAGATGGACATCCTAACCATTATGGACACTCGCTGCATAACAGTACGACAGTAAACGATTGTGTTCACTGGTGTTTACCAGGCCCCATTGACACATGGAATGAATTTTTACTTCACATGTTGAAGAATGTAAGGGAATACTGATGAAACATGCCTGATGTAAATTAATGCATTTTTTTATTTATTTATATTACTTGAAAACTGTGGCTGTATTTCCAGTAAAAGCATCTTTTCTTCTAATTTAAAATAAATAAAAAATGAAGTTGATTTAATAGGGGAGCTGATTCAAGAATTCCATCGACTAGACTGACTCCAACTGTTTTGAAAATATATCTGTATTTTATTTTATTAGGAGTGTATCATTCTACATCAGAAAGCTGCTACTATACTAAATAACATAGAAACAAAACTAATATAAAAGACTAAACTATCCCTAATTATAATATGCATATACACATATATATATATATTAATATGTTTTGACCTGAAAAGTTTTGGGTCTTGAGAGAAAGTCCTCATTAGACTCCAGAATTTACACTTTCTTCATTATTACTTGACTAGGAACAACTTTTCAAACAATGCAAGAAAATAGTAATACTGTACGAGATGCACCCTCAAAACTAAGTTTGTGTTTAAAATATGGAAATTCAAAAAAGGTCAATAAGAAAATTATACTTGTTCTAGAAGACACTGAAAATTGTGAACTGATGTGTGAGGTGAATAAATATGAATTGCCTCATCATTTACCCTATGATATATTAATATGACCCTTAAAATAAAGCACCTATACAGAATTCATAAATAATGGCAATTCTGCTAAATGTATTCCTATACCTTTCGTAGTTTATTAAAAAAGGAGATGAAAGTAGAAATCAAGAAATCCCTTTCACCTCAGTTTGTTTTTATATAGCATGGACTAAATGCACGATTTATAAGAATCAAAAGAAAGCCTATTCCTTCTACAACAGCACATATGTGGGAACATGTAGTAACATCATATTAACAATTTTATGGTATTATAAGACAAGCGCAGTAATGCGGGGGTTACAAAAGCATACTGGTCTACTAGGGGACAGTGAAAGTCATGTAGCCATGGGCTGTGCACTCCGTCCCGGTTCAGGCTAGCAGAAATCCTTGATTGGGGGATTTGTTGTATTTCTCTATAGTGTTTATGCCTCTCACTCAAGAAAAGTAGTTCAAATGTTGCAAACAGGCAACTCAATCTCACAGTTAACAGACGCAAAAGCTTTCATAAAATGTTAAAAACAAACCATTTCATTACTTTATGCTTTCTATTATTTCCAAGGATACATAAATACACAGGAAATTTTGATACAGATCAGAGGATGGTTTAATAAAAATAGATTAAATCACAGTCAGTACACAGATGATTCCATTAAGATTTATGGTGTATTTCTCAGGATTCTTCAAAATGATATCTTGATGAAGACAGCGATGTGCAAAGCTAATATGTAGAGCACAAAAGCCGACCTGAGTAGCATGAGCTTTTGCTGGTTCTCATTCCTGCCAGTGTAATAAGGAAGCTTGGTATGAGCATCAACTACATAATCTGCAGAAGCATATCCTTTCTCATAGGTGCTTCTTCCAAGCCGGTTTCTGGCAGTATCAGCCTCGATATTGCTGCTTTCAACTTTCCTCCACAACCCATTCAATCTTTCTAGTTCCTTCTCTTTCAAATGCATTTCACTAACCAGGCCTTCTGCTTGTGCCTACCAATAATGTAATATTACTTAAATATATCTTCTGAAATGCAATAGTTAGGTCAAAAGAATTTAGAAGTTTATACAAATAAAACTCACCTGCTTCCCTTCTAGTTGCTCAATGAGGCTATGCAGCTGTTTGTCTAACATCTTTTCTCTCTGAACTGCAAAAAACATTCACTTAACGTTAAAATCTTACATACAAGCTATTATTACCAAATAAATGTTTGCCAACAAGTGCAGTCATTACATATACAGTTTCTAATTCATTCCAAAATAAGCAAGAACTCAACAGTCATTATATACAACAATAATGCATTAACTAAGTGAAATTGCAATTACCCAGGACAGAAGAACAATAGTTGCAAGGTGTGCCAAATAAAGCAGGAGTCGAAGGAAAGGGGTATAGAACGTAAGATTTTGCAAGGGTTATAGGGACAAGATTTCGCAAACACAGCATTCATGCAATAGATTGGTTTTAAGGTGGCCTTCAAAAACTTATGTCCGCGCATCAAAAAAATTTTCAGGTCGCATTCAAAATCTTAATCATATAGTACTAAAATAGTAAGATGACGTAAGATGAAGTTGCAATATCTTAAATTTATTAAAATTAATAAAAGACCATTACTAAGTTTAGGCTGTTTAGCAATGCACCAAAAGTAGGGACATGTTTACAACTTCTCTAACCCCCTCTTAACTCGAGAGACTGTATGGAGATCCAGTAAAACTCTGAAGTTGTCTAACTCAAATGTGTTGATTTGACACTTGAGTGCAGCAGCCTGTGACCCCACTATATTGGGAGCACTAAAAGAATAGCCATCTTTAGTTGCTATATCGTAACTTATCTGGGTAACTTCACAGCCAATGAACTATCTAGATTCTAGCCTTCGAACTGGTGCCATATTACCAATGAAGGCTTCCAATGCATTGTCAGTAATAAATTAAAGCTCTTGCTTCCAGCTTCCATCTTCTATATTCCCCATAGACTTCCCATACTTTCTACTAATTATAAGCAGCTGGCACGTATATTAATTTAGACATTGACATTGTTCCCCAAGCCATAATCATCTAGTTTAAACCAACCACTCCAATCGACCACATATAGGCTCTTTAGTATTTACCCTCATTTTGCAATAACAAAAATCCTCAAAAAAGATCAAGATTTATGCCTTGAAACAATTACCACTGGCTTACGGTCATAGTTGGGAACAAGAGCCCAGGAAACTAATTTTCAAGAGAAAAGTATCTGAAATCATTACAAATCATGAAGTGACTTTTTATTTTCAAGAATTAAATAAAAACTGTTTCTACTAATTACAAATCACGAAAAGAAAACTGTTTCTAGTTCAAAAATCAAATACCCCCTTCATTATTTAGAATAATAATGAAGAATCACAGGATGAATTTAAAAATTTTTGCCAGCAGAAAATTTTTTCCCCTCAACAGAACTTGATATCCAGCTAAAGTTATGTGAACTAAAACTCTTTCGTAGTAATTTTTTTTTTTAAAAAAAAAAAAAAAAAAAAAAAAAAACTCTCATATTAGTACATTTTCCAATGTTGGAAAGTTGACTTTAAACTGAGCAAATCAAGGAGGATCTTTATAATTGTGTATATTATTGACTAGTTAGAAGTGTTTATTATTGACTAGTTAGTAGTGTTTATTATTGACTATTATTTTGTAATTATTCCTAGATTGATGCTATAGCTGTCTTCTATTTATTAAAGAGTCTGTACAAGGTTTTACAAAGTAATTGAGACATATTCTCTTTGAAAATCTTTATGGTATCAGAGCCGAGATTTTTTCCGGCCAATTTCTAAATTTTTTTGGACTTACTCCAAAGTGTTTCTTCTGCTATTTACTGCTTCTAGTTGGTTTGTCCCTCCTCCACTTCTTTGATTCTATTTCACCATGTCTGAAGATTCAGCCACCTCTAATCCCAACACACCAAATCAGCCACCTGTTAACCTTCCTAATGATCACCACTCTGTCCGGATAACCAACATCCGACTCAACGGTGATAACTTTCTCCGTTGGTCACTGTCCGTGCGCATGTACATCCTCGGCAGAGGTAAAGGCGACTATTTGACTGGAAAAAAAACTGCACCTGCAAAAGAAGACAGCAGCTATGCGACTTGGGAGGCTGAGAATTTTATGGTAATGTCATGGCTTGTAAACTCAATGGAGGAAGATATTGCTGCCAACTATTTAGGACACCCTACTGTCAAGGCGATGTGGGACAACCTGTCCCAAATGTACTCCGACTTGGGAAATCAGTCTCAAATCTATGAGATTGAATTGAAAATTAGTGAAACAAAGCAAGGAACAGAATCGGTGACCAAGTTTTTTTCTGGGCTAAAGCGGTTATGGCAAGACCTAGACATGTTCTTTGATCACAAATGGAAGGATGTAGCAGATGGGGTATATTTCCAGAAGGTTCTGGAAAACAGCCGAGTGTTTAAATTCTTGGCTGGCCTAAATGTGGACTTTGATGAAGTTAGAGGCAGAATTATTGGGAGACAACCTCTTCCCTCGCTGAATGAAGTCTTTGCAGAGGTACGAAGAGAAGAAAGCAGGAGAGGGGTGATGCTAGGCAATAAAAACAGTAGCTCAACACCTGTTGAGACTTCAGCCCTTGTCTCACAGGATATTTCTGCCTACAAAGGCTACACCCGCAAGCCTGATGACAAGCCTAAAGTGTGGTGTGACCACTGTAACAAGCCTAGACATACCCGAGACACTTGCTGGAAGCTTCATGGAAAACCTGCCAACTGGAAACCTCGGGAGAAGTCTCTCCCTGCTGCCTATGCTGCTGATAAACTTTTTTTCAATAAAGACCAGATTAATCAACTGCTGAAATTAATTACACCTAGTTCCGAGGGCAGCAGCTCAGTGCCTAGTGGTTCTCTTGCTCACTCAGGTATTCTTTCTATAACTTTGCTTAGTTCATTTAAATATACACTTTGGATCATCGATTCAAGTGCATCAGATCATATGACAAGTGTTTCCTCATTGTTTCATACCTATCTTCCATGTTTTGATAATCAAAAGGTTAGAATCGCAGATGGGAGTTTTTCTTCCATTGCTGGAAAAGGTTCCGTGACAATTTCTGATATTATCACTTTAAAATCTGTTTTACATGTCCCTAAACTTTCTTATAATTTGTTATCCGTGAGTAAATTGTCTCAAGATTCTAACTGCACGGTTATCTTTTCTCCTAATCATTGTGAGTTTCAGGACATGGTTTCGGGAAGGATGATTGGCAGTGCTGAAATGCGAGATGGACTCTATTACTTTGAGGATTGTTTGGATAAAAATAGACCAGCTCTAGGATTAAGTTGTGAGGTAGGTTCTCTGCCTGTAAGAGACCAAATAATGATGTGGCATAAGAGATTAGGCCACCCTAGTTTCCCTTATTTAAGACATTTATTTCCTTCTTTGTTTGCAAAACTTTCACTTAAAGATTTTCAATGTGATGTATGTTGCATTTCAAAAAGTAAAAGGAATTCTTATCCTTCGAAATTTTACCGTGCTTCTAAACCTTTCTATCTTGTGCATAGTGATGTTTGGGGACCATCTAAGATTTCAACTCTAAGTGGAAAAAAATGGTTTGTTACTTTTATTGATGAGCATACCCGTTTATGTTGGTTATACCTAATGAATACTAAATCTGAAGTTGAAAAACTGTTCAAAGACTTCTATAAAATGATTGAAAATCAGTTTCAAACAAAAATTAGTATTCTAAGAAGTGATAATGGAACTGAATATTTCAATCAATTTCTAAGTAGTTTTTTAACTGAGAATGGGATTTTGCATCAATCCACTTGTAGGAATACACCCCAACAAAATGGGATAGCAGAAAGAAAGAATAGGCATCTCCTAGAGGTCACTAGGGCTCTTATGTTTTCCATGAATGTCCCTAAATACCTATGGGGTGAAGCTGTTTTGACTGCTGCATATCTCATTAATCGTGTCCCCTCTAGAGTCCTACAACATGAGACCCCTTTCAACTGTTTAAAAAAGGTTTTTCCTCATAATCGAATCAGCTCCCCTTTACCTCTTAAAGTATTTGGTTGTACTGTTTTTGTTCACGAACCAAACTTAATTCGTTCTAAACTTTATGCACGATCTGAAAAATGTATTTTTCTTGGGTATGCACCAAATAAAAGAGGTTATAAATGTTTTAATCCTACTAAAAAAAGACATATGTGAGTATGGATGTGGTGTTCTTTGAAAATACTCCATTTTTTAAAAATCATCTTCAGGGGAGAGAAAAAGAGAAGATGATGATTCATTAGATTTTTTGGATACTCCTACTCCTTTGCCGGTTTTGATTGACCCTACTGATTTTTCTGTTTTTAATCCTCCGCAAACTACCTCTAAATCAGTAGTTGACCTTGAACCTAATAAGGAAATTGTCAATTTGGAAAGTGAATTTGTTTTGGAATCTAATAAGGAAACTGGTCCTAACTTGGAAACTCTAGAATCTAATCTCTTGTTACATCAATTTGGCACTAATTCAGGGGGAGAAATTTCACAAGATAATCATCCAAATTTGGAACATTGTCCTAATACAGAGCTACAGGTATATACCCGCACAAAACCTCCTCTCAGTAATAGAGATTTTCTGCATCAAGTACCAGCCCAGTCAAAGCCTCCCAGACTTGTTTCTGAGCCGCAAATGACTCAACATGGTAAGACTTCAATTCCCAATCCTTCTATTATTGTTTCTTCTTCTAAAACTACTGCCAAGTCTAGTAAAAATCCCATCAGTTCAGAACCTTTCAGCACAGATCTAGACATTCCTATTGCAATCCGAAAAGGGGTCAGGTCATGTACTACTCATCCTATAGCTAAACACTTGTCTTATCATAGATTATCCAATAATTTTAGAGCTTTTACTTCTAAAGTTTCTCACCTTGTCATTCCTATGAATATACATGAAGCTTTAGAACATTTACAGTGGCAAGAGGCTGTTAGGGAAGAAATGTCTGCACTTAAAAAAAATAAAACTTGGAAAATTGTTGATTTGCCTAAAGGAAAGAAAACAGTGGGTTGTAAGTGGGTCTTTACAGTAAAATGTAAGGCTGATGGTTCTATTGAGAAATACAAAGCTAGGCTTGTAGCTAAGGGATTCACCCAAACATATGGCTTAGATTATCAGGAGACATTTGCACCTGTGGCTAAGGTGAACTCAATTCGGGTACTCATCTCACTAGCAATAAATTTCAGCTGGCCTTTATTCCAATTAGATGTCAAGAATGCCTTCCTAAATGGTAATCTTGAAGAGGAAGTGTTTATGGATTTACCACCAGGTTTTGAAAGGGGATTTGAAGGAAAGAAAGTCTGCAAATTAGTTAAGTCCTTGTATGGGCTTAAACAGTCCCCTAGGGCTTGGTTTGAACGATTTGGTAAGGTGGTACGAAAGTTTGGGTATGTTCAAAGTCAAGGGGATCATACATTATTTTTCAAACATACTAGTGAAGGGAAAAGAGCCATATTGATTGTGTATGTTGATGATATTATCTTGACAGGGGATGATATGGAAGAAATAGGGAAACTTAAAAAACTTTTGGCTAGTGAGTTTGAAATTAAGGATTTGGGTGAGTTAAAATATTTCCTAGGAATGGAGTTTGCTAGGTCTAAACGAGGAGTATTTATCTCACAAAGAAAATATGTATTGGATTTGTTGGGAGAAACTGGCTTGCTTGGGTGTAAACCAGCTGAGACTCCCATCGATCCAAATCTGAAACTGGAGGTAGCAAACAGTGAAGAACAAGTTGATAGAGAGCAGTACCAAAGATTGATAGGTAAATTGATTTACCTTGCTCACACTAGACCTGATATTACCTTTGCTGTCAGCTTGGTTAGTCAGTTTATGCATTCACCAGGTCCGAAACATCTTGAAGCGGTTCTAAGGATTATAAGGTATCTAAAAGGTACCCCGGGTAAGGGCTTGTTGTTTGCTAACCGAGGACATTTACAGGTTGAGGTTTACACTGATGCAGACTGGGCAGGTAGTGTGATGGACAGAAGATCAACCTCAGGATATTGTACTTTTGTGGGTGGAAATCTGGTCACTTGGAGAAGTAAAAAACAAAATGTTGTTGCTAGAAGCAGTGCAGAAGCAGAGTATAGGGCAGCAGCACTAGGGATTTGTGAAGTAATTTGGATAAGAAGACTTCTAGAAGATCTGAAAGTACCAGTCCCTATACCCTTGAAGCTCTACTGTGACAATAAATCTGCTATTGCCATAGCCCACAATCCGGTTCTACATGATAGAACCAAACATGTGGAAATTGACAAGCATTTCATCAAAGAAAAACTTGACAGTGGACTAGCGTGCATGCCATATCTTCCTACAACAGAGCAGATAGCGGATTGTTTTACAAAGGGGCTGCCAAAGATTCAATTTGACAAGTTAACATGTAAGCTGGGCATGGAAGACATCTACAAACCAGCTTGAGGGGGAGTGTTGGAAAGTTGACTTTAAACTGAGCAAATCAAGGAGGATCTTTATAATTGTGTTTATTATTGACTAGTTAGAAGTGTTTATTATTGACTAGTTAGTAGTGTTTATTATTGACTAGTTAGTAGTGTTTATTATTGACTATTGTTTTGTAATTATTCCTAGATTAATGCTATAGCTGTCTTCTATTTATTAAAGAGTCTGTACAAGGTTTTACAAAGTAATTGAGACATATTCTCTTTGAAAATCTTTATCCAAGCTGCCAGTTTCATTAATTATGAAAACCATGCAATGTAATAAAAGCAAAATCTTGAACTACTACACAAAAATTCTTAAATCAATCCTTGAAAAGTTGATCATGATCAACAACAAAGATAAGGGGATATAGTGAAAAAAATACCATATATAACCGAGTTAGAAATCAGCCCTTAGCTAAATTATCATAATTTGGCAGATTTAAAAGCCCTAAAATAAATGCCTTATAAAAGATACCTGGTGAAGGCTGCTTCAGTGCATTATGCTTAACTTGTTCCCATTGTTTCTCCCATTCTTGAACTATCTCTTCCACAGAACTCTGATAGCATCAAATAATTTTTAAGAACCAAACCAACAATAACCCACTAACAATAAGGAAGAAAAGGAAAAATTAACTAAAAATCAAAAGATAAGATGCAACAGACCAATTCTCTTTTCTTTTCTTCTAATTTTTCTCTTATAGCTGATTCTGAAACATCTGTATCTGCTCCAGCTTCATCTGCTGTTCTAGGTTCAACCTCGGATTCAATGACCCTTCCTGATCGGTTGGCATTCAGTACTGTACGTGCACTATCCAGCTCAGCAGCCAGACTTTTCTCAATTTCATCCAATTCCTGTAAACATAGATAAATAAAAATTCTAGAATAAGGAATCAATTAGGTTCTAACTTCTACTTACACCATCAGCTTGCAAAAGAGCAACCGAATTTCAGAAAATAGCAAGTTGACCCAAAAAAAATATCTTTTCAATATTAAAATGCCAATGTATTACCATGAGTTAGTACATCTACCATGGTCAAATAAGTGCAAGCTTAAGTTGGATAAGTTCATATATTATGACATAATCAACGTAAGCAGCTTCAAAACTAATCTTTGGAATCTTAACCCGGACCTTAAGTTTTCTTCGAAGTGAATTTGCTTCTTGCAACTTTTCCTGTATTTTACATTCACAATTTGATATGGCCTTTTCATACGCAGCATTTTCTTCCAGCAGTGTCAACTCCCTCAATTGGGCCTGGTTACAACAATTGGTGGCATCAATTAATAGGTAAAAAAGAAAATTAGCATACTTGTAATAAATCTCATTGCAAAAAGTAATCATACATTTTATAAGAACACGAATCATTTAATAACATAATACTATAAGGCAAACGGCATTTCAAACCTTAACATTGATTTCTTTCTTCTTTTGAGAGGATTATATATCTTATCCCTTGTCAGATACATCACAAGACTGTAAATGATTCAAGACTTTTATTTACATAATCTTTTATCCACACACCCCACCCATGTGCAAACAATTTATCCCCCTCCAAGGATGCCACAAGGGGGCATGATCAATACACTTCTTGCTGTCCTACAAGAAATCTCAACTATGCCATCCTTCAGGAATAACAGATCCAAGCTTACTTGAGTGTTAGATTTCTCAATTATAATCATTCAAATTAATAATGACATCAACCTAAAAACCCAAGCTACAAGAGATCGAAAGCTTATGTTCTTTGTTCATGAGAGAAATCAAGTAGAATAAGCAGATTTCTTGTATATGACATCTATGTGACAAGCAAGGTAAGTTGCTAGATAAATCCCAGGATTTTGAACAAATATGAAACCAACATAAGCTTCTACACAGGAATCAAAATCAAAACTAGAAATCCGCATGAGAAAAAGCATGAATTTGGTAAAAATTAAATGTAATACAAAATTGTACACCAATATGAAATTATATTTAAGGATAATAACCGAAATGACAAAAAAAAAAAAAAAAACCTGCTGACGTGTAGCAGAATGAGAATTGAGCTGGAGAGCAAGAGCGGCATTGGAAGCAAGAGAGTGGGCGTGCAGGTGAGGAAGGCGTTGAGCAATATCAGGGGGAGGTAATCTGAGGCGTAGATCTTGAACCGAACGGCTGAGAGAGGCCGCTTTTCGGTCAAGTTCTTGCACGTACTTTTGTTGCTCTGCTGTAAAGACTATTGAGATCGAAGAATCGGGGTGTTCTTCGTCTTCTTTGTGGCCTCCTACTACGTCTGCTGCCCATGCTAGTAATCCCGCCATCTAATCTATTTCTCTCTATGCTTTGCCTATGAATCTACAGCCATCTTTGTTTACAAAATCCATCGTATAGAAATCAATCCAAACGTCAAAATGATAAGTTGTATATTTAAATTAATTTTAAAAACTTGTCAAAAAAAATTTAATTTAAAAAAGAAAAATTATCAGAACAAATAACCAGTGTTACGGTATTTCCGAAACGATGAATTATAATAAAATACTTAGGCTATAGTATAATTAAATTACTAATTTAGTCTTAGATATACATTAATACCAGTCTAACTAGTTACGGTCAACCAATAGTTAAAAAATAATATAATTATTTATGCATTAACTTTTTTTAAAAAAATTTATAAAAAATTAAATAAAACTTCATAAGGTCAATGGACAATAAAAATTATATTAATAAAAATAATTAAAAAATTTTTAAAAATAAAAAAAAATTTAAATGGATCTCCATCGTCCATCAATCTTAATGGACGGTGGAGATCATATTAAAAAAATATATAAAAAACTTATTTAAAAAAATATATATTTTATTTTCTTCATTAAATATTTATTTTCTTTATTATTTTTTAAATTTTATTTTTTTTCAATATGATCTTTACCATCAATCTTGATAGACAGTGAAGATCATATTAAAAAAAAATATAAAAAATTTATTTTAAAAAAAAAGATGTTTTATTTTCTTCATTAAATATTTATTTTCTTTATTATTTTTTTAATTTTTTTTTTAATATGATCTTTACCGTCCATCAGTATTGATGGATGATGGAATCTATTTAATTTTTTTTAATTTTTAAAAAGAAAATTAAGAAAAATGACAATATCACCATTCCAACTTTTTCATTACAATTTACCTAAATTTAATCTAGTTAGGAAATTAATTTAATCTAATTATGATAATTTAGGCACCAAATAAATTAAGAATGAAAAGATAAAAAAAAAAAACTGATGTTTTGAGAAAGTTAGGGATACAATTGAATTTTTTTTCCCTTCTTTATATTTAAAACAATATATAAAAACAAATAAAATATCTTAATTGGTCTTTTCAGACCTTTTAATACTTTATATAATTATGTGTGAAAAATAAACGAGCCCTAACTTTAGGTGTCGCTCTCTCTCTACTTAGGTCGCAGCCAGAGAGAGAATCTCCTTTATTAGGCCTTAATTCACAAGGTCTACAATATCCTCGAAGGCTAACTATCTTAACCACAATCATTTACCGCCATCATCCTCTCTTCTATTAACGGTCTACTCCGTAACAATTTTCTGACCTTTTCCGCACTATAACAATTTTTTTTTTAAAGGGTATAATTATAAAATTAATAATTATCGGGACTGTTATGTATCAAATTACATTAGGCCCAAATAGGCCCAAAAATATCGAGGAAGCCCAACGGATCTTGGTAAACCACCAAGGCCAGACAGGCCCAGGACATCCAACAAGGCCCAATAAGTCGGAGAAACCAACAGAACCCAATACAGCGAGCAAGCCTATTCCAACAGATGTAAAGAGAAAAGTTTTATGCGAGCTATCACACCTAAACCACCAGAGAGAGTCGAGCACCACCTCTCAATCGACAGCTTAACCCCAACTCCCGTGTCAACTAGCTCGAAGCTCCGGTTAGAGAAGAAATCCCAAGAATCCAATGATTCGATTCGGTCAACTATCAAAGTCCCAATCAGACTCAATCTCCTTAATTTCAGCAATCATGTTTCAATTAGAAGATGATTATTAGGGATATAGCTTAATCTCTAATTTTTTGTAATTAGATTCCATCTAAACTAGAATGGCTCCACCCCTTCACACTATAAAATGGGCGGATCATCACTATTACAAAAGTTACCAATTTTTTTAGAAAATGCATATAGCGAACTCCGCATACTCACTCAGCAAGTTCTACTTAAATACAAAGAACAGTGGATGTAGGTATTCCTTTAAGCCGAACCACTTTAAAAATCTTTTGTGTCAATCTTATTTCCTTATTTTTGTCATTCAATTCGTTGTTATTTACGTTGATCAAATTCACACGTTAACGGAGATCTACTGAGAGTAATTACTAAATGCACGGTTTAGATATCTACTCCAACAAGAAAGGAATAAAATTATTCACACATGTTAATAAATGTGCATAGTGAGACTTAAACCTACCATTGAAGTGGGAGTGATATGTACTAAGAGCTATGAGTGGTTGTGAAAAAAAAAAAAAATTAGACTTTTCATTGCATTAATTTGGCGGCATATAATGAGCAAACGCTACAAATATGGAAAATTGAATGAAGAATGTGCGTTTTTCCTCCGGTCGTTCTATTTTTGATTAAATTTTCTAGTTTTCCATTTCGCACAATATTTTGACTCTAAATATTATATCTAAACAACTCTGACTTTCTCACTATTATTCACTATTCTTCTCTGTGCACTGGCTTTTCTCAAATCACTATGCTTATATGATGTTTTGTGGGGGAAATTGTAATAAAGTATTCTAATATTTAACCATATTACAATAAAATTATAAGTTTAGTTTTAATTACATATTAATATCCTTAACTAATTAGTTAACTGTTAAAGTTGATGGTCAACCAATAGTTAAAGAATAATTTAGTAATTTTTAATAATTTATTATTTTTAAAAAAAATAAATTATTAAAAATTATAAAAAATTAAATAAATCTTTACCGTCCATCAATTTCTCGATGATTTCTTTATTTTTAATTTTTGTGTACCTTTTTATCTTTGAAGCAATTTATTTTTATTCATAATCTGTGTGGAAACACATTTATGTTCCTTTTACTTTGAACCATAAGATGCTTATTTCGTATTCAGATTTGTACTTTTTCTTCTCACTTGTTTCACCAAAAAATCAAATTTTAGGATTTCAAAGTTCAATTGCTTATCATATTGACAACATATGTCCGCTAATCTTTTTTATTTATTTACATTTACACATGTTGCGGAAAAGTCATTATTGCTATCAACTATTTGTGTGAATTATAGAACACACCAACAAACTCAATGGTCAACCAAAACCACAACCAAGTAAAACATAAATAAATATTTGGCAGAGAGTAAACAACACAATTTTTTTTTTTTTTTTTTTTGTACACAAGGAGGGCAAGCCCAGAAAACAGCAGCAAGCCAGACGCAGCTAGCTGTAAACAAAATTAGAAGATATCAATCTATGAAAAGAGACTGCTCTAATGTCATCAGCTAGAAGACTATGGATACAGGAAGGAGGATCTTTCAATTTGACAGCACCTAGGTTGACAGTGTGCCCAAAAGGCCAAAAGCAGCAATTCCACAAGGCTACCACTCTTTGACTCTGGGCCTGGTCTTTGGGGTATACTTTGAGCTTTTGGGCTGGATCCTCGCCTATATTTTGGGCCTAACAGATTTTGGCTACTACAATTTTCAGTGGATGAAGTTAGGTACAAAATTTCCAGATCAAACAATGCAACTTTTTGCTCTTAGCTCTTCTTTGGACCCTACGAATCGTTTTGAGTCATTTAACATTAATGATATATATAGTCTTGCTAAGAAGTTTTATCCTTGTGATTTTACTAAAAGAGAACTTCAGATTTTAAAGAGACAATTGCAATATTTTAAAAATGACGTGCTCATTCATCTAAAATTTCATAATGTCTTCACTTTCTAAATTATATCCAATGAAATCTAGTAACCCTTATCTCAATCCCTAACTTCAATTCAAAAACCGAACACATACCTATAAGATAATAGCAAGAACTCCACCAATCATATCTCTGACAATACATTCTTTTTTTTGTTTTGGTACAAAGGAGGGCATAAGCCCAGAAGCAACACTAAGAACCTTGTAAAATATTATCAGTGTAGTCCTCCTGCAACAGACCTAGAATCTGAGGAGGGGGATTAACAAAAAAATGGATACCAATTGGCATATCTTTTCCAAGACCTGCCATATCATCAGCAACTCTGTTGCTATCCCTAAACACATGTTTAATAATACAAAACCACTGCCTCAAACAAATATTTTCGCAGCTGGAAATTAAACTAAAGAGAGGATGATTATCATTGATGTTTTTCTCTAACAACTTGGTAGCAGTTAAAGAGTTTATCTCCAGCACAACCTGTCTGAGCCCAGCCTGCCATACAGCCTGCAAACCTTCAAAAATGCCCCAAAGTTATGCTTCCAAAATAGTGCCAACTCCCCTGTTGAGAGAGAAACCTCTCAACCAGTTCTTGTTCCAGTCTCTCCACACACTACCAGCATAAATTGAACCTCGATTTCTGTTCATACCACCATCAACATTAAGTTTGATCCATCCCTCACTAGGAGGCACCCAAACATTCAGCTGAGGTCTAGGGGAACTGATTTTCCTACCACATTCATGAACCTGGATCCATTCCAGACTAAATTTTCTAATAATCACAGCAGGCCAATTAGGATAAATAAAATTATCATCAAAAATACTGCAACATCTCCATTTGCAGAGAAACCACAGGGTGGCAGCAAACAGAAGGTAGTTAGGGACGTTGTTTGTCCTTAAGGTTACTCATTAACCACAAATGAAACTCACCTTTTAGCAGGTCAGCAGCTCTCCCAAGCCTCTAAATACCCTTCTAGGCATCCTTTAAAAACTTGCAATCCCTGAATAGGTGCTGCAGATCTTCATCGCTAGTTTTGCACCTCGAGCACACTGCATCATCAGCAAAACCCCTGCTATACCGTTGCACATTAGTCAATAACTTACCATGGATTAATAACCAAGGGAAGTTAAGCATTTTAGGTGGTAATTTAAGCTGCTAGATGAATCTCCCTTCCCAGTCCACCAAACCCTCAACTGCAAATTGAGAATCATAAGTAGACTTAACTGAAATATTCCATCATTGGATAGGCCCCAAATCAATATGTCTGGGCCACTGTTATGCCTGCCAGCATGCACACAAACTATTCTTTGAACAATGTCCTTAAGAACAACTACCAATAATTTCTGAACATCCCAATCTCCCTTGTCAAAGTACCAGCTAACTCTTTTCTTAAGTCTAACTCTATCCAGCTAAATGCAAGCAAAAGCCTCAAGAGTATCGAAACCTGTCACCCAAAAATCGATCCAGAAATGCACTTGGTTGCCATATCTTATCCTCCATAACAACCCCTTATTCAGGATAGCTGCACCATGAATGATTCCTCTCCAAGTGCTTAAGCAAACACCCTTAAGCTTGCCTGAAGCCTCCATCAGGGAGCCATTTTTAATATACTTACTGTGTATCATGGAGCCCCAAAGACCAGAATCAGCTTGGAGCAACCTCCACCCAGCTTTAGCAAGCAACACCTAATTCATAGGTTTCATCTTTTTAATGCCCAATCCCCCTTTACAATTAGGAGACACACAGTATCACATTTAATGAGATGAACAACTTTCTTAATCTCAGCTTGGCCCCATAAAAAGTCCCTATTCAATTTGTTAAGCTTGCTGTAGACCTTATTAAGAAGTTTGACCAACAGCATAGAGTAGACGGGTAAGAAGGAAGTTACAACTTTGATTAGAATAGTCCTACCTACAAATGAGAGTGTAAAACTCTTCCAGGAAGTAAGCCTTTTGAGAGTTTTATCCACAATATCGCTATAAGTACGATTGTTGATCTGATTGTGGATAAAGGGAACCCCTAAATATTTGCCCAGGTTTGTGGTACTAGGGGACTCACACACCCGAGAGATACTATTGATGAATTGCCTTCTATCATCGCTGGAACAGAAAATACAAGATTTGCTGAAGTTATCCTGTTGGCCTGAGGCCTTACAAAAGCTGTCCAAACAGCCTTTCATCACAACAGCTTACTGGTCCATAGCGTGCCCAAATAAGATCAAGTCATTAGCAAAAAATAGGTGAGATATCTTAGGACCCTCCCGAGATACTTGGATGGTTTCCAACGCCCCTCACCAACTTTTTGATCAATCAAGTGAGATAGTTTCTCCATGCATAGCACAAAAAGATAGGGGGATAAAGGGTCCCCTTGTCTAATACCACACCCAGGCCTAAATTCCTCATACAGTTCACCATTTAGCACCACTTTGAAGTTAACACTTGTAACACAAAACATGATGAGATCAAGCATTCTCCCTTCAATACCAATCTTTATGAGTACCTCTTTGATGAACTTCCATTGAAGCTTGTCATAGGCTTTCATAAGGTCAATCTTCCATGCCACCAACCCTTTTTATCTTTAGTAATTCTAAACTTCTAGAAGACCTCATGAGCAACAATGATATTGTCCTGGATTTGTTTTCCCTGCACAAATGCAACTTGATTGGGGCTAACGAACTTAGGCAATAAGCCCCTAAGCCTTTGAATAATAATTTTACTCACAATTTTGTAAGTCGTGTTACAAAGACTAATGGGCCTAAGGTAAGTCATATCCAATAAGCTCTCAATCTTAAGGACCAATGTAATAAGAGTTTGATTGATAGCCATAGGAAATTTACCCATCCTAAAGCACTCAGTCAAAAAAGCCTATCAAATCACCCTTACAAACCTCCCAAAAGTGCTGAAAAAAGACAGCCAGGAAACCATCTGGCCTTGGGGCTTTGAGACCTCTTATATCAAAAAGACTCATTTGCACCTCATCCTCACTAACTCTCCTATTAAGCAGTACTTTGTCCCTCCCCAAAATACCCTTGAACATTCTCAGCAGCTGTCCACAATCACAAGAATTATTGTTATTCAAAAACAACCCCTTATAATACTCCACAACAGTGTTCTTCATGGCCTCCTTCTCACAAACCCAGCTACCGTCATTGTCTCTGAGTCCCTTAAATCTTATTATGTCTCATTCTAATTATGGTAGATAGATGGAAAAATTTTATATTTTTGTCCCCCTCCTTAAGCTACACATTCCTCGATTTTTGAAGCCAAAAGATCTCTTCTTGGTCGAGAATGCGATTATAATCCTGCAAAAGGCTGCTTTCAAGAGAGACAAGATTAGCACTAAAACTCCTATTCATGTAGTTTTGGATCCCTTGGATTCTAGCCAAGATCCTCCTCTTATTTTTGAAAATGCACCCAAATTCTTCTTTATTCTAGGCTGAAAGGTGTCTAGATAAGTTACCCACCTTCTCATCAATGCCAATGCCTCTACCATCCCAAACATTGTTAACAACATCACTAAAATTACAATGTTTTAACCACATCGCTTGAAACCGAAAAAGCTTAGGCTTACCATCAGGAATTTGACTACTATTCAAGTGGATAAGTAAGGGATGGTGGTCGGAGTTCACTCTAGGGAGATGTTTCACGAACCCCTCAGTAAAATTGAGTCTTCAATCTATATAACACAAGGCTCTATCAAGTCTAACCCAAATCTTATCACCTAACCCCTTTTCCGTCATCCAAGTAAATTTTTGCCCAACAAACCCCATATCCACAAGATCATTATGATTAATCCACTCAAGGAAACCACTCTTACTGAAACTCAACCTCCCACCTCGTTTCTTAGCAAGGTGAGTGATTCCATTAAAATCCCCTGCCACAAGCCAGGGCACCTTAAAACAATTTCTAATTTTAAGAAGATACTCCCAAAGCTTTTTCCTATAAGGAACGTTAGGACTAGCGTAAACGACAGTAATATTTTTTCTATCAAGACACGCGGTAACTCATCAAAATACCTAGGATGGGCAGTCAAGGGTGTGTGACCCCTTGGGCTGCCCTAAGGGATGTTTTTAATATCCCGTAAATATATTGATAATATAATTAGCATATTTAATGAAAATGGGGTTGTTGAATTATATTAAATATATTTATTTAAATGCATGTGAACTTGTTTCTTTTTATAAGAATGAGTCTAGTGCACATGTTGACTTTTTGTGGAGGTCCAATGAGATTAATAAAATGGAAAAATAAAGTTTGGCCCATGCCAATAGGGGTGGGCGGTATTAGCTAATGTATTTAGCTAAATTACTTTGTTTTATTTTATTATTTAATTAAGTGGTAAAATTATTTATTTAATTAATTAATTGTTTAATTAAAAGTCAAAATATTTTTCTACTAGGAATTGGATTTCTAGTTTCATGCTATTGGTAATAGTATGATAAGTATCAAAAATCTTATTTGATAAGGAGATAAATAAAAGGAATTATTTATCAAATCAAATTAGGAAGTTTTTGATATTTATCAAAACTCTAAAGTTGACTACTAGTCACTTTTAGGAAGTTTTGATAAATCATTCAAATTCTCAATTATCCTCTAATAATTATTGGATAATAGATTGAAGAGATAAGATAGGATTGAACTCTAGCTTGATAGGATTTATGGTGAAACACAAATACTCCCACCATAGGGAGAATTCGGCCACCATAAAAGGCAAGTAAGGAGAGTTCGACCAAGGCTAAGCTCTTGATGCAAGTTTTGAGTTTTTGTGAGCTTTGACAAGTCAAGAAAAAACTCCCCGTCTCTAAAAAAAAAAGTGTGAGAATTCGCCCGAGAGAAAAGAGAAAAAGAACAAAGTTTTCTTCATTTTCTCAGAAGGGTTTTGAGTGACTAACGAAAAAGAAAAGTGCTTTTTGTTTCTCATCTGCAGGTACGCAATTCAAAGAAAGGGAGCCCACACTCCAAGGTGATCCACATTTATGAAGAATTGGAAGATCTTGCGATTCATAGTCGATGCAACATCAAGCCTCATGTTATTCAAAAGGTGTCACCTTTTGTAATATATTTAATTAACTATGGGTTAAGATCGCTCCTTTTGAAAAAATTTTAAAACGTACCAATGCAAAACATTTTTGTTTTTTACGCCTTCCGCTACGCCGTACTCACCATTTTTCCTCCAATTGGTAACAGAGCCCAGGTTGTACCCATAGTTAATTAAACGTATATACATGGATTTTTCTTTTAATTGTGTATGGAAAAATATGTATGTTTTAGAAAAAGATGACACTCTAGGTATCCTTTCATATATTACATTGGAATGTATTGATTATATAAATTGAATTGTTATTGTTAATTTTGGTCTTAGAAATTTACAATGTATTTTTTGTTTAGAGTTATAACAAGAATGGTGGTCTATTATCGCCATAATTTCCTTCTTGATAGTTGTTAGAAGTTTTTTTATTTTCTGTAAAAACTGCTGTAATTCGTTCAAGATTTGAAGACACGAAGGTTGAAGAATTTGAAACAGAAAAACGAAAACAACGGAGACCCGGAGCACCCGCGCGGGCAAGCCAGCAAGCGGGTGCTTGCGGCAAGCTTGCGTGCGCGGCCCCAAGGGCTGTGTGTGCACGTGGCCCTCCCAAGGAAGGGCAAGGCTCACGACCTTCGCAAGGCAGTGCACGCGCGTAGCCCAATAAGAGCGCGGAGCTGGGCGCTCACGCATGCCCTAGAGGCAGCCGCACGAGCTCCTCTAGCGTGACAGCGCGCGCAGGCCTTGTAAGGCTAAACGCCTTCGCCCGGTGGCCGTAACACCTTGTCGCGATTTTAGATGGACGGCCGCAAGAAGACTTGTTCGACAAGTTAGGGTTAGGTTTTAAGGTTATCCAAACAATGCAATTTACTTACTTTTTTAGGATGGACCAAATTTGTGGCTATTTAATTTTTGCGTAAATATTACAATGTTTATTCATTGTTTGATAACATATCATATAGAATAGGAGTGCCACTCATATATCTCTTTTGGTATGAACATGCATTGAATGATTTAGGTATCTAAATTGGCATCTAGATAACTTGGTAATCATTCTTTGGAATTCCATCGCACGCCTTAAACAATTTAGTGGGAGAAGGTGTTTAGAACACCTATGGCCTCCAGGGTTAGTTGAGCTTTATGTTTTATGGATAACCCCGCAAAGGGGTATCCATAAATGGAATTTAGCAAGATACTTCCTTACAAGGATAGACTAGACAATTGACTTAAGCGATATCTACTCTCAAAGGAGGGATTTTTCGTGCGGGAATATATTGAAGGTCAAAACCTTGGTGACACACTCAATGCTATTCTATTGATATCCTCCCAAGAGTTCTTGTCAATAATAATTGCAAGACTAAAATTGAAAATGCTGGTTGTTATGTTAACAATTAGGTGGGACCTAATCCAACTAATAAATGTTGCAAACTCCCAAAGGAGGCGTGGTGTTTATGAGTGTTGGATCACCGTTGAATTTTATGATTGAATTATTAATAGTTAATTCAAGATAAATATTCGAAAGTACTAAATGATAGTTTACTTAATATAATTTTTGTTTTATTCAGAAATCATGACCCCATCCCTAATCAACATCCTTAAAGATAATACTTTGACTGGAGATAACTATGTTACATGGAAAAGGAAAATTGGGCTGTTGTTACAAACTGAAAAACATAGATTTGTTCTGTCAACTCCTAAACCACCTGCTCCTACTGATGAATCCACTGAGGTGCAAAGAGGATAGTAAGAGTAATGGGAGACCTCAGATGAGATGGCCAAATGTTACATTATGGCCACCATATCCGACGTGTTGCAACAGCAACATGAAGGAATAAGGACAGCTGCTATTATAATGTTGTCTCTAGAGGAGATGTTTGCTATGAGATCTAGGATGACTAAGAGAGAGGCAGTGACTGTTTTCATAAATCTTAGGATGAAACCTGGACAGACTGTGAAAGATAACATGATGAAAGTCATAGCACGTCTCAACATTACTGAACTCAATAGCGCTAAGATAGATGATGAGACGAAAATTGACATGATTGTCAACTCACTATCATATTCCTTTGATCAGTTCAAGTTGGACTACACCTTGAACAATAAGGAATACACCTTGTAGGGCCTGATGCAAAATGTTCAAAGCACTGAGAAGATCCTTGTTAAAAGTAAGGGTCAAGAGATTCATATGGTTGGTAAAGTTGTTATTGTGAAGACCCGTAAGAAGGTCAAGAAGTCACAGAAGAAAAAACAACTTGGGCCTACAAAGAAGGAGACCAAGAAAGTAACCAAGATCAGAGGAAAGTGCTTCATTTATGGTGAAAAGGGACATTGGAAAAGAAATTGCCCAAAATCCCAAAAAAAGAAGGAAGAAGGTAATTTTTATTATCTAGAAACATGCTTTCTGGCAGGTTCTACAGATTCCTTACATGGGTTTCAGCAAAGGAGAAGGCTGAATAAAGATGAATTCAACTTGTGGTTAGGCAGCGGAGCGTTGGTATCCTCCGATGCAGTGGGAGATATTAGCATTAGTTTAGATTCTATTAGGTATTTGGATTTAACAGACATTTATTATGTACCTCATTTCAAGAGGAATTTAATTTCAGTTTCTTGTTTGAATAAATTTGGCTATTCGGTTACTTTTAATAAAGGCTTTATTATTAGTAAGAATAATAAGTTTATTTGTAAAGGTACATTGGAAAACGGCTTGTTCCATTTACATAAAAACATCTCTCATATATTGGATATTGAATCAACTGAATGTAATCATAAAAGAATAAAACTATTAAAAGATGAAACCTACCTATGGCATTTACGCCTAGGTCATATTAACTTTGATAGAATTAAAAGATTGGTTAGTGATGGACCTTTGAGTGACCTAAAGGTCGATGATCTACCAATATGTGAATCTTATCTGGAACGTAAAATGACCAAAAGGCCATTCACTGCCAAAGGGACACGAGCTACTGAATGTTTAGGAATGATACACACTGATGTATGTGATCCTATGAATATTCAAGCTAGAGGTGAATATGAGTATTTCATCACTTTCACGGATAATTACTCGAGATTTGGCTATGTGTATCTCATGAGACATAAGTCTAATGCTTTCGACATGTTCAAAGCATTTAAAGCTGAAGTAGAAAATCAGCTTGAGAAATACATAAAAATCTTGAGATTTGATCGTGGTGGAGAATATCTATTAGGTGGTTACAGCAATATCTTATTGATAGTGGAATAACTTCTCAGTTTTCTGCACCAGGAACGCCTCAACAGAATGGGGTGGCAGAAAGGAGAAATAAGACACTTTTAGATATGGTTAGATCAATGTTGAGTTATTCAACGTTTCCTCATTCTTTTTGGGGATATGCTCTACAAACTACAATGTATATTCTAAACGATGTACCATCTAAGTCAGTTCCTAAAACACCACATAAGTTATGGACTGGGCAAAAGCCTAGTTTACAACACTTGAGGATATTTGAATGTCCTGCACACGTGTTGAAAGGAAAGACAGAAAAGATGGAGTCTCGTTCAGAAACATGCATATTTGTGGGGTATCCAAAAGAAACGAAAGGATATTACTTCTATAGTCCTACAGATCTTAAGGTATTCATTTCAACGAACGCTAAATTTCTGGAAAATGACTATATGAATAATTTCGTACCTAAAAGTAGAATTGTCCTGAATGAGCTTTCAGGAGATACAATGCCATATGAGATTTCAAGACCAAGCCCAATTGTAAATTTCCAACCATCACAAGATCAACAATCTACCATTCCTCGTCGCAGTGGGAGGGTTATTAGACAAACCAAAAGATACATCGGTTTAGGAGAATCTGTCGAGAATCTCCTGGACGACGATGATCCCTACACATACAAGGAAGCTATGAAGGATGTTGAATGTCGTCAATGACAAAAGGCAATGCAATCCAAAATTGAATCTATGTTCACAAGTAAAGTCTGGGCTCTTGTAGACTTACCAAAAGGGATAAAACTCATAGGGTACAAGTGGGTATACAAGAGGAAAAGAGGTATGGATGGTAAGGTGGAAACCTTTAAAGCTAGATTAGTAGCTAAAGGTTATACAAAAAAAAAAAAAAAATTATCGATTACGAAGAAACCTTCTCTCCTGTAGCCATGCTTAAATCCATTAGAATACTCATATCTATTGCAGCATCTCTAGACTTAGAAATTTGGCAAATGGACGTCAAGACAGCTTTCCTTAACAGAAGTCTTGATGAAAGCATCTATATGATGCAACCAGAAGGATTCATTGAAAAAGGCCAATAGCAAAGGGTAGGCAAGTTGCAATGATCCATTTATAGATTGAAGCAAGCATCCAGATCCTGGAACATAAGGTTCGATCAAACTATAAAAGGTTTTGGATTTATTTAGAACCTTGATAAACCTTGTGTATACAAGAGGATCAAAGGTGACAAGTTGGTTTTCCTAGTTCTTTATGTTGATGATATACTACTCATCGGAAACGATGTAGGTGTATTGAAATCAGTTAAAAAATGGTTAGCAAAACAATTTGAAATGAAGAACTTAGGAGAAGCAAGTTATATTCTTTGTTGGGATTTATGCCCTAAAGCTTGTAAGTGTAAATGGTTGAAGATAATAATAAGAATTATTCATATTATCATTCAAGTTGATAAAAGTTTTATATTCAGTAATACATTCGTATTGTGCAAGAACATCCTAGATTGTAAGATGTAATCTCATAATGAGTATATGATGGTCATATACATAGAGGATTCATTTTGAGACGTGCAATTTAAAGAGTCCGTAGAGAGCGAACAAAGCTGGGTACTTTGTTTGTGATTGATCTACTGCTGCGGTCCATTCTGTAAAGTATGGTGGTCTTATCCTATACCGCTCATGTAGTTGACATGAGAATGGAGGCACCTTATATGATGAGATCATATAGGACTGGGCCACGATTTATATGAATCTCTCACCAAGATCCGTTAGTAGATGAGATTCATATATAATCGATAAACGATGGCTATTTATAGGTAATCTTAATCCTGAGTGTCTTATCGACTCCTTCAGGTTAGATCGTGCCTTTTGATTTACCATGAGTGAGGTTGATGAGAATCTCGACCAATACCTCCGTATCTTGGAGTTGCGGTTTGACTTGTGGCTAGAAAGGTTTGAACATAATAGTGGAATTCACTCCTTCTTGATTGAAGTAGATAAGTAGTTCCCTTAAGGGTTGATTCGGGGCTTGAACGATTATGAGCGCTCTCCTTCTTCCGTGAGGAAGACAAGATTTAATTGTTCATTAGAGAATCAATGTTACTTAAAGGAAAAGATATTTCTAGAGGGGTATAACGGACTTTATGACCCAGCTCTAGTTATGAACTATTTGTGGAGGATCACACTATATGCAATTAGCTATATCAATGGACGCTGAGACTTCAGATTATATAAACACGTCTACAGTTCTGAGAGTGCAGCCTCGGGTTTTTAGTAGAATAACTCCGAGGTTAATAATCGTGAAATATTAATTAAAGAGTTTTAATTAATATTACTAAGTATTATTGGAGCTCAAAACTGTGGGTCCATTAAGTCCTCTTGCTAGCCCTTATGGTTGTTGGTAACGAGGGTCACGGTAGATTAATTGGATGGTCCAATTAATAGTGTAACGAAAGTAATGCGATTTAAATAAAAGAGAATAATTAAATAATGTGATTATTTAATTAATTAAATATTTAATAAAATAATAAAAATTATTAATTATTAATTATTAATTCTATTTATTAAATATGAGGTCATGTGATTAAATAATGACTAGAACAAAAGAATTAAAATAATTAGATTATTTTAATAGTCCAAAAGGTCACAGGTTCAAGTCTTTAGGGAGACTAAAAATAAATAGGATTTAGAATCCTATTTTGACTTGGTCAAACTAAAACCCTAAAAGGACTACTATATAAGTGTTATATAGTTAGGAAAAAACCTAACCTAACACACAAGTGAAAAAGAAAGAGAATTCGGCTACCAAAGAGAGAAGAAAAGAAAAAAAAAAGTTTTTTCTGACTCTTTCCTTTTTGCAGGACTCGGCCGGCGTTCTTTTCACGTAACCTCCATCTCTTGCCGTGACGTGCCCACACACTCGTTGTTAAACCGCGGGTTGTAGCGCGGAAAATCTGGTAGTAGATCGAGGAATCAGAAAAAAAAGAAAATCAAGAAAAATGTATGTAGTTTCTAAAGTCTTTTTCTGCGTATATACAGGAACTTGTTCCTGATTGAAAAAAGGTTTTCAATATAAGAAAAATTTTTAAAACCCAATTCCGCATGTTATACGATAATCAAAATCTTTTCTAAAACTCCCTTCATTCTTGGCATCCAAGTTGTTAAGGATAGAAAGAATAGAACGATTGCATAATCCTAAGCTTCATACAAAGATAAAATCTTCTCTAGGTTTTCCATGCAGGATTCCAAGAAAGGTCTGTTACCTTTCAGGCATAGAATCAAGCTTTCTAAGGAGCAAGCTCCTAAGGACGCACATGAAGAGCAATTCATGAGTAGGATTCCATATGCCTCAGCAGTTGGAAGTCTCATGTATGCAATGCTCTACACTAGACTAGATATTTGTTTTGCTGTTGGCATAGTTAGCAGATTTCAATCGAAACCAGACCCTGATCACTGGACAGCGGTCAAGCATATTTTCAAGTATCTTAGGAGAACGAGAGATCATATACTTGTATACTCTGGAGGGGAGTTAATTTTCGTTGGGTATACAGATTCCGATTTTCAAGCAGACTCTGACTCCAGGAGATCCACATCAGGATCGGTGTTTACCCTAGAAGGAGGCGCAGTCATATGGAGGAGCATCAAGCAATCTTATATTATTGATTCCACCATCGAAGCTGAGTATGTTGCGACATGCGAAGCTGCCAAAGAGGCTGTATGGCTCCGTTAATTCTTGATTGACTTGAAAGTGGTTCCCAGTGGTGTAGTGGCTAATTCGAAAGAACCAAGAAGTCATAAGAGAGGAAAACACATTGAAAGGAAGTATCATCTACTAAGGAAGATTGTGCATAAGGGAGACGTGACAGTTGCCAAGATCACGTCAGCTGAAAATCTAGCGGATCCCTTCACAAAGGCTCTACCACAGAAGAGTTTTGATGGGCACCTAGAAAACATGAGAATGAGAGATATGACACACTTGCTATAGCGTAAGTGGGAGATTGTTAAGATTGTGCTCAATAGCAAGAGTGTAATAGTGTATTTGACAATCGATCTCATATAAATAAAAGTGATTTCTGTTTTAACAAATCTTATAACAATTATATCAATTGTCAAAAGTAAATAATCATAAGGTCAAGAGACTATGAGAAACAAAAGAATTTTTCATACATCTAGACTATGAGAAACAAAAGAATTGTTCATACATTTAGATATGTATAGGGTAGACACAATTCTTTAGTTAGTCTCGAATAACATTCACAACTTAAGATACAAGGTTGGGCACATTTATCTTGTTAAAGTTGTAGATTATTTTGTTAGCATTTGAGCGGAATCAAATGTGATATGATGAGTCTAAAATCATCGAAGTGTCTTTGGACAAAAGAATCTAGTGCACTGGGTGCATTGAATATGATCACTATAGAAAACTTTATCCACAACTGTCTGTGGATAAAAGTGTTCTACTGAGACAATCGGAGAGTCTATCTCAATCCTGAGATAAATGATGGACTTATGGTTGCATGCGTTATGATTTGAGCTGTCAATGAGTACGATTATATCGCATAGTTTATCCTCGATGGTTTGGTGGTATTCACGTATATATCGATAGATGACATCATTTATAGAAATGGACATCATGACTGCATCTAGCAAATGTCAGTAGAATATCATCATATGGATATTTTGAAGTATTGGATATTAAATCTTAACGTTGAGTTTTCAATAGTGACTATTGAAACATGGCTTCTGGACAAGTCAAAATATCCAAGTTCGAAAACATGGTCATATGAGTAAATATGGTAACTTGGAGAGCTATAGACGGTCTATGAGCTCTTGGCGATTACTGCTATTTTTCACAAGGATACACTTTCTCCTTTTTTGTTGTCTAGGGTACGAATTAGTACGCTTACTCAATCTATCTTTATTTAAGAGTTCAATTTTAGTTCTTTAGTGGAATGAACTAAAATTAATGAATCGGACCTAAGAGAATCATTTGTTGATTGTGATTAGGTTGTGTCTATTGGAGCTTAAATTTAGATAGCCCACCAGGATCCCCAATCCACACGAACTTGAATAGATCACTAGTTATATACTACCAGATCATTTATTTGATCCATCTTAAATAATTGATTTTGGAATTTATTCCAAAAGTTTTTGAGATGTGCGTTCTTGTGTTCTATTAAGACACGCGGTAACTCGTCAAAATACCTGGGATGGGCAGCCAAGGGCGTGTGACCCCTTGGGCAGCCTTAAAGGATGTTTTTAACATCCCGTAAATATATTGATAATATAATTAGCACATTTAATAAAAATGGGGCTGTTGAGTTATATTAAATATATTTATTTAAATGCATGTGGACTTGTTTCTTTTTGTAAGAATGAGTCTAGTTCACATGTGGACTTTTTATGGAGGACCAATGAGATTAATAAAATGGAAAAACAAAGTTTGGCCCATGCCAATAAGGGTGGGCGGCATTAGCTAATGTATTTAGTTAAATTGCTTTGTTTTATTTTATTATTTAATTAAATGGTAATTAATTAATTGTTTAATTAAAAGTCAAAACACTTTTCTTGTAACACCCCCTGACCCGAACCGTCTGGATTGACCCAGGGAGCGCTACCGGGTTTTCAAAACTTTTCTTAACTCACTTTGTAATTTGAAAACCAAATGGTTTATATTTTAAAATGCTTATCTAGTGAGTCCATCCAAAATTATTTTGGAAAATTTTGCCACAGTTTCCTCTGTTTTTCTGATTTCCCAAAAATCCTGTTTTTAACAAAACTCAAATATTATAATAACAAATACTTCAAAATCTTATTTTTCAACCACATGCGCTCTCTTTCTTATAGTGCGACTTTCCCAAATATTTTCAATAAAACCATACATAATTTATATATTTACAGACTTTATAAAACATAAAATATTATACAAATATTTACAAAACTCGTATATTATCATTTTACAAACTTCTGTATATGCATGCTTAAGTAACTAATCTACAAACAAAGTTTAAATAAAACTACCCAAGTAATGTGACTCTGAATCTTCTTCTATAGCTCTCAACTCTTCAGTCCTCTATTCACTGGAACTTCTTCTACCTACGCGTGATAAAATCAACGCGCTAAGCATATCGCTTAGTAGGTGTACACAAATCAAATTTACAATTTTAACATAATTTCATTTTTAACGTATATAAAATAAATACAAATCATAATATATCATATATACCTTTTAAAACAAATCAAATAATCATATTAACAAAACGTTTAATTAAATAAAACCTTTCTCTTATAAAGTCAGTAATACTCTGTTCAAATTATATATATATATATATATATATATATATATATATATATATCAATTAGTAGAAAAGACAATTAAACAAAATATCACAATAATAACTTTTTAATTAAGTAATAAGTTATAAATATCAAATAATAGGAACATTTAAATAAACTATTCAAACTTAACTATCAACAGAAATCAATGTATATATTTTCATAAGAAAAATTTCAGATCAACTGTATATTAAAATCCAATGATATTCAACTAATTTCAGTAAATCTTATTCATTCATATTATAAAAGTATTCGAGATTCTTTTCTATAAACTTCATTCATTTCTTTTCAATCCTGGCTCTTTGGTATACTCAACATAAGTTGTGGACTGGAATATGGGTCGTTTGACCTTTCAGTAGCTGTCTGTCGAACATAACTCCCAACCCTAGGGCCGGCAGTTAGGCCTGCTCCATCCAAGGGTGGTACATATAACTCCCTACCCTGGGACCGGTACTCAGTATCCTCAGGGAGGTACATAACTCCCTATCTCAGGACAAATCCTTAGGAAGGTACATAACTCCCTACCCCAGGACGAATCCTTAGGGAGGTACATAATATCAACATCAAGATCAATATCGGTGCAGTACTGCTGAAATAACCCAGCTGGAATACCAACCTCCTATATCCGTTTACTATGTCCAAGTATCCTATGGCCGTTTCATAATACACAATTTTCGACTTCCATAACAATTCGCTTCATATATTTCGAAATCATCATACTTTAATTCGAAATTCAAAATCAAATTCAACAATAAAAGTTCCAAAACAATATTCATAATTCACACAATATTCTCAAACAATTTCTAACAATATTCGTAAACGAAATATAATTATACAAAATCCGTAAATAAACTTTCAAACTCATTTCGACAAAATATGGAAATTCAAATCAAAACATATAACGAAAATTATAACGATTTCAGAAATCAGTGTACACCAACATAATTCAAAAATACCACTCAAACGTCATATTGAAAATCATTCATATCAAAAGCATGAAATTTCTAAGAGAATCATAGAAATATAATCACTAAAATATTCAAAAATCTTAAATTCGAATCAAAACACATAATAAAACCACATAGTTTTCAAAAAGGAGTGTACACTAACATGTATACCCTTTTTACGCCTTTTTTTTTTCTGAATTTTTCCTTTTTCCTTTCTCTTTCTCCTTCTCTTTTCCTTTTCTTTCTCTTTTCTTCTTCCTTTCTTCTTCTTCCTCTTCTCTTCTTCTTCTTCTCTTTTTCTTCTTCCTCTTCTTTTCTCTCTCTTCTTCTTTTTGTTTTTCTTTCTTTCTTTTCTTTCTCTTCTCCGGTCTCTCTCTCTATTTCTCTTTTTCTCTCTTGCTTCTTCGTGAAGCTTCTCACCGCCTCTTATTTTTTTTTTTATAAAATTTCGGTCATCGCGACCGCTCCTCGCGACCTGTGGTCGCGCTACCTAGTCGCGTTGTTCACTGGAGTGATTTTACCGCCTTTATCGCGATCAACCATCGCGATGTCTGGTCGCGATGCTCACTGCCTAAAAATCAGTATTTTCACCGCGAGCTGCTCATCGCGATCCCTGGTCGCGGTGATTGGTCACGGTACTCACTGCTAACATTTTCCTTTTCTTTCATGTACTCTTTCTGGACCGCTCCACCTGGTCCACCTGAAAACCTTAAAAATATACATACATTTAATTATATTTTCTACCCCTCAAATCATAAATATAATAGCTCTCACATTCCCATACTTCATATTAATTAAACTACACTTTCATATTTATACGAAATTGGGGATGTTACATTTCTACTAGGAATTGAATTTCTAGTTTCATGCTATTGGTAATAGTATGATAAGTATCAAAAACCTTATTTGATAAAGAAATAAATAAAATGAGTTATTTATCAAATCAAATTAGAAAGTTTTTTATATTTATTAAAACTCTAAAGTTGACTATTAGTCACTTTTAGGAAGCTTTGATAAGTCATTCAAATTCTCAAATATCCTTTAATAATTATTGGATAATAGATTCAAGAGATGGGATAGGATTGAACTCTAGCTTAATAGGATTTATGGTGAAACACAAATCCTCCCACCATAGGGAGAATTCGGCAACCATAAAAGGCAAGCAAGGGGAGTTCGGCCAAGGCTAAGCTTTTGATGCAAGTTTTGAGTTTTTGTGAGCTTTGACAAGTCAAGAAAAAACTCTCTTTAAAAAAAAAAGTGTGAGAATTCGCTCGAGAGAACAGAGAGAAAGAACAAAGTGTTCTTCGTTTTTTCAGGAGGGTTTTAAGTGACTAAAGAAAAAGAAAAGTTTTTTTGTTTCTCATCCGCAGGTACACAATTCAAAGAAAGGGAGCCTACACTCCAAGGTGTTCCACATTCGTGAAGGATTGGAAGATCTTGCGGTTTATAGTCGACGAAACATCAAGCCTCACATTATTCAAAAGGTATGTTACCTTTTGTAATATATTTAATTAACTATAGGTTAAGATCGCTTATTTTGGAAAAATTTTGTTTCTTGCGCCTTCCGCTGTGCCGTACTCACCATTTTTCCTCCAATCAGGTCTTCTCTCCACAACATTCTTGGACAAATTCACCCCTATTGAGGTCGAATGAAGGGTAGTCTTCTTAGGAGTACCTTCATTTCTCATCTTCCTTTCCGCAGTGTTAGAAATTTCTGCTAGGATATCTTTATTCTTCATACACACATCATTTTAACCTTGATATTAGGTGGCCCTAAGATCTTCAACAGTATCTTCCTGTTCCCCATCAACTAGCACCATAAATTTGGATCCACTTTTTTTATCACCAGTCTTCTTATTGGTTTTACCAGCTGATACCTCTACACCTCCAGAGCTACTAGCTTGAAATTCTCATTGCCCTCCTACCCATTTGTCACTCCTATTCTGGTTAGCAGCCCTGCCCTTGCTTGACTGCGGATATTCTCTGTCCATTTCCCAGCGAATGCCAACACTCATGTTCAATTGCAGATACTCTCTGTTCTTAACATTCAATTTCTCTCCAATGTTATCAGTTCCAGAGATCTGCAATCCTGGTTTCCCAGAATTCCATCTTCCATCGCGATTACCAGTTTTATTATACGCCACATGGAGCTAAGGTCCATAAGGAGGGGTCTTATTGGAATCATCCCCTACATCCTTCTCCTTAATGCTCACAATTTCTAGGGCTTTAATGCCTTTCCTATAGAGCTCCTTGTTATGGCCATATCTCCCACAGTTGAAGCATATAAGCCCTAGGTTTTCATATTCTACCTTAAGAGTTATGTCTTCAACATAGAGATTACCTATCTTAGGTTTCGAAACGTCGATTTCCACGCACAAACGAGAAAACCTTCCTCTAGCTTGTGTTTCAGTAACCTGATCCACCTTACAAGTAGTGCTAAGCATACCTCTAATCCTCCAAAGTAGGTCTACATTTAACCATTCCATGGGTAACCTAGACAATCTGACCCAAATAGCCAAAGTCTTAATGGGTTCCTCATGTGGCATGAAATTCGGTTTCCATCGTTGGACTACAAGGTACTAGTTTGTTATAACCCAAGGGCCACCAGTCAAAACCATATCCATATCCTCCTTCATCTGAAATCGGGCAACAAAGAAGCCTTCTTCCAGGTCTGTTAACTTCCACTGTCCATGAAGTGGCCATTTTTGTTGGAGTTTGGCTTGCATAAACTTCAGAGTGTGTTCTTCCCATAGTCTTCAAAATCAGGATGCTTTCCCATGGCTTCCACAGCTGCTTCTGAACCCCTTCAGAAATCTTCATCAGCGGCCATAGTGATATCACCCTCTTCAATCTACAAGCGTTCCCTGTGGGTGCCAACTTTAGACCAGGAATTAGGGCTTGATAGGTTCAACAGCCTCGATTTGAAGCTATATGGGACATGATTCCTTGTCGTCGGAGTCTCATCAGTGTCTCTTGCTCTGGCTCTCTTCGAACTCAAGACCACATCCAAAGTCTCCACAGCTTCCTCCATGTTAGATTTCGCACTTGGTTGAGCTGAGAACGCAAAGATCTCACTTATAACACCTCTCACACACCCAAACCCGTACGACAAGGCGGCGCGTGAACCATAAAAGTTACCAACCTAAACCACGCACTGGGCACGTTCTTTTTTAACCTTTAGTTTTGACACTTTCACTTGCTGAGGTGGTTGAGAGTTTAATTTTTCTGCCCTTGACACATTCTTCAAACACAACACATGCATCCAAACATTAAATGGCCATGGTCTAAACATTAAACTCTTGAAAGATTTTCGGAATGTGTGTGCACACACACTTATATTCATGTTCATGCATCTCATCTCATTTGATTTGTTTTGTTAGTTTTCATATCACGGTTGTCTTGACAGTTACATTTAGAATGTTTTGTGCATTGTACTGTTCACCTTTTGACTTTCCAAAGTATTGAAAGTTGTTAAAAAAAATAAGGGTATGTCTAGTATCGTTTTCCAATTTCTGTTTTCCAAAAAAAAAATGAAAATAGAAACAATGTCTTTGATTATTTATTTTTATGAAATTTGAAAACTCATTTGGTAGAATTTGCTGAAAAACATTATTATGAAACAGTATTCTAAAAACACATCTAGTAGTATCTAATTTTTATATTTTTAGATTATTTTAAAAAAAAAATATAAAGACATTAATGTTAAAATACTTTTTATTATTTTATTAAATATTATAAAATATTTAAGATATAAACTTAAAGAATAAGTAAATATTAATTTATAAATTTAAAAATATTAAAAATATTAAAAAATAAATGATGGAGAAGGCAGCCTTCTCCAACGCCGGAAGAGGATCTTTTGGCTTGAAAGAGCCAATCTGCTCCTCCATTTGTTGGAGGAGCAAATAGGGAAGAAGAAGAAGACGAAGAAGAAGAAAAAAGATAGATATGTGTGTGTTTTTCAAATTAAAAAACACATTAAATATGTTTCCAGTGTTTTTCAATTTTAAACTAGTTTTGTTTTCCTTTTCTTTTTTCAAGACAAATTTAAAAAACACTTACCGAACGCACATAGACTTTGTTTAAAACAAAATAAGAACGGACTTGAAAAATGCCCACCGAATAGGACCCAAGGTTAGAAAAGGTATTCAGAAAATACTAAAGCGGTGCCAGAGTGCCATATTAGTGGTACCATTATGTCATTATTGTAAGCGCTGGTAGGAAAGCTAGCTACTGATGCCAATAGAGCCAACAATGTGGCTCTATAGAGCCAAACACATGCACATTGATGCACAGCGCTAGAGTGCGCCGTGTGGACGCTATGCGCAATTAGCACTAGTAACTAGCATTATGTGCACCTAGCATTGGGAGCTAACGTCAACGCACGCACGACTATTTTGACGTTGGTGCTATATCACGGATATGAGTGATGCTATAGCATCGTGGGTAGTGTCGCTGCCTATTTAAAGAGGTTTCCAGTTTTTAGAACCATAAAGCCCTAGAATTTCAGACCTTCGATTTTCCAGAGTCGTCTAAGCTTGGTTTCTGCCGTGCATTAAGTCTAAAAATTAACTAGTGTCTCAAGGTAAGGCCTTAGATGCATTAATTCGTAATTAATGTCTCTCTACATGAAGCTTTTTCAAATTCTTTTAAGTTTGTTCTTACGAATTTTTCTTAGACTATAATGTTGGTTATTGGGCTCATATTCATCTAGTCTACATAAAGTGTTGGTTATTCATTCTAATTGTTTATTCATATAGTCTTTGAGCACTTAGACTAGTCTTTTGAAATTGAGTTCAAGACTTGTGAATTCATAGACGACATATTAGGGGAGCAAAAAGAGTGGAGATCACTAGTAAAATGTTGCAACTAGATATAATAGAATAATCTAATAGGAGTTCAAGACTTGCTAATTCATGTAGGGAAAAATTATCTCTTTATAAACGCAGCGGGAAGAATTAGGTTTTAATTTTTTTTTCCTTTGTTAAAAACTCTTTTAAAAAAAACTAGTACTTGTACATGCGCGAATAGAAATTTAATCTAGAATATCTTTGATACTTTTCTTGGTTCTTTGATTTCTTGATTGAAATTTAATCTAGAATATCTTTGATACTTTTCTTGGTTCTTTAATTTCTTGATTCACCACCGAACCTTCCGAGCTATGACCCGCGATCTGATAACGCGCATGTAGACATGTCATAAATGAAGAGATGGAGGTAGTAGACAAGCGAAGAAGACAACTTCTTTGTCTCCTCTAATGGCCGACCGAACCTGCACGGAAGAAGAAGAAAAAACCTTTTTTTTCTTCAGAGCTACAATCCGTTAGTTGCTATCCTTCAAACGTAGAGCGGAGTTGGAGAGCTCGTTTTTCAGGTAAACCTGAATTTCAAGAGCTTGCACAAAAAATGTCGTCAGAACATATAACGTCGAACTAAAAAATAAAGAATAAAAATTTGCACAACTTACTTGGAAGGGGTTGACGATCCCCCGGTCGATGGTATTCAACACCCCGACATTCCTCAAATGTTGAGCGTCACGCGAGAAGACAAACTGATCTACACCTTGAATCAGGGTTCTGAAATCATCAAAGGTCGTAATGCCAGCAGGGAAAGTAATCTCGACGTCAGAGCTTGACTCCTCCGCCACCTTCTGCTTTTTCTTAGCCTGCTTGGAGGCATCCTTTTCTGAAAAGCTTGGAGGCGAACCAAGAGCAAGGACCAGCGTCGAAGGCTGGCCAGTCTTTAGCATTTCAGCCACATTCTTCTGACCGCTCGACTGTTTGTGCTTTTGAGCAGACGCCTTCGCCCTCTCACGGTGACGTGCCAGAGCATCATCAGCACTCAAAATTCTAGGCGAGAGGTTTGACATCGAATCTGAAGTGAATTTAAACTCGACCTCAGATATAGGAGTAAGGAAACGGGTTCCACAAAGCAACTCAAAGCAATGTCGAACACAAGCGTAAGTCACTAAGTGTTTTAACTTAGGAAAGGGAGTACCTTTAGCGTTGAGGTCGACTTGTGCCCACAGACGGTTCGGCCTCAAATTCTCCTCGCTCAGTAGCTTCTTCCAAGTCCTCTTTGCTGGGTTGACCTCGTGAATAAGCAGCGTACGCACTTCACTATTTCGGTTGGGCAGGACGTTTGAGCCCGCGATAGTATTTACAAAAAGGAGAGCACAAATTAGAAAGACAATTAAACAATAAAGACAAAAAGCAGTCAACATCATACAAAATCCCACCAGGGATATTCCACATCTAGCGGACGGAGCGCTCGCCCTCAAATGGGCCAGTAACCAACTCGTCTCGTGCGAAGAAGTATATATCCTTCTACCCACGATTTTGTAGTCGTGAGGTCGGTAATGAGGTGTGGACGGTGGGGTCGAGCTGAAATCAGGTAGCGCCCTGGTTCATTTTCATGCCCCTTCATGCAGTACGTGTGGAGGAAATTTCCCAACGAGAAAAGAAGACCCCTCTTCTCGTGGAAGATCTCAACAGACAGAAGCAGCCTTTAGCCATTTGGCATCAATTGGCCTGAAGCGATATCGAAGAATCGCAACACCCTGCGACAAAGAGGCGGGATTGGGAACCTTAGACCCTGTTGAAATGGCAGCTTGTAAAAGCAAGTCCAATCGTCGTCCGCCGAGTCAGCCTGCTTTGCCAACCGGGGCAGCCTCTGCTCGACAGACGTTGGGATTCCATACTGGAATATGATCCTTAGCATATCAGATTCAGTGAGCCTGCTAGCTGGGCTTAGACCCACAGACAAAATGCCACCACCTGATGTCAAGGCCTCCGCCTCTCCCCCTTGGTCCTTCGACCTTTCACTCCTAACGACCTCATTGGGATGTCGTCCACCACAAACGTCGAGGGCCCGCTCTCAAAGTCGGGGTCTAGGTCGATTATCCCCATAGAAGTTATCTGAGCTATAGGGCGTGGCCCACTATCTATCTTCTCCTCGCTCGACCCACTCGACTCGCTCAACCCAATATCTTTCATCACCTCCTCAGTTGGTCTCAACATGGTTCCAAACACTATCGAGCAAAAATAAAAACACTTAACGATGAGGTAGAATTTAAACTTAGAAGGCACTATGCTCAACATTATCAAAAGTAGTGCACGACAACTACTACTAAACACCCTAGAATCATCTATAAACAGTTTTTTCTACAAAAGTTACCCTAAATGAAGATCTAAAGGCAGTTTTCTACAATAATGAAGGAAGTTTCTAAAGCAAGAAACCAAGAACACAGTAAAGAAACCATGGCAGTACGCATCAAATAAAAGAAAAATCATTTCTCAAAGCCAGAACACAACTAAAATATTCAAGAACAGTGCTATGAGCAAGCATACCTTGAAAGATTGAAGAAAAATGGATCTAAACGCCTCGCAATCGCCCAGAAACAGAAGAGTTTTTGCTCTGGAAAGAAACTGCTACGCTTTACAGAGAGAAAATGGAAAATGCAAAAGTAAAAAGTGGAGAATGGGAGGGAAGGCTGATTTAAATAGGCCCCAAACAGTCACCGTATCAGCGACACATGGCACCCAGCGGTTGGCCACACACTCTCCTAGGCGACAACTGATAAGACGCCTCATCATTACGGACGCCATCGTACCTCGGAACTAGGCAAACAATCAATGCGACGTGTCAGCCTTATCTGTCACCACAGACAATTGAAAAAACATTAATAAAGACCTCTACGGTCAACATCTAACGCTTTACCTCTAAAATCATATGAAGCACCTATGTCTCCACACGACATATAGTCGACGAGTGCCAAACTCTATGACCATCGCGCGACAACAGTAGTCTTTAAAATTTGAAAGGCTCTAATCGACCTTGTCAACCCCTCTTAGACAAACTTCACATCGCCTGTAAAGTATATAAGCTGCAGTCGACAATTAACACCCGCACAACTTTAACGAACTCAGGCGTTGAATCAGCTCGACACACCATCTATTTTTCGAACTCTCTGCACTACTCTCTTAGTTTTTTCTAAAACTCAGAGAGTAGGGGGCAAACTTAGTGGTCAAAAATAACCCAAAAGGTTTAGACCCAAAAGACAGCCCAAAATAACTAAAAATAGCTCAAAAAATCAAGCTCAACGCTCGACAAGCCTAAAACAGGCCCAATAGGACAAACAAGCCCAAAACCGGGGCCTAAAACCTGAATGCCAAACTCGGGCGCACGACCCGACCTAGCAGCCACCAGACAACTAACTCAGTCAACCCTTAACGCAGTCAATTGACTTAGTCTACCTTGCCCAGTCAAATAAGCTCCGAGATAATAGGAATCCCTAATACCTCAAAACACGGCATCCTCACATAATCCAGGTGCAACGGCTAGCACCAACCCTTATAAATACAGCCCTATGGCTTCATTGTTAGAGGTCAAGCAATTTTTACCCTAAGCCATCACTCTGCTATCAAACAATACTAAGATCAGCTATGCACGACATAGCCTTAGACTTACTACCAACGCTCGACAAATTGTATCTTTACGTACCGCTCGACATACAATCGGTTCAGGTAGCATTCTATTTGCTTGTTTTTCCCTTTTTGGATTCACGATCTAACTTGGACATCAGAGGCTATTTGGCTGGCACTACCCCAGTGTCCCAAGAGCATGACTATTTCATACTGTTTTGCAGATTGTCGTCCCCTACTAAACTACTAAGACCATTATGTCTTTAAGCTTAGATTTCATCGTCTACAATTACCGTGTGCAATATTATTTAAACTGGAGAGAGATTTGTATAATTTTTCTTTTTTTTTTAATCTCCATCGTTCATCATAGAAATGGACAATTAAGATACATCTATCTATCTATTTTTTTTAAAAATTTACTTTCTTTCTTTTTTTAACTTATTTTTTAATTTTAAATCTATTTTTAATATTAAAAAAGATTGAAATAACGAAAATAACCATTTCACTGTTATCGAGTTTGATTATCTGCGAAGGTGATTACTAGTTAGTCATAAAAGTGTTTCCGCTAGTAAAGAAAAAAAATAACTCGGGGAGTATATCTGTAATTCACTTGATTTATTTAAAAATATTTTTCTTAAAATGGTTTTCATTACAAGTATAACGGATTATCCTAACGTTTGGTCATATAATAATGAAATCATGATTTTAGCCTTCATAACACATTAGTACCATACAATTATTGACTCAATAAAAAATAATGGTTTGACCAAAAATTTTGCTTGAAATGACACAAATACTTCTGGTTAAAAAATAAAAAATAATATTTATTAATGCAAATTGCAATGAAATATTTTGACATGTGGTCATATTGCAATGAAATAGCACTTTTTCATAAACTACAACCAAGTACCTCGAATAATTATCAATTTGATCGTTAATGTATTTTTACTTTTTTAACTCACATGGTCCCTACATTTTTCAAAATATATCAATTTAGTTTCTATGACCAAAATTTTGACGGTCAAACCTGACATAAAGTATAAATTGACCATCTTACCTTTTTTTATTAAATTAGCAAGACGATTTTACCCTCCAACTTTTTACATTTTAACTATTTTACCTATTTGAATAGTCCAATAAAAAATTGATGTGTTATACAAACTCAAATTATTTTTTAAAACACACTTAAAAATAATTAAATAAAAAATAAATATTATAAATTCATTAAAAATTAAAAATAATTTTAAAATTTTAAAAATAACATTATTTATTAAAAATAAAAAAATAAAATTCAAGATTTAATACTTATAAAACTTAAAATTTTGTTAAAAAACTAAAATGTTAAAATATTATATATACATATTTTATAATATATTATATAGTATATATACATTATATATATATTATAAAAATAATATATATATATATACATTTATTATTATATTATAAAAATAAAAATATAATAACAAAACAGTAATATATATAAATTTATTATATATATATATGCATTAAATTACTAAATTTTGAGTTTTATAAGTATTCAATCTTGAATTTATTTTATTTTTAATAAATTATATTACTTTTAACATTTTTCTAATTTTTCTAATATTTTTGTATTTATTTTTTATTTTTAATAATTTTATTATATTTATTTTATTATTTAATTCTTTTTAAGTATTTTTTTAAAAAAATTAAATTTTTGTAACATATATCAATTTTTTTTTATTAGTCCATTCAAATAGGTATTGTTCAAAAATTAAAGAGTAAAAACATCATTCTAATTTAATAATTTAATAAAAATAATAAAATGATTAATTTATACTTTATATCAGGTTTGACCGTCAAAATTTTAATCATAGTTATTTTTAAAAAATTAAGATAAAAATAATCATATTACTCTTTGATTATTGGTTAACCGTCAACTCTAACGGTCAACCAGTTAGTCAAGGGTACTAATGTGTAATTAAAACTAAACTCACGATTTTATTGCAATATGGTTATATGTGAGGGTATTCAATTACAATTCACCCTTAATAAAATAAATCTTTTACATAATCCAATTAAATCAATATAATAGGAAGTAGCAAAAAACATCCTAAAACATCATTCAGTCCACAAATCACATGTAACGAAAAATAAAACACAATGAATCTCTTTGAAATCCATGTTCGCAACATGTTCTCATAAAATTTTGGTACCTATGATCCTCAGCAAAAGCAAAAGGTTGCTCAACATATGCAATATATCTAGCCAAACGCTTCTGCATTTTTTTCCTTTTTGGGGTGCAACAGATAAAAGTAGCATCTCATTTGGTGTTTGTCTTGTCCCAAAACTGGGTCCAATGATGTCAAAATCCCCATAAACAACAATATAAAAACTTTTACAGTAGGAACGACATGCCGCGGTTAAAATATTCTGTACTTACTTTCCATATAGAACTTTCATCCAAAATCAGAGATGGCTGTTTTTAAAAAATGTTGTTCATGCTCTTTTCGTTCCTTGTACTTGGCAACATGCCTCTGATACTCTTCCAGCTCTTTCTCCAACTTTTCGATGAACTCACTTGTATGCTCCAGGGACTGCTCGTACCTATATTTCTCCAGGGCCTACAATTTGTGAAATGGACTAAGATAATATTAAGTTGGCAATACCCACAAGACCAATTCAGTTGCCCAGACAGTATAAGTGAGCACTCAGCAGTTGAAAATTTTAGCCTTCCCAGTTGCAAATCATCTCATACACCATCATGATGTCATAATGAAAACATGTTCACTCTTATAAGAAAAACAACAAAAAAACCTGATTTTTCATCAACACTTGATTACTTTTGTCTCCTTCAAAGAATTAACATTGCCTAAGATCAAATGACAGAATAAATAATAAAAGATTGAAGTGTTGTATAAGTCAAATAGTTACAGCATAGATGATACCAAATGTAGCAGGAATGAATTATAAAATTTAAGCCAAAATACTGCTGAAAGTGAAATGCAGATCTGCAATAAGTAGATATAGATGCAAGTTTCACGACAATATAGGGTCTGTTGAACAAGACAACTTAGGTTTGGCCAATATGGAAAACTATTCTTGTGATTTGCATGTTTCTATTTTTCTTTAATCTCAACAGTGTAATAAACAAAAAATGGTACTGTTTAAGAGAAATAATTACAAAACAGAACGAGTTGTCCAAAAATAATGGACATCAATCAAGAATGTGTCTGTACAAAGTATAATGGCAGCTCTAGAACTGTCATACTATCTGAGGTATTTTTTTCTTAAAACCAATAGAACCTTAAGAAAATTCACCCAAAACACCATCACATTTAAAGTTAATGAAGAAGAAGGACGAATATTGAAACTCTTTTAATAAGGAAGCCCATAAGGGATATAATTTATCCCATTAGCAATTGATATCTTCCTTCTCAGCTTCTTCAAAAAAACATCTATATTTTTTTTTCATTTAAGTTTCTTCCATAAGGCAAGGCTTAACCATATCAATCTCTTTTTTTGTCTAATCGTTTTAATGTTCTACTTTACCACACACCCAGTCCACCTTGTACAGAAACACAAATTAAATTCTTTTAAAAGGTTGGCGAGAGGGGGTTGATCTCTAGACCCGTTGCTCCACAGCAAGAGATCCAACCAACTAAGATATCCACTTGGGGGTCATATAGTCCTTTAATTATCCATTCTTTTTTCATAAAGAATTACACTTAATAAGAAAAAAGGATGAGTTAATGAGGGTAAATGGGAAGAAAACAGAAAATCAACTAGAAAAGTTTAGAAAAAGAATAGGAAAATAAGGAAAGATAAAGATGAAATTTGCATATAAGAGCAATCTCTGTATGATTGTTTATTAATCAGCAGAAGTTTTCAAGTATTTTTCTTCCGCTGACCGGAATTCAAGCCATTCCTGTGCTGTAATAACTTCAAGTATACGCTATTACTAATAAGTGTAATGCTAGACTGCCCAAATGATATGACAAGCTGATTTGTAACCACCGTATAAATTATATGTTAATGATGCGGTAATTACAAATCAGCTTGCCACAACATTTGGGCAATAAATTTAGACAAATTTTGTGACAGTAACATTACTTTATTAATAAACATAGCTGGACAATTTAACTATTGGTGCTTTAATACATTATATTGAAAGTATCATCATGAAGAAAAGTGCAAATATCACCGTTGGAGACCACAAAAAAAACCAGGTAAAACCCCTCAGGTCCAACTATTTAATTCTTTTCAAAAAGTAAAGACCAGGAAAATGGGGAATTTTCATATTAAATTGCACTAATTTCACATATAAACATATGCATACAGCAAGTACACAGAAAAAGGAGAAAATTAAGTGGCCATGAAATAGCCAGAAAAGAAGTACACTTACCTTGTCTTTGGATAAGGTGTCTGGAGGGGACATAATTTCCGGCTGCACATAGTTCTTTCCACGGTAAAATAGTATAGTATTGTTATGTTTTATGTCAATCACAATACCTTTGCTGAGTCGAGCAAGCTCTTCAGCATATTCATGAATTTTTCCTGGTTTGCAAGGCTTGCAAAAAACCTTCACAGTTTCATGCTTCTTCCAATGAAGATGCATATTAAGAACAACACCTCCAAACACTCCTCGTCTTCCAACTGGAACATAATTCTTCTTTTTTTCACCAATACGCTTTAAGTAGTGTTTCTCTTCTTCAGTTAAAATTTCAGGATCGTATGCGTCAGCTGGGGCTTTGGCAACCTCAAATTTCCTCAACTTCTCTATCAACCATGTTTCCTTTCTTTTGGCCTGAGAAGATCTTATAACAAAATACAAGAGGCTTAAGTTAGTGATTGTATGCTAGAATAGTACAGAACTAACTTAGTCAATCTTAAAAGTAAACAAAACTACATTTCCACACCATAAGACAATGTTCCTTTTCATTGACGGAAATAAGTGAGAAAGCTAGAAGACACATTGATATTATGAAAAGAGTCATCCAGTTGTGGAAATCAAGAAGAAAAAGGGCGATATTTCTATTTGAAGAATTACACAAATTCCTCTATGACAGATAACTAAATTGATCTTTCATGATTTACTTAGATATCAAGCAGTAATGGGTGGTGATCTAATGTCAAAATTGAAAAACTTTTAATTCTTAGTTCACAAAAGTTAAAAACAAAAACTAGGACCGGTGCATTTTTCCGTGCGGCTCTTTCTGATCTAAGATACCATGCCACATAATTTACCAAAAAGAAAAATGACTTTAAAAAGCTAAAATACAGTAGTAGTAACAGACAGAATTAAAGGTGCCTAAGTCTATACGCAACAGTGAATTTTATAGTGCTAAGTGAATATAGACCCTGAAATATCTCCGAAGGTGGCCAACCTTCTCAAGTTTATATCTAATCCTAACTTCTGGATTTGGAGAATTCATCTTCTTTTTGGCCTTGAGACGATAGAATCTGAGTTCGTTCACTTTGGCCTTTTTAGACATTTTCACCCTTTTAGTCCCCTTCTTCACTTGAGTTGGCAAGCCACTTTTATCACGCTGCTTAGAAACAGAGAACCTTACAACATCATTTTCAGTCTTCAGCTCAATTGATGCATTGCTCATGTATCTCACATGCAGCCATTCTCTACAAACACTAGAAGATCCAAAGCTATCCAATATTGGCGTCGATGAAAAACAACAAGGCGGTGATATACATTGTGCTTTTATGAAAGGTCTTAATGACCCATAGTTGCTCCAGTGTGCATGATTAATGTAATGAAATGCAGAGGCTTTAACGGGCTCATCTCGAAACACACAACATAACCCGAATGAAGAATTCCTGCACAGAGAAGAAAAGTTTCGACTTTTGAATTCTTACATTTGAAGAGAAATCCTAATTAAATGATATTTCAAAAGATGCACAAGTAAAGATTTACAAAGTCGTAATAGATTTTAGGGCCTCTCGTCAGTTAGCTGGGGAAGTGTCATTGAGGTCTAATTGTATATTTCCATTTCTCTTATAGAAGAAAACAAATCCATTGATGTTTTGAGCACAGTATTCGTCGTATAGCAAAGGAAATTGAGCAGAAATTAAAATTGTATTGAGTTGCCTATTCTCCCATTTCAGAACAGATAAGAAGAGATTAAAAAGTGCACCTTTTCAGACGAATTATTCCTCTGATGGAAGCTTTTGACAACATATTATAACAATCCAGCCAAACTGCAAAGGAGAGAGATTTCCTTTACCTTCGATGAGACCAAATACAATCTGTTGTTCTCGTCGCAAGTCAGAGAATGAAAATGAGTTCAAATTTAGAGAAAATTGCTAAACACCTACTTGTTGTGATGAAAACTCCTAGTTATCGTCTTCCCTAATTCTTCTTTCTTTCTTTCTTTTTATTCTCTAGATTGCCATTATTAATTATTCTATTTATTTTAAAATAAAATTTGGCAAATATATTATTATAAATATTAAATATAAATACACAAGTTCCATTGCCTTGCTGTTTGGAGGCATTAAAATTCTCCAAGCCACCAAGGTTTCTGTACAAAAAAAAAAAAAATCTTTCTTTAGCTATGTAAATATATATTCACATCATTGTCCATAAAAATACAATTGTGTGGTTAGATCGCGGTTTGGATATTTGCTCTCATAACGAGAAACATCTATTCTCACAATAGGGGAGAAAACTACCCACACATGCTGAAAAATGTGCATGGTGAAAATTGAATCATCGCCACTAAGGTAGCAGGAAGATACACTAACCACTTGAATTATAAGTGGATGTACAATTCTACTTATTACTTAACCATTAGTTAAGTTTGATTAATTTAATGAAATATGGTTATTTAGATTATTTACTTCATAATTAAATAAAAATTACGAATTAAAACATACATTGATAAAAATAAAATCAATTTCAATTCAAAAACAAAATCAAATCAATTTGTTAGAAATTATGAAATATATTATGAATAAAAATAAAATCTTTAAAATATAAAGAACTAAAAATAGAAATAAAAACTTATTAGAGATGACATGTGCATTTTCAAGATGGATATATGTTAGCCAACATCTCCTCCGTATATATTTTTATATTTGAAAATATGTATTTATATTTAAATTATTTTTATGATTTTATTGTTTAATATAATAAATATTTTAAATAAATTTTTAAGTATATTATTTTTTGAAAACTTTTGTAAATTTTGAACTCCAAATATAAAAATTTTTAGAGTAAGAGTCTTCTCCCTACTGTTTTCTCTGAAAATACTGGGGTGGAAGGAGAAAGGGGTCTTCGGACTATTTTTCATTCGTTTTTTAATGTAGATTGGATTGTGTCTTATCTTTTCTAGTCATATTCCTTTTATTTGGAGATTGTGTGGTGGTTTAGCATGGATCCTCAGGAACTCTCTAAACTTTGTAAAGCCTTGTCGATTTCGGGCAAGGATCGTATGGAGCAACTCCGATTATTTCTGGGGTTCAGTGGTAAGCTGGTGGTTGAGTGTGTTGGCCGGAGCGGTGGTTTAGTTTTGTTCTGGTCTGATCATCTTGACGTCAGTTTGTTATCCTTCTCTCTTTTTCATATCGATGTGAGTGTTTCGGTCTCAGGGTGTAGTCCTTGGAGATTCACTGGTTTCTACGGGACTCCTGAAGCCTCGCAGAGACATCATGCTTGGCTATTGCTGAAACGCCTTCGTACGTTGTCTTCTCTTCCTTGGATTTGCGGGGGGGATTTTCATGAGATTTTGGTAGACTGTGAGAAAGACGGTGGCCTCCCTAAGCAGCGTCGGCTGCTTTCTAATTTTCGAGAGGCACTTGATGCTTGCTGTCTGCAGGATTTAAGTTTTGAGGGGCCTATGTTTACTTGGTGCAATGGTCGTACAGGGGAGGCTTTTGTTCAGGAACGGCTTGATAGATATGTTTGCTCTCGGGATTGGTTATCGTTGTTTCCTGCGTCTTATGTCCAGCACCTCGATTTTTGGAAGTCGGATCATCGTCCGATTCTGTTACATATTGCGGTTCCGGGCTCGGTTTTATCTGATAGGCAATGTGGTCGTCGTTACCGCTTCCATTTTGAGGAGTCCTGGGTGGGTACGGCTGAGTGTGATCAGATTGTGGAGAATAATTGGAGAGATTTAGTGGCCCCAGTGAGGCTTGGCGATGTTTGTGATAATATTGGGCGTTGCTCTGCGTCCCTTGGGAGATGGAATTCTTTGAATCGTGCCTCCCTGCGGCGAGGTATTAATACGAAGCGGTTGGAATTGGTCTCTCTGAACCGTTCGGTCTCAGCTGGTTCTTGGAGGGATATTCGGCTGGTCGAAAAGGAGTTGGATGACCTCTTATTGCAGGATGAGATATATTGGAGGCAGCGTTCTAGAGTTTCCTGGTTAAAATTCGGTGACAGAAATTCTAAGTTCTTTCACGCTAAGGCATCGGCTCGTCGGAAGGTTAATGAGATTCTTGGTTTATCGGATGAGGGGGGATGCTGGCATTCGGATCTAGGATCGATTCATCGTATTGTTTGTGAGTATTTTTCGTCTATTTTTTCTTCTTCTGCTCCTTCGCCGGAGACTCTTAGGAGGGTGACTCAGGTTGTGGAGCCGCGGGTCTCCTCTACTATGAACGCGTTGTTGGATGCTAAGTTTTCAGCTGAAGAAGTCCGCCAAGCTCTGTTTCTTATGTACCCCACCAAAGCGCCTGGCGTGGATGGTATGCCTGCCCTATTTTTTCAGAAGTATTGGAATGTTGTGGGGCCTGGGGTCGTTGCGGCTTGTTTGGGGTGCCTTAATGATGGTCGCTCTATGCGGGAGGTGAACTCTACTTTGATTACTCTTATTCCCAAGATTGACCGGCCGCGGGAAGTGTCTGATTTTCGTCCGATTAGCCTGTGCACTTCTGTTTACAAAATTATCGCCAAAACTATTGCTATTCGGCTCCGATCTGTTCTTGGGGAGGTTATCTCAGAGTCCTAGAGTGCCTTCATCCCAGGTAGGCTTATCTCTGATAATGCGATTATTGGTTTTGAGTGTATGCATCTGTTGAAGAAGAAGAAGCTAGGTGATCATGGCTTTGCTGCCTTAAAGCTAGATATGTCTAAAGCTTATGATCGCGTTGAATGGGCTTTCCTAGAGTGTATGATGTTGCGTCTTGGTTTCTCTGTTAGTTGGGTTGATTTGATTCTCCGGTGTGTTTCGTCAGTTTCGTACTCTTTTTTGGTTAACGGAGAAGTTTTTGGTAAGGTGTGTCCTTCTCGGGGGTTACGGCAGGGGGACCCACTATCTCCGTACCTCTTCATTATTTGCAGTGAAGGCCTTTCTGGCTTAATTAGTGCGGCCGAGTCAGATGGTCGCCTTGTGGGTCTGCGCTGCGGGCGTTCCGGGCCTCGGATTTCTCACCTCTTCTTTGCCGATGATAGTCTGCTCTTCTTCCGAGCCTCGCCTATTGATTGCTCTGCGGTTGGTTCTATTCTTGATATCTATTCGAGAGCGTCTGGCCAGGTTATTAACTTTGATAAATCTGCGCTGTGTGCTAGCAAGCAGGTGGCTCCTGAGGTGAGCTCTGGTTTGGCTTTATCTCTAGGGGTTAATCTGGTCCCCTGTCATGCGAAGTACTTGGGTCTGCCGTGTGTTGCGACCCGTAATCGGCGTAATCTCTTCGATGGTATCAAGACCCGGGTTTGGCAGAAGCTGAGTGGGTGGAGTAGCAAGTTGTTCTCTGCAGGGGGTAAGGAAATTTTGATTAAAGCAGTGATTCAGGCGATCCCGTCCTACTCTATGAATCTCTTTCGCCTTCCTTCCTCTCTTATTGGGGAGCTTCACATGATGATGGCTCGCTTCTGGTGGGGAAGCTCTGATGATAAGCAGCGAATCCATTGGTGTCGGTGGAAGTCTTTGTGTGGTAATAAACTTGAGGGAGGTCTTGGGTTTCGAGATCTTTCTCACTTCAATCAAGCCCTCCTCGCTAAACAAGGGTGGCGACTCATTAACCAGCCGGGTTCTTTAGCTGGTCGGGTTTTGAAGCATATTTACTTTCCCCGGACCTCTTTCCTTCGAGCTAAGGTCACTGCCTCGGCTTCCTTGGTGTGGCGCAGTATCCTGTGGGGTAGGGAGCTTATTACGAAGGGTTCGCGCTGGCGGGTGGGTTCTGGGTCTTCAGTTTCTATCCTTCATGATCGGTGGTTGCCTCGCCCGTCTTCTTTTAAGATTATCGCGAGCTGTTCTCTAGCGGGGGATGCTATGGTAGCCTCTATTAAGTCTGCCTCGGGAGCCTGGGACTCAGCCTTGGTTCGCAGCAGTTTCGCCCCTATTGATGCTGACTGTATTCTGAACCTCCCTACCTCTGTGCGTAGCTGTCCGGATAAGCTGATGTGGCACCACTCGAAGGATGGTTTGTACTCCGTCAAGAGCGGGTATTGGTTGGCAGCGAGTTTGGCCCGGGATGGGGCTTCCTCGTCTTCTCCTTCTGCTGGGTCCAACTGGTGGAAGTTTCTCTGGGGTTTGAATATCCCGGCGAAGGTTCGGATGTTTGTGTGGCGCGCCTGCCGTAACCTGCTCCCTACCCGGTCTCTCATTGCTGCTCGCAGGGTCCCTGTGGGGGCTGGGTGCCCACTGTGTGATGCGGCTGTAGAGTCCGTTCTCCACTCTCTGTGGTTGTGTAGGTCACTGGCGGAGTCTAAGGCCGCCGTCCCCTTCCTTGCCAGTTTACGTCTCCCTGCTGCGGGCTCCTTTCTTGATTTTATTTTAGCTTATTTCAGTACTTTGCTGGTGCATGAGATGGAGTTGTTGTTGGTTCTGCTGTGGCGTTTTTGGTTCCGTCGTAATCACGCTGTGCATAGTGCTCCGTTACTCTCTGTGGAGGATACAGTTGGGTGGTCAGAGAGGTTTTTAGTAGATTTTCAGGCTGCAGTTGCTGTGCCCAGTGTGCGCTGCGAGTTGGTAGTTGAGAGATGGCTGGCTCCTAGCCCAGGCTGGGTTAAAATTAATTCGGATGTGGCTGTTGACGTCCGGGGTCGTCGTTTGGGTTTTGGTGTGGTTATCCGTGACTGTACGGGTAAGGTTCTGGTGTCTTATACGTCTCTGCTTCTTGGGCTTTTCTCTTCGGATATCGGTGAAGCTTTGGCTATTCTTCTTGGTCTTCGTCTGGCGATTGATATGGGTTTGTCTACCGTTTGTGTAGAATCGGATGCTGCGTCTGTAGTGAAGCAGCTATCTTCCCGAGTTACCTCTTGTTCGGATATTGGCTTGATTTTAGATAATATTCTTTCTCTTGTTGTTAATTTTGCTGATCTTTCCTTTTCGTCTGTTAGCCGTAGCGCTAATATAGTCGCTCACGGCCTTGCTAAGTTTGCCCTGTCCCACCAGCCTGTTGGTGTTCGACTAGGGAGTGTTCCCAGCTCTTTAGCCCTTGTTGTATTGGATGACTCTCGTGGTTATCCTTAGCTTGGTTGTTGTTCTTAATGGAAGCTCTTGTTTCAAAAAAAAAAAAACTTTTGTAAGTATATTTACTTAAATAATTATGTTTTATTATATTTAACCAAAGTCAACTTCAATCACGTCGTAACGGTAGTGGTTTTATGTTGCTTTGCAAATTAGAGGATTTAATTGACATCTCATTAAAGTTGGGGAGTCATTTATAATTCTCCCTTACATTTAGAATTAATTACATTAAAATGGCTGCAGTTTATCCCTTTTAATAAAATAACAGTGATTTTTAAAATTTCAATATAAACATATCTTATCGTTATTTTAAGGGTTAATTGTAATAAGGTATCCTAATATTTGGTTATATTGTAATGAAATTATGAGTTTAGTCTTAATTGCATATTAATACTCTTGACTAACAGATTACTTGCATGTTAGTACCTTTGACTAACTGGTTGATCGTTAAAGTTGACGGTCAACCAATAGTCAAAGGGTATTTTAATCTTTTTGATCTTAATTTATTTTTTAAAAATAAAAAAAATTATAAATTATAAAAAAAAAGTTAAATAAATCTCCACCGTCCATTAAAATTGATGGACGGCGAAGATTATATTGATAAAAAAAATTAAAAAAAATTAAAATTAAAATAAATAAAAAAATTATTTTTGGTTGCGATGGCAACTCAACCCAGAAAAAAAAAATTGTGCCTAGATCTCCATCAACGGGAGCAGATTTGCTCCCGTTGATGGAGCAGTCGCTCCATCGCAGCGAACCCAGTTGCTGGGTTCGCGTTCGAACCCAGATCTGGGTTCGAACAAAATTTTTTTTTTTTTTTTTTTTTTCTTGGTGTTCTTGGTGGAGATCCAGATTGGATCTCCACCAAGAACACCAAAAAAAAATTTTAATATAAAATTTTTTTTTAACTTTTTTTAATTATATGATTTTTAAAATTTTATTTTTTTTAAAATGTATCTCCACCATCTATCAAGATTGATGGATGGTAGAGATTCATTTTTAAACATTTTAATTTATTTTTTTAAACTAGGGACAATTATGTCATTTTACACAAAAGTTAAAGTGAAACCGTTATCTTTGACTGGTCAACTGACGATAGGGTACTAACATGCAATTAAGGTTAAACTCACGATTTCATTACAATATAGTCAAACTTCAGGGTACTTTATTACAATTAGCCCTTATTTTAAATGTTGATTAGCCAAATCTATGAAAGCATAAATTTACCCTGGCCACATCATCCAAAATATATTTATTTATTACAACAATTAAGTAATTTTTTAATAAAAAAATGCAAAAACTACATCCTCATCTTGAACATCATCATCATGTCCATCATCATCTCCAATATCATTACCTATTCATCCCTTTATTTCTAACTTCATCTTCATCACAACCAACCAACAACAAAACACAAAACATAGATGTCATCGTTCTTCAATCAATTTTAATAACAAAAACACAAATCACCTAAAATAATTCCACAAAAAAATATTAAACAAATGTGCTTCATCTGATGGAGCATATGTGCTCCATCTGATAGAGAAGTTCTTTCCTCCATTTTGGAGAAGAATCGATAGGGGTTGGCACTCGGCACAGAACCGAATCGACTTGGAATCAAACTGAAAAGTGTAGTTCGATTCTATTAGCGAGAGAATCACTTAACTATATTATTCACCCATATCACTTCTAATATCACTCACCCATTATAGCCAGGATTCTATCTCTTTTTCCTTTTTTTGACATGTTGACTTGCCATTTATTTGCTTCCTTTTTTATTTTTTACCATTTGTATTTTTTCCTTTATTATCTTCACTTGCTTGTATATATTTTTATATCTCTGTACACTACAAAGACATGACAATGTAATAAAATCATATTACACAATTTTATATGGTATCACAGCATTATTTTTTTCATTGACATCTCTATTCATCTTTTATACAATCATGTTTAAAGCTCCAAATCAAACTACAGAAACATCGAATTCGCGATCTTCATCGAATTTGCCTATTACCGATGTTTCTTTACCTTACTTTCTTCATTCATCAAATCATCCTAGAGCACTACTTGTATCTAACGTGTTGACAGGTGACAACTATCCAACATGGAAAAGATCCATGAAGATGGCATTGAATGCTAAAAACAAACTCGGATTTGTTGACGGTAGCATGGTACAGCCGCCTGAAACTTCTCAAAATTTGAAAGTTTGGGAACGATGCAACGATATGGTTCTATCATGGATGCTCAATGCAATTGAGAAGTAGGCATGGCCCCGGTTCGGTTCGAACCGGGCGGTTCAAACCGAACCGGCAATTTTAAACTGGGACCGTCGGTCCCGGTTCAAAGCCGGTTCCAGAATCGATAACCGGAACCTGGACACTCGGTCCCGGTTCCGGTTAGCCTCCAAAAATAATCGGAACCGCCGGTTCAAGGAACCGTCCGGTTCTGGCAATTCCGGTTCTAACCACTTTTTTGTTTAAAATAAAATAAAATAATTATACAAATATTTATTTATATATAAATAAATATATATATTTATATATATTTATATCCCAAGTTCCCAACACTATTGGGCCACATAAAATAATTTAGAATATTAAATATAAGTATAAGGCCCAACATTATTATTGGGTCACATACCAATTGGACCATATCCCACTTTATTTTTTCCTTTATAGCTTAACTTTTATAAGCCACTCAACCTCCTACACAACCCTTTTCTTTTCAATGTGGGACTAAAATTGCATTTGCTATCATTGCTACAAGCCTACAACTTAACTACTTCATTTGTGGCACCAACTTAATTAGAAATCATGAAACACTTTTAATATTTAAAGGCATATGATCTTTCATTAATATGCAAATTCTACTGAGAAACATGTTTGGTGTTTTAATAAATTGATCAAGTTGATATCAAAATTTATTTACTACTTGTACATGTAGTTTATATTATGTTTTGGAATTATCCTAGATTCTCAAGTTCATTTTACTTTGACCTCCCATGTTGTCCCGCTCCTGCATGTACTTTAACATTGTTTCCACATATTTTACCATTGCCTATTACTTACTCTTGAACTGGTGTTAATCTTGTGTAAAAGTAAGTAAGTTTCTATGTTGCAGAATTTATCAACCAACTTTTGACTTCTTAAATGTCCAGTGCAGACTATGCCTCCTAATTTGTGATTAATCTAAGAATCATTAGTCCCTTCATCTATATGTATTATTGACCACAGATAATAGACTGTCTCTTTAGGTATTCAGTTTTGATATGAACTTAAAAAATGTTGATGTTCATTTCAAGTTGCATTGTGCATTGTATTGCTCTGCTTGATATGATATTAATTAAATTTGTCATTGTTGAAGAATTTATATCATTAAACTTTGCATGCACATGCTTCATTCTGTAATGGAAATTGGTTGTTTGTGATTCTTTTCTATTAACCAAAATCGAGAAAGTATATTGAACTACTTTGGTGTGAAAGTCATGCTTAATATGCTTAACCTAAAATACAAGGTTGATCAAGAATAGTAATTAGAGTCCTTTGTCCATAAATATTGAAAAGAACGAAGGAATCACCATTGCGTTTTGAAATTTGACTGAATGTAACTTTGTGTTTTATATGTTGTCGAACATGTCAATATGTCATAAAAGATAAAGAAGACTTTTTATTCATCAAGTTCAAATTTTTAACTATATTCAAATCCTACATTAAAAGAGCACAAGATTTGAACCATCTTTGCATGTATATATATATATATATATATATATATATATGTAACCCTTTTTTAACATCCCACATTGAAAGTGAATAGTTTTGAAACTACATTTGCTTGTATATATATATATATATATATATATATATATATATATATGTGTGTGTGTGTGTGTGTGCGCACACTTTAAAAATTTTTATTCCCTATCAAAATGATCCAAGCCAAATTACTTTTGGTTTATTCATTTTTAAAATTTTCCTAGTCTTAAATTTTTTTAAAAAAAAATTTTCCTCTAAAAAAAAAAAAAAAAAATTGTTGGGGGCCTATTTCGGTTATGGAATCGGCGGTTGAACCGCCGGTTCCATAAAACCGGAGGAGGAACCGGAACCAGGTTCCTCCTCCGGTTTTGAACCGGAACCCGGACCGAGACCGGGACCTACACGGTCCCGGTTCCGGTTGGGCCAAAAAAGGAACCGGAACCGCTAGTTCCGGAACCGTGGCCATGACTATTGAGAAGAGTCTTGCAAGTAGTCTAATATATTGCGATACTCCACAATCTCTTTGGCTAGAGTTGGAAGAACATTTCTCCTAAAGTAACAACCCACGAATTTTATGAAATAAAGAGGGCCATATGTAACCACCAGCAAGAACAAAAAGTATTAGTAATTTATTTTAACTTTGGGATGAATTGTCTACACTAACCACTATTTCTTCTTGCACATGTGGAACTTTAAAAGAGTTGCAGGGCTTGCTAGAAACTAAAAAAGTATTCCAAATTTTAATGGGGCTCAATGACTCATATTCTAATATACGAAGTCAAATCTTAGCTATGGAACCTCTTTCAAATGTTGGAAAGGCTTACTCCATAATACATCAAGAAGAACGTCAATGACTTCTCCATATTTTAAGTCACCAATCACCTATTGAATCCACTGCACTGGCAGTAAATAATAAATTTCAATCGACCAACCGATCGAATCAATCCCAACGTAACTTTGGGAAAGGAATACAAGACATACATGGACGTGGTAGACCTTATTGTGATCATTGTGAAAAACATGGGCATGTAAAAGCCAGATGCTATAAAATTGTTTGTTATCCAGCAAACTGGAAAACTTCAAATCGCTCTCATGTAGCTACTCCAGTAACCACAAAGCCGCAACAAGCAAATGAGCATTTTAATTCCAAAAAATCAGTTCCATCATCATCCTCTGAATCTTCAGTTCAAATTCCTGGTCTCACAGCTGAGCAATTTAAGCAGTTGTTATCTCTGCTTTCAACAAATGAGTTTGATCATTCTTCAACTGCAAACTTAGCTAGTAAAATCCTTCCTTTGTGCAACTCTGTTGTATATGCTAGTAATAATTCTTGGATAATAGATAGTGGAGCATCTGATCACATGATACCTAATATCTCTTTTTTAAAAAATTCTATGTCTACACCTCATGCCAAGCCTGTTAGGCTATCAAATGGATCTATTGTTTCAACCACCAAATGGGGGTCCATTGAGTTGTCATCTTCTTTATGTTTAGATAATGTTTTATTGGTTCCTAATTTCAATTTTAATCTTTTGTCAGTGAGTAAACTAACAAAATATTTGAATTGTGCTACTATATTTTTTCCTACATTTTGTGTCTTCCAAGACCTTTCATTGAGGAAGCTAATTGGCATAGGTAAAGTTCGTGATGGAATATATCACTATGAGCATATTCCTGACCACGTTTCCTCTCTTCCAGTAATGAATGTTGTTAAGGAATCAAATTCTAGTCTTTGGCATCTTTGTCTCGGCCACCCATCCAATGATCGGATGTAGCGTTTGTCTTTTATTTTCAATGTATCTTCTTTTAATTCTTGCTATGAAGTGTGTCAACTTGCTAAGCACACACGTAGTCCATTTAAACTAAATAAACATCGTTCTAAGATGCCTTTTCAATTAATTTTTTGTGACATTTGAGGTCCATATCGCACACCTACATATACAAGGGCACATTATTTTTTCACTATTGTTGATGACCATAATCGTTGCACTTGGGTTTATCTTATGCATCATAAATCTGAAACCTTTCAATTATTAAAAAAAATTTACTTTATGATTAATTTCAATCATCTATTCAAAAAATTCGAACTGATTAAGGGAGTGAATTTTTACTTTGGCAATCTTTTTTCAATGAGCATGGCATCTTGCATCAATGCACTTGTGTTGAAACTCCCCAACAAAATGCAGTAGCTGAACGTAAGCATAGACATGTTTTAGAAGTTACACGTGCATTACGTTTTCAAGCACATTTACCTTTGTATTTTTGGGGTGATTGTATTTTAATTGCGACCTACTTAATCAACTGTATTCCTACCCCTAACCTTGGTGGGAAAACTCATTATAAAATGCTTTTTAAAACCAAGCCACCTTACAATCATCTTCGTGTTTTTGGATGTCTTTGTTATGCACATGCTAAAAGTGCTAATCGTCATAAATTTGCTTCACGTGCTACAAGATGTAGTTTTATTGGTTATCCTTTTGGTTATCATGGATATAAAGTCTATGATATGGCTAAAAAAAGGACTTTTATTTATCGTGATATCACATTTGTTGAAAATGAATTTCCATTCAATGATAAATTGTCTCTTGATATATCTCATGAACCTGTCTTACCCCTTCCTGTTATGCCTATTTTTAATAAAAATACTCAAACTCTTGAGCCTTCTTCAAATATAGGACCACCTTAAGAATCTACAGATGTGCCTACACCGCCAATTCGACTATCACAACAGTATTCTGGTCGTCCCCGCTACCTTGAAAATTATATGTGCTCTGCTGCTCTCCAAAATAAATTTAAAAAATTGACTACATATGATCCGTCTTCGGTACGTACTTTATATCCACTATCTAACTACTTATCATATAACAAGTTTTCTGGTCAGCATGTAGTATTTCTTTCAGCTATCTCTGGTGATGTTGAGCCCAATACTTATTCTCAAGCTATTAAGCATGCTCATTGGCGTGATGTTATGGTTGCTGAAATTCAAGCACTAGAACAAAATAAAACATGGACCGTGCAAGATTTACCTCATGGTAAGAAACCCATTGGATGCAAATGGGTGTATAAAATAAAAAGGAAAGCTGATGGTTCCATTGATAGATACAAAACCCGTCTTGTTGCCAAAGGGTATACACAAACAAAGGGTTTGGATTATAATGAGACATTTGCACTGGTTGCTAAACTTGTGACTGTTAGATATGTATTGGCAGTAGCAGCTGTTCGTGGATGGTCTTTGTTTCAATTAGATATGCATAATGCATTTCTTCATGGAGACTTGCATGAGGAAATTTACATGACTTTACCACCCGGATTTCACAATTATAGGGGGTCTTCTCAATTTTTTCGATTAAACAAGTCCTTATACGGTCTCAAGCAAGCCTCTAGAAATTGGTTTGAAAAATTCTCATCTGCTTTAAAGAAAATTGGTTACATTCAATCTCAAGTTGATTCATGTTTGTTTACTAATAGACATGATTCTCATTTTACAGTGGTGCTTGTATATGTGGATGATATAATAGTTGCAGGTAGCCATCATAATTCTATAGTTGCTTTGAAGAGTTTTTGCATTCCCAATTTCACATCAAGGACTTAGGGACACTGAAATTTTTTTTGGGTATTGAAGCAGCTCGTTCGCAGCAAGGGATTTTTTTAAATTAAAGGAAGTATGCTTTAGACACACTTCGAAATAATGGGCAGTTAGGTGCATGTCCATCTCCTTTTCCTATGGAACAAAACTTGAAATTATCCAATGATCAAGATGAGCTTCATGAAAATCCTGCACTCTATCGACGCTTAGTCGGATGCCTCATATATTTGACAATTACAAAGCCAGATATCGTGTATTCAGTAAATATATTAAGTCAATTTAAGCAATCTCCAAGACAACCACATTATGATGCTGCACTACGTGTCTTGCGGTATATCAAATCTTCTCCAGGCACTAGGATTCTCTTGTCTTCCGCTAGCTCTTTGGAATTGTTAGCCTTTTCTGACTCTGATTGGGCAAGTTGTCCGATGACTCGATGATCTACCATATCATACTTGGCAATAGTCCCATTTCTTGGAAAACAAAAAAAAATCAGTTGTATCACGATCCTCCGTTGAAGCCGAGTATCGAGCCATGGCCATAACAACATGTGAACTCATTTGGCTTAAAGCCTTACTTCATGATCTTGGTGTGGACCATCAACATTCTATGATTTTACATTGTGACAATCAAGCAGCACTTCATATTGCAGCAAATTCAATCTTCCATGAACATACGAAGCATATCGAAATAGATTGTCATCTTATTCAAGAGAAGTTAACTACTGGAATTATCTCCTTAACTCATGTTCCTTCTCGGCAACAATTGGCAGAAATTTTTACCAAAGCCCTTGGCAAAGAAAAATTTCAAGCTTTGACTCGCAAGTTGGGCATTACGAATCTTCACTTCCTAACTTGATGGGGAGTATTAGCGAGAGAATCACTCAACCATATTATTCACCCATATCACTCCTAATATCACTCACCCATTATAGCTAGGATTCAATCTCTTTTTCCTTTCTTTGACATGTTGACTTGCCATTTATTTGCTTCCTTTTTTATTCTTTACTGTTTGTATTTTTTCTTTACTATCTTCACTTGCTTGTATATATTTTTGTATATCTGTATACCACAAAGACATGGCAATGTATAAAATTCTATTACAGAATTTTACAGGTTCGGTTAACCCATCCATTCCCGTTCAAATTAATTATGCATTTTGAAAACCAAAATAACTTCGAGTCAAACAAAACCGTTGATATAAAATGAAAAAAAAAAAAGAAAAAACATAATTTCTAACTTTTATCTTGCTAATCAGCTCTTAACTATCGTCTCACTCCTATCTCTCAACTTTTTAACTCTCTCAACTCTCATCTCAAAAACTGCAACCTACCACTGTCGCGTTGTCTCGCCTCGTCGATTATCATATAAAGCTCTAATTTACTATTTCTTACTCTTTTGGAATCTTTATTGGTTGTTTTTTTATATATATAATCATGTGAAATTCCGCAACACTTGTGTAAAGTCATATCCTTTTGTGTTGGGTTAATTCCATATGAAAATCCCTTTTACTTGTAACTCGAGTAGCGATTATGTCCTAGAATACTTGGTGATATCTTGTTCAGATGGGTTAAAGCTTTGGTTCTATCTTCAGAAAGCTTGTGCATAATGGTAAACAATAGCTTGGCTTTAGCTTTATGAAGACTAGGTGCACACACAAACAATTTGCATATTTGTGTCCCTACATCGTAGTGCAACATGTTAGTGCACACACATACACATCACATTTGTATACATGCATCGTTGTGCACTTTCCTACATGCATTCTAAGAATTGGTATCTTTCATGTTCATGTCTTTAGTTTGAATGTGGTTGTTGTTGTTATTGTTTTATGTTGTTTCTCAGAAGTTGTTTCTCAGAGACGTCCCTGCTTCAGTTTTTAACTCCTTCTGGAAGCACGTTGTGTTTAGCCATGTTTGGAAAACTATATGTTTACCTTTGTACAAATTCACAGCCTTTGACTATACTTGAAATGGCTTGTTGGTTGTTCAATCCAGACTGTTTGTCTAAGACTCGTGGCCTATCTCGCGAGCTTGTGCTTGTAGTCTTGGGTCGCAGGTTCTTGTGACCCTGTCTCACAACCTTATAGTCGCAGTTTTTGCTCGCATTTTGTCTTCCAGCTTTCTGGTTGCAACCTGTAACCTGTGTTCTGCGTGTTTTTGCACGCAAATTTGGCCCTGTAGTTTCTTCCTTCCTTACTGGTTGGAGTCGTGACCTTCATGACGCTTCTTTTTTCCAGCAGTTTTGCCATATCGGTTCTACCCAGTGTCATTAGATGAAACTCGTGACCTCGTGATACGACCCTGAGATCAAATGTTTATCTAGCGAATTCCCTCTAAGAACAACTCGCGACCCTTAGCTAGTGACCTTTGGTAGCGGGTTTGCTATTGGGTCTCATACGACCCAAATCCACGAGCCTATGCCAGCAATCTGCGATAACAGTTTTGACTTACGGGGCTCACTAAGTGAGCTCCATATAAATACCCCTATTATCTCATTTCTCAAAAGGAGACCTAGAATCAAAAAGATTTCAAGAGAGAAACCCTAGGGATAAAGAGGTCAATCAAATCCATCCCTAGAAAGCTGTTTTTTAGATTCCCAATCATCTTTATTCAAACTTGGCTCTTCTTGCTCACTAGTTTCTTTCATTGTAAGGTGTGCTTTTTGTTTCTGAGTAGCTGTTCACCTCAACTTCCAATTAAACTTAGAAATCTTTGATTTCTTTGTGTGGATTTCATATCCTAATTGCTTTAGGACTTGATTATGGATTGTTGAGCATTTAGGTTGCTATATCATTTCTATTCTTGCTTGACCTAATTTTGGGTATTGCTTTGAACTAGAATATTTATGTAGAGTTTATAATATCTAGTTTTTCATAAAGTGTTTGGTTGTACAGTTTATTTGTTTGTTCATAATCATCCATTGAATACTTAGACTAACTTCTGTTGCATTAAAGTCTTGCTATTTGACAGTATCGAATTGAGCAAGCAACTTGAAGTCAAAAATCATTAGTAAAAGGCTCATGGGATAGAATTGATGGGGTAATGCCCAAAATGGTGGATTAGGAAAACTAGCATAAGGTACCAAGAGTGGTATGCTTAGTAAGTCGAGTCTGAGATATCAAGAGCAGTGTGTTATGATGTACCAACTTAAGGTAGTCAAGAGTGATAAGCTGAAAACCAACATGAGGAAATCAAAAGCGGTAGTTTTGTAAATATTTAATAAAGATAAATTATAGTACTATAATGTGTGTAATGTATAATTATGGCGTTATACATTTATGATTACAAGTAAATAATAAAAGCAATTTTTTTTTCCTATTTATATTTGGTTCAGAATTTCTACTTTTCGTTCTTATCTTCTATTTTGTTTCTATGGTTTTCTATTTTGGTTGTCAGTATTTTTATCATAGTTTTATTCATTTTAATGCAATTATACATATAGTAAGATTACTAGGTTAGTGCAATGTTCCTTTAATTAGATATATAGAAACATATAAATTAAGATAATTAATTAATTTATAAGCGAAAGGTTTATTCATTTTTTTTCCTTCTTTTAGATTTTTTTTTTTTTTTTGAAGAGCTTCTTTTAGATGATTAACAATTATAAATTGTATTTTTTAATTGTCTCCACTGAAATTTTTTCCCTTTATTTTTTTTTATGGTGATTTTATTTACTTAAATATGTGTGATTAACATATTACCTATAAGTTTGATGTGCTAACACAGACATATTGCAAGTTTTATCGAGACTACAAATTCTAGATTACATTTTTTTTTTTACCTTAAAAGGTTACTCAATACTTTTTGGAGTTGTCAATATATATATATATATATATATATACACACACACACACTGCGTACAATATAATTAATATTTCTACCTCTTTTGCATAATTAACGGTAACTAAACAAATATTTACATGTTTATTATAACTACACATGTTCGAAGCTTAATCGTAGGTATACAAAAAAAAATATTTATAAAAAAAAAATTAACCAAAGCCAGTGCATCGCAGATTTAAATGCCACAAATAAAAAATATTTTTTTAAATGTAAACATAAAATATACATGTTGCAGGTAAATGTGAAATACACACGACATGATTAGAATTTTCATCTTGTGCTAATGCTAGAAACCCTTTTCCAGCCAGCTAATTCACGCGACATATGCCCCAAGTATATTGTTTTAGTGTTTTAATCCCTAACGTAACCCCTAACCACACTCACAAGCACTTGCACAATTTCGACCAACACCAGCAACAAGCCAACCACAGCCAACCACAACTCTAACACATAACATGACTATAGAAAGGAAGAAGCAAGAGCAAACACAAAATTTTACGGGAGACCGCTCCCAACCTAATTAATTATTTTATTAATAATCAGAAAATATACAACAATATTTGCAGGATTACAACACTATTTGGTATCTCCGCCTCAAAATACACAGTTATATATAGACATGATGCACACACACTATGAAATCATCAAAAATTTCCTTAGGAAGTGTTCAATATTAAACCTCTGTCATTATTTCTAGAGATTTTTGTTAGCTGTATAGATTTGTTACAGATTGTTAGCTAAAATTATGGTACATATTTGTTAGCTGTACAGATTTGAGTTTGTTTGATTTAAGGTTTGTAATTTCCTTTTACTTTAGACTTGATTGTAGGCTTAATTAGAGCTCTCGTAATCTATAAATAGGAGCCTCCTTTGGAGAAGAATATACATAAATTATTTATCTTACATGGTATTAGCCTAAACACGTTCCTCTCCCTATTTCTCTTCTTTTTTTTTTTTTTTGGCTATAATTCTCATATCACTTATATATCATCCTCACCTCAAATATGAATAAACATTCCACCAGCATCACCCCTAATACTCTCATCACCACTACTACTTTCCCCACCCTTTCTTTTCCCAATATCACACACATTGTCACTGTGAAACTTACAGATGACAACTTCCTCTTATAGTCTTATCAAATAGAAGCTTTTTTGTATGGGTAGAATTTTCACCGCTTCATTGATGGATCATACCCCTGACCTACCACAAAACCTGATCGCTCTAATTGGCTTCGTTCTGACAAAAACCATGTTAGTATAATCTCTGCCACACTCTCTGAACCAATGCTAGCATAAGTTATTGGGTGTGAATCATCTACTACTATTTGAAATCTTATTTAAGATCATTTTTCTTAAAGATCCATTGCCAATTCCTCTATATATTGAAAACGGCTCACTAGTCTTGATTGTGGTACCCGACCTGTCTCTGAGTATCTTCAAGAGGCAAAATCTGTTGCCTATGCTCTTGCTACCATTAGAGAACCTATCATAGGGATCTTGTTAATGTTGTTCTTAATAGGCTTGGTCCAGAATTTGATATGTTTGTTACTGCTATTGAAAGCTTTGATTCATTACCTCAGTTTTCCAACCTTCATTCTCGCCTACTAAATTATAATGCTCGATACAAAACTTCTACTCATCGTACACCAACTGCATTGCTTGCTTCTCAAAATACCTCATCTTCCACTTTCGCTCCTCGAAACTTTTATCGTCACAAAGGACGCAAAAACAATAGTCGGCAATACCACCACAACCGTTCAAATGCACCTGGTCTTCTTGGCTCTACCCCTGCCATGACCAAGTGCTAACTTTGCTTTGGGATTAATCACACTGCTTAACAGTGCTCTAGGCTTTCTACTTTTGTCCAGCCTTCAGTTCCTCGTTCGTTGCACTCTGCTTTTGCTAGTCTTCAAATTGCTCAATCTCTACAAGCTAATATCTCTAGGCACGCTCGAGTTCACCCACCAGTACAACACTATGATCCTAGCTGGTATCCAGACACTGGTGCATCCACTCATATGACTGGCAATCCAGCCCTTCTCTAACAACACACACCTTATACTGGTCCAGATACAGTTGAACTTAGCAATGGTAATGAACTTCATATCACCTACACGGGTAACACGACACTTCCACTTGGTTCATCTTTTTTTTTTTTCTTAATAATGTCTACGTTGTTCCCTCTATACGCAAAAATTTACTGTCAATTGCTCAATTTTGTTATGATAATAATGTTTTATGTGCTTTTGATTCTAACCACTTCTATATATTTGATCTAACTAGTGGTTCTCTCTTGTATCAAGGCCTATGTAAGAACGATCTCTACAAGTTAACTGCTCTTCCTTCTTACTTCCAAGCTCTATCTACATCCCATAATTCCTCCACCCTTTGGCATCAACAATTTGGTCATCCGTCCACTAAAATCATGTCTTACTTAGTTTCTCATCAACTCTTATCTTCTCATTTAAAATTTAAATCATCTTTTTGTCAAGGTTGTGCTTTAGGAAAATCCACAAAACTCTCATTTACCTTATCTAATGAAATACCAAGTTCATCTCCATTTCATCTAGTTCATTATGATATTTGGAAATCTCCTACTATTTTTGTTTTTGGTTATAAATACTATGTGTTATTTACTGATGATTACACTCGCTATACATGGCTATTTTCATGAAAAATAAATCAGAGGTACTTATACATTTTCAAAACTTCTTAGCCTACATTCACACACAATTTTCCACTAGTATTAAATAATTTCAAAGTGATAGTGGTGGTGAATATGATAATGGTTCGTTCAAAAATATATGTTCTTCTCTTAGCATTCACCATCATCTATCTTGCCCATACACTCTAGAAAAAAAGATCTAGCTGAGCGTAAACATCGTCACATTGCCACCATAGCCCGCACACATATCCTACGAGTAATGTCTCTTTATGTCACTGGCTTGATGCGGTTTCCACCGCTATTCACTTCATTAATCGCCTTTCCTCTTCTCTCCTCCAATGGTCATCTCATTTTGTTCGTCTCTATGGTCAAACCCCTTCTTACTCTGACCTTCGTGTATTTGGTTATGCATGTTACCTACATTTAGGTGCTTATATTTCTAATAAATTTTTTCCAGGAACTGTTGAATATGTGTTTTTAGGTTACAGCTTATAGTACAAAGGCTACAAATGTCTAGATCGCAAAATTGGCAGAGTCTCGCCATGTTCGTGTGATAAAGACACCTTCCCCTTTGCTAAACCCTTTGAAAGTCGCCTGTCACAATCATTATCATGAGCATTAGTTCCTCTGGTTCCTTCTTCTCTGGAGATATCATTACAATTTGCTCCTCAAACCAGTGCCTCAGATCCATTTGCTCGATTAGGTATTCCAGCAAAAACAAGTCCTCATGTAGCACCGAGCACTTTGGCTCCTCGTCTTATAGAGCCTTTCTCATATCACTATCAGCGGCAACAACCACAACCTTTTATGCCTTCTCATACTGATGGTGGCTTTTTTGTTACTGTTCCTCCATCTTAGAGCCTCGTAAGCACCGAATGGTTACTCGTTAACATGATGGTTCTCGTCGACTTTAGTTAGAACAGATGGTACAGTCAGGTATTCTCTTTCTCGAACTCTCCTTGCTCAGCTTCCTTTACCTACTATTGAGCCAACTTGTTACACACAAGCTATTCACATTTCTGAATGGCGTCATGCAATGACAAATGAATTTAGTGCCTTATTGAAAAATAACATATGGATCATTGTCCCTCCGAATCAAAGCAACATGTAGTTGGATGCAAATGGGTCTTCAAAATAAAACGCAAGGCAGATGGCTCTATAGAACGACATAAGGCATGCTTGGTTGCCAAAGGTTTCCATCAACAAGCCGGAATTGATTTTGATAAAACATTTAGTCATGTGATCAAACCAACAATTGTACGTATTGTGTTAAGCCTTGCTGTATCTTTTAGGTGGTCCATTCGCCAACGTGATGTGAAAATAACCTTCCTTCATGGCATTTTAGATGATACAGTTTATATGAGTCAACCACTTGGGTTTGTTGATTCAGCTCATCCTAATCATTTGTGTCTTTTGAAAAAAGCAATTTATGGTCTCAAACAAACACTTCGGGCATGGTTTCAACATTTAAGCAGTTATCTACTACAGTATGGTTTCACTCAAAGTCGTACTGATCACTCTCTATTTGTCTATCGCTCTGGGACTGATATGATGCTTTTATTAATTTATGTTGATGATATTATCTTAATAGGCAATCCAACATCTTTGGTATCATCTTTTATCACTACACTTGGCAAATAATTCGAACTCAGTGATCTTGGTCCTCTTTCTTACTTCCTGGGTCTTGAAGCCACCTTCTCCCCTAATGGCTTAAGACTATCTCAAAACAAAGTACACGGTAGATGTTCTTAATCGTTTCTCTATGACAACTGCAAACCTTGCAGCACTCCGGTATGTGCCAAAACTCAACTTTCTGCTCATAATGGTGATATCCTCAAAGATGCTACTGAGTATCACCAACTAGTTGGCTCACTCTAGTACTTACCTTTACTCGACCCGATGTTTCCTATGTAGTTCATCATGTTGCATAGTTTATGACCCCACCTCGGTCTCCCCATCTTATTGCAGCCAAACGTATCCTTCGCTAACTCAAAGGTTCCTTGGAATTTGGCATTCTGTTTCGCCACTCACCTAGTCCTTTAACTATTAAGGTATACTCTGATGCTGATTGAGGTGGTTGCCAGATTCTCGATGCTCTACCACCAACTTTTATGTTTTCTTAGGCTTAAACCTTATCTCTTGGATAGCCAAGAAACAGCCCATAGTATCCCGCTCTAATGCTGAAGCTGAATATCGTTCCCTTGCCCACATTTGTGTTGAATCTACTTAAGTCTCTCATCTTCTTCAAGAACTGCAATTTTCTGTACCACGCCCTACTACATTACTATGTGATAATCTAAGTACTACACATATGGCATCCAATCCTGTTTTCTATACCCGCACCAAACATATTGAATTGGATTATCACTTCATCAGGAAACACATTATCTCCGGTAGTTATCGTGTACAATTTGTTCCTTCTCTTGATCAGCGCGCTAACATCTTCACCAAAGATCTTCACAAGCATCGGTTTCAACTTCTGCAATCCAACTTCGTCTTTCCTAGATAGTCGAGTTTGCAAAGGAGTGTTAAACCTCTGTCATTATTTCTAGAGATTTTTAAAAGGAGTGTTAAACCTCTGTCATTATTTCTAGAGATTTTTACTGGCCGTACAGATTTGCTAGCTGTAAAGATTCATTATAGATTGTTAACTAAAATTATAGTACATATTTGTTAGCTGTATAGATTTGAGTTTGCTTGATTTAAGGTTTGTAATTTTCTCTTAATTTAGGCTTGATTGTAGGCTTAATCACAGCTATTGTAATCTATAAATAAGAGCCTCCTTTGGAGAAAAATATATATAAATTATTTATCTTACATTCAAGATGTTTGATTGTAACCAAAGAGATAAAATAATAAGAAAAAAGTTGAAGAGAAAGATTTAAAGGTATTAATGTAATTGTTTGCCTATTGGGTGAAAAGAAATTTATAAATTTGTTTACAAATATTTCATGTGGTTAAAAATAAAATTTCATAAGATCAAATTTAACAATTTCCTCATTAAATTTGACTCCTAAATTTTATTTCAAATAATGTGATGACTAATGATATGCCTGTCGTTTGTGATTTCCTTTTGATGTTGGGCAAGTTATTAATGACAGGACATCGGTTAGGAATATAACTAGGCATGATATAAACATTCAACTCTTCTTTCTTGGTATTGAACAGTTGCACCATATACACAATACGTACTATCAAATACTTTACTTACTACATAGGACAACTAACACAGCCAGCTTCATCACATTTTAGTGACGAGAACTCTAAATCACCACCATTAGCTTAGTCGAAATACTGTCAACCATGTATCTAGTTTCATAGTCAATACCTTTCAAGCTTCAAGCATCAGCAACTTTGCTGATGATTACGGAGGCATAATTTGCAATGGTAGACTCTGGTGATTGCCGGAGGCGTACAATAACTGGGAAAAACTCTGATGAACGTAGAAACTGTTGGCAGGGTGGGTGTGCACACATCTTTGCCAATGAAAACAGAGCTACCTTTAGAGGAGACTCATTTACAGAATCTTTTCTGCCTGGGTTTAAGGCCAGGACTGAACAATCAGCCACCAATTTTATCAAAGCCTGCAGCATAAAACCAAAAAAAGTAAAAAAATCACGTTATGGTTCATAATTATAGAGGGGAGACAATAATAGTTTTATAAGTGGTGGCAAATGGTTAAGTTTCTTTGGACTCATAACATCACGTATCCCAACGCAAGCAATATTCATAAGTGTTTAGCAATGTGAACTTTAAATCATAATAATCTTGTTTGCTTAATAATCCAATAATATTTCTATATTCTTGAGATGAGATGTAAATATCTTTTAAAAGATTGTTTGCTAAGGTTGTGTTTAAAATACAATTTGTCTGTGTTCTGTTTTATGATACTGTATAAGATGCATTACCCTTAACATAAAATTGTATCTCAGTTTTTGAGTAACAGTTTCCAATTACAAATCAAACGTACCCTAATTTCCTTCAAAATGGAACATTAGAATTTTACCTGTTGCTTTTTCTCAAAACAGTTTTCTTCAAGTTCAACCACTATGAAAAATTAAAGTGTTTATTTAAACTTTAGGGAAGAATCAAAGCATGCTTACAAACCTGCATGGCTCCTTTAGAAACAATGTCTTCACAAAGCTTGTTGGAGTTGCGAACAAGATTACTTAGCGCACCTGCAGCATTTGCTTTAGTTTTGTCCTCCTCTGCTGAATTCAATACTTTTGCTAACTGTGGTATAGATCTCCTGAGTACTTCATATAAAAGATCGTTATGGAAGGCAGCATTACCAATCTGGAGAACGAGTGGGGGAGAGAGAAATTTGAAGTCAGCAATAATGAAGTCACATATGCAATATGTTCATCTCATGATTGATGAAATCATTGCATCAAACATAATTGAATTGTTGAGAGGGTAATGAAAAAGGAACTTAAATCTAAAAAGTTAGCGAAACACATGTAAAGCTAAATTAAGGAAGAACAGATTGTACCGCAAAACACGCAAATTTCCGCGTTCTTTTGTCAGAATCAGCACATCGATCAATGAGGAGGTCAATAATATGATGCTTTGCCTACATTATCACATTTATTTAATTGTAAGAAAATGAACAATTAATCCACCTTCACAGACTATTTCCAATTATTTGTTCATGTGTGTGACCAGAAATGACAATCATCCATTAAAATTTCAATTATGGCATGGCTTTGATATCCAAAAAACAAATTTAAAGACAGTAAGCTGAACTTCAGAACAAGGGTTGGTATGGTCAACCATGCTGCAAAAAATATACCAGTAAATTATAGAAGTAGGAGTTGTGGCGACACATGTTGCCTAAAGCACTGCAAGCCTTTGCACGTAAATTGGGATCTTCATGGGTGAGAAAGTCTTTAAGAAACTCTAACATGGAAGCTCCATTAATATATTCATAGAACCCCTGCGCTCAAAAAGTTCAAATCTAATCAGAAACATCTTAAAGATGAGTTCAGGTTAATAAAATGAGCATATGATAGAAATGTGAGGGTATAGGTTACTTAAATGTCTGGAGATTTACCATGATTAAATTGAAATCACTAGCATGAGTTAAAAGATTGAAGACTAATAGGAGTCGTTGTTTATTCTACTTACCACTTAATGGGTCTGAATTGAACAAGTTAAGTGCTTTTTTTTTTTTTTTAAGTGGTCAGACAACTTAAAAATGCTAAAAAATAACTTATAATAAAATGTTAAAAATCTCTGACTTATCACTTAGCACCTAATCATTGAATTATAATTACAATATCATCTTCCATCATTACAATATTTTCTTCCATAATCATCATTCTTACATTAATATATTTCCAAATCAATCAACACTTTTATTCTGTAATTAGAAGGGAAAAAAAACAAGCATGTCATTCAGGTTTTAGGTTTCAGTCCCTGTTCAGTGTTAAGAAAAATTCAGGCCAATTCATTTTTCAATTAAAAAACCAAACGACTCCTAGCACTTTTACCACATGCTAGGATAAGTCCAGTTGTACCAAAGAAATAGTAGTCATTTTCTTTTTAGTTTATTGTCTGGGATAGGGCAACGTATGTTCTCCACACGTATAAAAGAAATTAGTGTTCTATGACTTCAATTGAAAACATTATTGTTAATAACACTGATATTATTTCAACAGAAAAAAAGAAGAAAAAAAAAAAAGCACACTTAAATACTAGCCATCTCTGACCCATTGCAACTCTAGCAGCAGGTTAGATTAACCTCAGACAAAAACACTCGCAATCAATTCTTTAATTAGTACTATAAGTAGAATTTTGAAATTTCTAAATAAAAGACGAGAATTAATTGCATTCAAATTTCCAGTTGTCTTTTGCATTTATGGCATGAGATTGGGCTGTTCAACCATTAGATTGAGGCTGGCAGGCAGTTGTACCATCTAGTAAAGTGCAGGTTTCGAGGCCATTTATTTTTCAGACAGAAAAAAATAACAGTGCTTAATCACCTCTTTCAAATTAATTTGTAGCAGGAGAGACTTTATGGTGCACTAAAGAATAAATGACCATTCAAGCAAGCAAAAGAGGTGTGAAGTAGTGCCTTCCTGATTACTGATTAGATTCTTTTCCAAATAGTAAGACGAGAATGAGCTTGACAAAGTTATCAAGAAGTGAGAAATCCACAAAAGTAACTTATTCTTCACTATCAATACTGCAAGTGCTATTGTTAATCCTTATCAGTAGATTAATAAAGTAACATAAGCATAAAGATGAATTCACAATTCAACTCCTAAAACCTGCCCAGAATAAAACAAACAAAAAGTAAATAGAAAGGAGAAAACAGTATGTGAGGAAGTTCTAGATCTAACTACAGACAGTTTGCAACTTTACTAAAATCTTAGTTTGGTGCTAAAGTTAATTATTGTCAAGGAATTTAGGGATAATAAAGACACTAGAACATAATAGTCAGACAAAATGGCAAAAGTTGTTGCAGTGAATGGCACATTGAGGAGAGGAACAGTTCCATTCCCAATATGAAAAATTAATAGAACCCTCAAAATATGACACAGTAGCCTGCATAGATTTAGAACTAAACTTAACAGGGAAAAAGGGTCATTATGCAGCAATAACTACCTCATAACAACAGAACCTACCTTATCCATACGAGCTAGGTCAGAAACTATCATCAAACATCCAGTGTGACCTCTCTTGGACTTGAGCATCAAACAACCTTCTAATTCTGTTTGCCTCCAACAATCCTTTGCCGACAAGCTGAACTGCTAGAGGTCGATGTCCTACCATCTTGGCCAGAAAGGCAACAGGCCTTCCTAGATCTTTTAATTCCATATGTTCCAAGCAACGAAGAATGACGCCAGGCACTCCTACCTGAAAATTCAGAAGCAATTGAATGAGAAAATTACAGGTTTCTCAGTACCAGGATAATGTCTTATATGCTGGCAAAAGTGAAATACGTTTGCTTCCCCATATCTTCAGAAAATAAAATTTTGTTCTACAAAGTACTCAATGGCTTCCCCCACGAGCACCAGCCAGAAATGCAATTTATCCACTGTCTAATCTCAACCACACACCATCCAGGAAGAAAACACATTATATTGATATATTCAAAAAAGTACATATTCTCTAGAACACGTGGCAAAAAACCATGCAATATAACGCCCTCATCAATCCAACCCCATATCGAAAGATATGAAAGAGAGGAAATCTGACCTCCAAAAGGATCTTTATATATTTTCCCATGTCTTCCTCAATTGCCTTCGCCATGTCTTTGTCTTCCACGCATACTCTCCCACCAGGGGAACCCATGTTGAGAATAAACCCACTGTTTACAGAAGCAGAGGTAGAGGGCAAACCTGGGGCATTCTGTACAACGACAAAAGGAAATGCTAAGAGATCAATTACTGCATTTATATTATCTCTAACTCCATCCTTCCCTCCACCCGGTCCACCCCAGCACTTCACAAGCTTAAGATGAATGTCAGATATCAAATTAGAGATGAGCATCATGTGTTCATTCTTGACCAAAATCTGACGAAAAGTCAAAGCGCCACCTGGAAGGCAGTGACATATTGATGAAATTGTTGATACAACACCACTAGGAGATAATCCAACTCTATCTCTTATGCTGTAATTTTCTCTAGAATGGCCATCGGCTAGCAGATCAATTAAAAGCAGAGGGATACTGCTTGCAATCATCTGTTGTACAGCTAATGGTCCTCCCCACCTCAGTCTGGATTCTAACAAACCAACACATCCATCCCTAAGACCATGCCAATAGGAGAGCATACCAGTTGGGTTATTGGGATCTACTTCATCTGCACTGCAAGGAGTGATCTTAAGATGATCACAAAGTGTGGCAGTTCGAGGAATCAGAGGCATCGCAATTTCAGAGATGGAAGACTCAACGGAAGCTCCACTTTCAAGGGATAGAATGGATGCAAGAGCCAGCATGGCTGAAGCACTATGAGGTTGAAAAGAAATTTTAATCCCATCATCAGAAGTAAAATGATGTGCAAGGACTGAAAGTCGAGAATGCTGCTTTTTTGGAGAGGTTGTAAGCATGAACAATGCTGAATTTCTTAAAGTTGACTTTAAACACTGAGCGACTGTTGAAAGGAGAAGACAAGACTGTAGAATCAGGGCATTGCACTTCAAGTTACTTATTTCGCCAGTCTGTGTATCTTTATTTAAAGACGATGCACACCAAGATAGTATAGTGAATATCTCTGAAACAATAGTGCCGTCTGCTCCACCACTGACAACTGTAGTGACAGGGAGGGAACTGGGCAGGCCACAGAGAACACTCGGAACAATTCCACTGCGTAGGCAGCACCTTAACAAAAGCTGAAACATTGGCAAATATGTAAATTAAAAATTTACCATTAAAACATCAAGCAGACAGAAGAAACAAGAATCTACTTGAAAAAGTTTAAATGAACTAGTTCCAGTTACTCAAAAGCATTGAAGAAATTTAGCAACTTAGGAACAAACACCTGAATGGCAGCACATAGTGTTGCCTCTACACGTTGATGAAGGCAATGGTTAATAGCAAGCTGCACAGCTTTTGATCGCAGGAAAGCTCTTGTCACTGCATCAACAATTCTTGCTGATTCTATCCCAAC